>VZRX01007484.1:356108-462158 GCA_013398075.1 Notiomystis cincta | reverse complement strand
TTTTTCTTTTTTCTTTTTTTTTCTGCCTCTAAGTGTGATGATTTTGCAATTCCTCATTTTCATTTTTGACTGAAATGTTAAGTTTAAAGCTAATCTTACTACAAGAATACAAACTCAGTTTTTGTTTTATGATTTTTTTTAACTTTAATTCTATCCTGCTCTTGGATGATTGAAAAGTTTCTTTTTTCTTTTTTTTTTTTTCCTGCCTAGACTCCGTTGCTCTATGTTATTTAAATAAGTGTCTAATTAAAGTTGAGTAAAGATATCTTTTTGCAATGTCATATGTGACTTTATGGTGGTGGTTTTGGTAGCTCTTGCAAACTGAGTTCCCACAGGCACTGGAAATTGCATTAAGTTCCTCTAGCAGAGGCACCAACAGCTCTAAAGCCTGCAGCCCAACAGTTCTGCTTACCTTAAGTGGTTCTATGCTGGTTTGCTGTCATCTAGACCCATAACAGGTTCTGTGAGCAAAACAGCAATAGTTTATTGTTGCAAGAACACAAATTCTTTGTTGCTGCATGCTAGCTACCCTAAATTAAACAGACAGAGATCTATTTGTGCAAATTATCCTAAGGCTGTTTGTCCAGAAGTACCAGGAATTGAAGCACATTGATGACCAGGACATGGAGTCCTGCCTCTGCCCCATTTCCTGCTTCACCCCCTCAGATTCTGAGGCTGTTTGTGTATTATACTGCTCAAAATGTCATGAAAATTTTCCCAAAAAAATTTAGTTTTCCCAAATGTAGTTGTAAATCATCTTTTGTCTCTAAATTACTTAACTTTTGGAATGTGTTTTGCTGTTTGTAACTTTGTTGTACTGAGCATTTTTCCTCACGGTTTCCTGAGGTTGTGAAAATAATGTGTTCTTTTTTAAACCATGTCCAAACATAGAGTTTAAAACTTTTAGGTTTCCATGGATCACAGCTTTGTAGCTATTTGTAGTTATTCTTTTATGGTTTTTTTTTCGTTGTTCTTTTTGTGAATTTTTTAAAGAAATATTAAGAAATTATAAATATATTTAGCAAAGTAAGTTTTAGAAAGTTTAGGGTTTTTTTGTTTTTGTTTTTTTTTTTCCATAAAATTGAGTGATTCTAGGAGCCAGAGACTAACAGAGAAACTCTTGGAAATAAGACTCGTATTTTAGTAATTTTCTATGCCATTTCCTTACTTATGAACCTTTTCCATCACTTCTGATGGAGTCTGCATGTATCTTCTTTTATTTCAAACAGTTTTTGTTCTGTTTTAAGCTTAATCTTAGCTATTTATGTGTAGTCATACTTTTCTTCTTCATCTTACCATATAAAAAAGGGGATTTCTTTGTTACATGATCTTCTACATTTCTTTATATTCCTTTTACCACTGCTATAAACTTTAATTTTGTGAAGTATTTTCGCATATGCTCTCTGTGAAAGATGTAATATTGTATTAAATTTTATTGTTCCCTTTAAGTTTGTGAAGACATCCTGTTAAGTGTAGTAAGTTGTTTTAATGTATGGCTATGACTATTAAAAATGTAGGAACATGTATTTATAGCAAAAAGTTTGGTGATAATTATCTTTCATACTGCGTGATGAATGTTTCAGGATGTAAGTGATGGCAATTTCTAAGTGATAAATCTCTCAGGTTTTATAAAGGCTAAGAGCAAAAGTTTTGCATCAAAAGCTGTCATTCTCTTCTGGTATAGCTATTTGTTAAGGCAGCCTGGAAAATAAGTCTTTCTTTATAATGACATCTGAAGTTTCACAGCATGATTATTTTATCAGTATTTCATTTTCTGAACAGACCTATGCTAAAGGTAGTTTATCTAGCTTCAGCCTTATGTGGAGATCATTAGGTGTGGCAAAAAAAGGGACAACGTGGAAAAATTATCTGAGCTGTGGATTGTATTTCCGCCACATATTGAGAGACAGGTGACAAAAGCTTTGCCTTCCCACTGCAGTTTCCCTTGAAGTGCATGTGGATTTTATTAATCTGAAGTTTCACAATACACTATTTACATCATCCTTACTCTAAGATAGTACACATGAAAATTTGGACATATTTGAAGTATTTATAACGTAAGTAGAACTTTTCTAGATGAAGTTTTGACCTTGAAAACTTCTACAGCCAGTAGGGCTTTGTTACACAAAGGCCACTGCTTTTGCCATTAATCATAACAGACTCTGCCTACAGCTATTGTTGCCTTTTCCAAGTGAATTATTAAGGATATAGGAACATGAGGAGTATTTATTGCAGATCATTTTAGGAAGCCAAAAGGGCAGGAGTCATTTGTATGGACTACAGGAAAAGGGATGTTTTTCCTGTCTGCATTTACAGTAGGCCTCTAACTTAGTGCTTTTATAATACATCAACTTAAAATCAATCTACTATTAAAGGAGGATCTGATAAACCAATTGCTAAATATTGGTGTCTTAATTCACAAAAGTATCTTCAGGGTCCTTTATTCCAATCCATGTCATCTGAAATCTCCTTGTATGTTTAAGCATTTCTCTCTTCTGTTCCTGTGTATTTCTGGAAGCTTACAGGATGTCATCACAAACTCCTGGGGGCTATTTGTTAGATAAAGAAACAAATACTTGGCTGCCTTTTTATCTTAATTAAATCGTCATTGATGGAATGATGTATTGATTTATAGCTCACAGACATGCCAGGATCTTGAGCTTTTAAGTTCAAATGTTAAAAATACTTTTTTAAAACAAAATTAAAATTGAATAGCAATATTACTTTCCCCAAAAGCTCATTGTTCTCTTTCTATTGGGTTTAATTAGTTGAACCAAAGCCAGAAGAAAAAATAAAAAAGTATAATCAGCAGTCATAAGAAATACATCATTTATATGGCAGATAAATATAGCTAGTGAAGAACTGCTGAGATAGTCAAACTGTGGTCCCTTAATGATGCCTGCCCCAGTCACTGAGCAGGTGGATAGGATTTTCCTGGGGAAGGTATTCATGAGAATGCTGGATGCTGAACTAGGATGCACCAATTAGGAATTTCCAGTAAATTTGCAAAATGCCATTAACTGGAAATACTAATTGGTGCATCCAATGTCTGTTGCCATTCAGAGTGGAGATCGTAATTTGACACTTAACGGGAGTTCCTGTGAAACAACAGCTTGTTTTATGTGTGTCTGAAGAGGCATACTTGCTTATTCAGCCTCAGGTACTTCAGAATTACACTTGAGTAAAAGTTCATTTGGGGGCAGGGGGAAGACAGGTTCCTTCAGAAAGTTCCAGAACAGGGTGGAACCACAGAGCTGAATTGATGCCAGCAGATAAGGCTGGAGAAACTTTGAAACCCATTGCCACTCAAAGCATTTCTGTTTCTTTGAGCTTAAGAGTCAAGAGGGAAATGAGTACAAGTGCTAACTACATCATTCTCTTATGCACCCATTGAACATGTTCAAATGGCCTATGGATGACACTTTATATGTGCATAAAAACATAAATATAGATAATTATATGTTATATTATATTGTTACAATCTATTCGTGATCTTAGTTGGTTGAATGCCATCAGTTCCACAATTAGATGCTGTTTTTCTTAGTCAGTCCTTGTTATCAGTCTAGGGATGCAAATGTTCCCCCAAACCTGTTTATGGTGCACTTTTTGTCAATGTCAGACTAGAAAGGTTTTAAATTTATATGCTATATGCTATGCCATATATGCTGAACAATTAATTGCATAGCTACTCATAGATGATGTATGTACACAGATGCACCAGTGACGTGACCTGACAGAGAAAGATCCTACCAAGGTGTACTCTTGCAGCATGGCAAATTAAGTTTTGAGAATTTCTGTGCCACAGTTACCAGCTCTATTCAGCCATCTGAAATTCACTGCTTGGGTCTATAAGAGGATTGATTGCAAGTGAGAAGGTATGTCTCATCTTTGGAAGGAACTGTGAGAAAAGAGTATTAGAATCTTCATAGTACTTAGCAGTACAGTGGCTGCTAAGGCAAGGATGCTCTCTGCTTTCTTTGTGTTGGAGTAGAACTTGAGTTTGAAAAGTTTGTTGTGTGCAGTGTCTCTCATAAGTTCTCTCATAAGTTTTTAAGATG
Source organism: Notiomystis cincta (assembly GCA_013398075.1). Taxonomy (NCBI): domain Eukaryota; kingdom Metazoa; phylum Chordata; class Aves; order Passeriformes; family Notiomystidae; genus Notiomystis; species Notiomystis cincta. The sequence continues at coordinate 458,100 of VZRX01007484.1, read as the reverse complement.
TCTTTACTCTCAGTATTTGGCTAACTTAAGAAGGATTTTTTTCATGTTGTCAGTGTGAAATCAAAGCTTATTTCTCTGGAATATTGCTACTAATGTAAAACATGCTTTCAAGAACAGCATGTGTTTTTTTCACCCTGGAACAAGTGAAAAACTTATTTTTCTTGTCAAGGTGATAATTTATACATAAGGTGCTGCAAACAGATACTTATACTGCCTGTAATAACTTACAGATTTTCTCTTAATCTGAAAACCCAATTAAGCATTGGCCAGATAAGCTGCTAAACCCTCTTATGGATAAACATGATTTAAATTATTCCATACCTTCCACTGAGAAGAAAAAACAGGAAAATAAATTTATCTGTACCTAGAAAGAGTACTGAAATGAAACATTACCACACATACTTTGAAAGGAGATTATAATGATTTTATACATCTGTAATATTTTAAACTGGATTTTAAAAATTATTCAATATTTTAGCTTTTACAGTTTTTACACGCTTTCAGTGAATCCTTTTACTAAATGAGGGTAGTACACAGTGTTGGATGAAAAATGAGAATGTTGCTTTTGTGAGGGAAAAAGCAAAGGAACATTAGAGAACTTTTGTTTCTCACACAGTATTAGTTTAGGAGCCCCTCTTTCAAAGGAGTCTAAATACACATAAATAAATTTGAGAGCTTGCAACAGTGTGTAGTCTATTCCAGAGCTTTATTAAATTTTTCTCAGGGTCTTTATTAGATTTTTCCCATGGTCTAAGCATATATCTTGCAGCAGTTCAAGGCTATTTCTTCTTGACCTGTTCATCAGATATGTTTTTCCTTTACATGCTTTAAAACAGCTCTCAAATTTCAGCTCAGCTTTTATTTGTATATGAGCGGATTGATGTGGGTATGAGAATTAATTAATGATGAAATTATCCAAAATAACAAAGAGTAGCACAAAGATGATGACAATGATTAGAGATGGTATTTTGAACCCTGCTCTTGGTGGGGTGGTCTGAGGTCTCTTGGAAGGATTCCTGTTTTCTGGGGTGCTTCCAGGCATGTGTGAAATCCAGAGAACAATGTCAGTCTAACTTAGTATTTCAGGTTTAAGCAAGTAAATTTAGGCTACGTGGGCAGCTGGGCCTGCATGGGCATGACCAGCAGGGGACTGCTGAATGGGGCACTGCTGCTTTCAGGGCCAGGCATATACATTTCATACTTCTAAATGTGGATTTGACAGAGATTTAAAATGTATTAAATGTTTGAGTGACGAAGCACACCTCTGGACTGTTAGTGAATTGCAAGCCTAATATATAGATCAGATAACTATATTGATATACAGGTCCTGATACTGTGTTTAACTCCTAATATAGATTAGGTGATTTGTTTAGGTACATAAACCAGGCAGACTCAGTTCATATGTATTTTTTATATTATTAAAACTGGGGGAGAAGTCTAGTAGTTCTGAAATACTTTGCAGATTGAGGCCAGCAAGTATGTTCTGTGATGACAATTAAGTTCTCTGAGAATTTTGCTCATTCAAAATGGGAAAACCAAAACATAGATGATGTTTTGAAGAATCTGAACTATAAAGTAAAATGTCCCCTCGTCCTGTAGTATTCTATCGTGGATTTTAATGGTAAAAAAACCAGTAGACTTTTTCAGAACTAATTTAATGACTAACATCATGGTTAGAAGATATGAAAAAGAGCTGCACTAGAATGTTCTCTCAGCAGAGAATTCCATTATAAATAACAATATGCACTTGGCTTGGGTAAGTATATATATCAATATTAACAGGCATTTAAAATCTTGACTTTAATATGTTTCATAAATTTCTTTCTGCCACAGGTGGAAGTCTGTAAGCCACTAGTAATGCTTTTGAAGCAAAGTAATACAGAAAATATAGTATAGTACTCCCAGAAGATGAAGGTGTGAATTTTCCCATATATCATCTTAATGGCAACATTTTCTACAAAATGACATGGGACACTCCTTTCATATTTTATGACTTTTATTTGCCCAGCTTCAAAATGCCAAATGTGCCAGTGAACAGCGCTTTAATATTCATGGATTTCTGGGATGGCTTTGACAGTTGTCAGCTAGAAAAATGGCTTAATTAGGAAGAGTATGACTTGTGATTTCTTCTTCATACTCAGCCACATATGCAAACATGCAACATCTAACTCCACATTTGCCTTCCACAGAAAATATAAGAGTATTCTTTTCCCATCACACTTGACTATGTTGATTAAAAATGCATTTTCATTTATTATAATTGCTGGAATAATACCTTAGAGGAAAATATACTCTTATCTGCAGGGGAAAAAATCCTGATCAACACTGAAACTGATTATTTGAAACTGTAAATATGACTAAAAGAGCATTATCATTAATTTATGTTATCAAAGAGACAAATAGAAGGGTAAACTACATGCAGCCATTTTCCAGACAGTTGAGGTATTTGTGTAAGAAACAGATTTTTGAAGAGATTAAAGAGGAAGCCAGAGTGTTTTGAAATGACAAAAGTTCTGGTGGGGGATCATGTTCATACAGTATTGTTAACATCAGGAAAGCATTACCTAAACATGCTTCAAAAATTAATTGGACTAGGATGTAAGAAAAATCAAATGTAGTGGCAGAACATGTCGTTCTTAGAGGAGGAAACAGAGTGGACCTTATCCTAGTGGATGAAGCCCTGAGCAGGTTGGATTTTTTTGTAGCTTTACACACACTTTTGAGAATAAGAGAAAGACTGCCAGTATGAAAACTTGGAAAGTATATATAATATCAAGTCCTTTTAGTTTGTCAAGTACTCACTTAAAGTGAGGTGTGAACATTTGTGTTAAAGAAAATGCGTTGTTTGGATTGCCGCAAAAGTACTTGATATAAATTAGGCATGAAAATGCAGGAAGTTGAGAATCTAAGCATCTTTAAGGGAAACATTAAGTGATCAGATAGAGCCAGAAATAGTGTATTTTGTAAACGGCAGTACAAAAAACAGGCAGGAAGCTCTTTTTAGTTCTTGCACAAAGTATTTTATGAAGGATCCTGCATTTCATGGGTGTGTAAGTAGAATGACAAAACTTTAGGGTCTCTCACCACTCTATTTAAAGGTATACAGCCAGATGGAAAAGTGTAGTCTCTTATTAGTGTAACTTCACTCTCTTTCAATGAAACTAAAACCTCCATGTTTGAATCCTATATGGATTGTTTTGCACTTGGAGCTCTGATTCTATCAAAACTTTAGGGAAACTGAAAAAGCTGTGGGGTTTTGTTTGTCTGTTTGTTTGTTTGTTTGTTTATTAGAGCTCAGTTTAATTTTAATTAACAGGTTAGATTCAAAAATGAACAGGATTTAGAGATTTATCACTAGAATGTCATGAGTTCCAGTGTCCAGCTTGAACCAAAAGCTAACTACTTTAAACTGTTGCAATTAAAGAAATTTCTTCCTTGTATCTGAACCACAAGTTAGAGGAATTTTTTTCAGTTTTAGATCTCAACAAGAATTAAGATCCCATGGCAGCGCAGATGTTGTGATCCAAATGGCACTGAAAATAATGACATGTAGACATTTTAAAGTTGTTTCTCAGCCCAGTTTGCGATTCCATTTCACTGGTGCCTGTAATAGTGTGCTGTACAGAGGTGTTTTTTTCTCTCTGCATTTTATTTGGTGCTTAGTGGGTCCTCATATGACTTGTGGATGTCCACTTAAGGAATTCTGTGAACTCATGTATACAAACTGCAGGTGCCATACACTCAGGCAAATTGCAAAATGGGATATCCTAATCAGTTCTTCACCAAAAATATTTTCTAAATTCACAGTGAAATTTTCTATTATATAGGGAATTGTTCATAATTTCTTGTCCTTTTCTGCTGTATACTTATTTTTATTTGATGATAGATCCTGAGCAGTGGAGTTAGGCATGCTCATGAGTAAGGGCTTTGCCACACTGATAGCTTTGTAGAGCTAACTTTATGCAAGGCCTGTTCCTAAAAAATAAATAACATCTTCTTCAAATCCATCTGTAGTCAGGGAAGCACTTAAGAAATTATTTAAAACACTCAGCTTTCTTAGCAGTCAATGAAAAGCTGCAGCATATGAATTAAGTCTTGAATTCTGAACACAAGGTTTTAGGCTTGATATGAGAGAGAATCAGTCATGAACTCTCTTCAGTGGCGAAATCTGCAAAACAAAAATCTGATCTTTTCATTATATCAGCAGTGAAATCTCTGGCAGTGGACATTGACCTGTAGAGTAATTCAGACTTGTCTGGGTTGCTCTATTAAATGTTTTGGCTTTTTATTATGCCTAGTCCCTGTAAAAATGTGTTTTTGAAGAAAGACATTTGATTTGTTGCACCTGTTTTACCGCTAGAGAACTTGTACTTGAATGCATGCATTGTTGTCAGTGCTACAGATAATTAAATCTTGAGAGACAGCGGAGGATTAATTGTTTTTATTAAAAAATAAGCATGAAGTTTGATAAATAATGATGAGGGTAGCCATGAAGTGTTACTATACTGACTTACTGTTTCCATTCATCAATAGTTATTGACTTTTTCTGGACTTAAATGCGGATCCTCTATATACTTTTGTTCATGTGTATATAAATTCAAATGAACTTCCATTAACTTCAAAAGAGTTCTCATAAAATTATATATTCATAAGCTTTGCAGAAGTGGCATTTCAGATTATTAATATTCTAGATAGAAACCAGGGTATTAACTTCCACCTGGCATTAGCTGAAATAAAACCATAGATTTCTGTGATACTGAAGTGATTTATGTCACCTGATTTTTTTTTTCCTTAAAAATTTTTAGATTTGATGATTAACAAAATTTGTGTTTAGTCAATCAGTATTAGCAGTATTCAAGTATTCTGCCACAGGCAGAGATGAGAATTCAAGGACATGATACAAATACTGAGGTGGCTGTGTTTATCTTGGCATCCCAAGTACGCAAGTACCCTGCCTTCTTCACGTAACACAACATTATGTTACATAATTATCTTACATATTTTATATTCCAGAGTAATTCTTTTTTTTGTTTAATATTGAAATTCTTTAGTTGCTGTTGTCTGATGTGAGATAATCAAGACATTTTTCAGTGCTGTGGGACTTTAAAATAAGAAATATAAATTGGGCTCTTTCGTTCTCTGGGTGAGGAATAGGTCACTAGGGAATATAACATTCTCAGGTGACATGCCATTATACAACAGGGACATCTCTGAGAAATCCTTTGACATGGCAGTATTTCATAACCTGATTTGCCCATATCCGTAGTCAAATTTATTGTATTCCAGCACAGCTAGTAAATCTGCCACCAGTCTGTCAGTTACATCAGTAAAGGTCCCTTTTCTCAGGTGTCAGTCTGTAAATCCTTCATTGTATTTGTTGATTGAGCCACAGATTATTTCACCTCTGGCCTTCAGAACAGCAAGAGTTTGTTTTTTCATCAAAAAAAAATGTTAAATGCAAATGTAAATGATGAAAAAAATCTACATCCTGTTCAAAGATATTGTTCTTGATGTAATTTATCCTATCTACCTCCCTTGTAAATAAAATTAGCAAACTGTGGGAATTTTTCATGAATTTACATGTGATTTTGTTAAAAGAAGTAGTAAACTTAAGTGGAAACTCTTGAAGCTTAAATTATAATCTAGCATGTTCCATTTAGAGCATGTAGTACTTAGTATATGGTCAGAAAACAGCACAAAAGTGAGTAGAGGGAAAGATGGAACTTGCTGCTGTTACTTGATGACTAAAAAGCCATGAAAGTGTAAAATGCACTGGACTTTTGCTCATTTTCACTTGTTAATTTTATTGTAACTAGAATCAGTTACAATAATCATGAATTAATGGGAGAAAAAAGACTGCACCAGTTAGCTCTGAAACACAAATATCAAAAAGCTCTATTTTGAGAGCAGTTGATCAGAGCAGTAACATTTTCAGTAATGTACATTGCCCATATGGCTCTATAATTTTCTATCAAGCTTCTGTCTGTCTTTATCCTACTGCATCATAGACGTGGTCAAGTTTGATATCATAGGATTTTGAACAGATCTTAAATTTTAGCCTTTTTTATAGTGAAGTAGAACTCATGGAAGGAGGGGATTTGAATTTTTCAATGACAGGCTTAATTCATATGTATCTTATTTTGGGCTGTTGTGTTGTTTTATATAAGAATACATGATAATATTAATTTTAGTTAAGAATAAGACAGTGAAATGTGAAATTTTAGGAACATATGCAACAAGCAGGTCCTTTTCCATATTATTAATCCATCTTATTAAGAATCCTCTACATTATTAAGAAAAACCACATTTTTTTGAATGTATTAATTTGCATATTAGCCAGCAATGATAGACAATGAGTCCTGCTGTTGAATGGAGCACTGATGTTACAGTGAGACAAGTCATCGGGTACAGGCTTCACCAGGGGCAGTTTTTGACCTTTTGTGTAATGATAAGTTTCTTAAAACTCAATGGATGTGAGATTACAAAGAGAAAATTGGAGTTTGCATGTGTTCCTTCTCTATTCCTTAGCAGCATCAGGAAGGGTTCTTGGAAAGTATCTAAAATGTTAGAGGGTGAAGATGAGAAGATGGACTTTAGAAAGTGGGTTGAACATGTAAATCCAAGCCAATACTTTTTATTTGACAATGTAGCAATTGTGATGAGAGACTCAACAGAATTGCACAGAAATAATGAGGCTTTAGTTGATGATGTTTGAGAAGGCTGTGCTGAACACTCAGCAGAGAACTTTGAATTCCAAATTTGGAGTTTAAAAATAGTATTGGCAGTATTCGCCTATGTGGTAGTTTCCTCATATCTGAAATACGTGCCATCCTTCTTTACAAAGATGGGGTACAGGTTTATATGTGCTGTGACTCAGCAAAGTACTATACCATTTCAATTATTTATTGAGGTCCTCAGTCTTGACGGACTCCTCAAAGCCACATCTCTTGGCTCTTATTTCACCTGCTCTGCAGTCCTTATCTCCATGTCAGCCATCTCTGGTCCCCACTGCACTCCTCTCTGAGCTCCTCCATCCCTTCAGAGCCTCCCCTTTGATTATCCATTGCTTTTCAATGCCTGTTAATTCCTGTGGGTCTCTGGCACAGTCTTCCAAAGCAGTCTGCCAGCTTCTTCTAGTCTTAGTTCCCCAAAACTTGCATTGGCCTTTCCCAGCTATTTCAGATCTTCCTGAAACTGTTGGGACATCCCCATTACTGCAGATGTATCATCCCTATTGCAAGGTCGCTCCCGATCGCCTACATGCAGAGACGTTTTTATGTGGCTGTCACCAAATCCAATTCATAGCAATCAGCAAGTAGAAAATAGCAAAAGAAACCAATAAGACTGTTCTCTTAAGGCATCTCTTCTTTCTTGCCATACCTGCATGACTGTGTTTTAATTACTGCAGTATGAAAAGTTGCTACTATGTTCTGACTTAGTTTATTTCTTTCAGATTGTATCCTAACATTGTGGCTAGCTGAACGGTAAATCTCTAGAAAAGCCTACCTGTCCACCTACTTGCCTGTTTGTATCTCTGTATTTTCAGTTAATTCAACTAGACTGTTCATGATTATTAAGTGACTGTACTTGTTAGCAGGGCAAAAGTTAAGCATATAAGTAATAAACAAAGATATATGCAAGAAATAAGTTAGGAGTAGAGGTATAATTTAGGAATTTATCATAAAGCCCAGATCCTGTCATTATGCTGAAGAATTAAACAGAAAGGTCAATACTTTAATATTCTCTTTGCCTTATCACATATTCTATTAAATGTCAGGACTTTCCTAATGTGCATACTAAACTCATCTCCCGTACTTTGGTCTCTCAGTCTTTGTCAGGGGCTGTTGTTTTTCCAGAGTGGCATGAGACAGTCTGTTGTTTTAACAGGTCCAGTGGAACGTGTGCTCGGGGAATTTTGGAGGGGAAGATGACTCACAGGTTTTGTGTGATCCTAAAACCCTTACTAGGGACAGTGGTTCACAACTTCATTACACTGAGCTGAAGCATGGAAAGGGTGCCTGCTGTCGTCCTCTGCTATTCACTGTCATTGTTTAATTGACTGACCCATCAGCTGATGTTCCTCAATTGCTGTGTTCCCTGCAGCTCTGTATTGACTTTTCTGGTAAAAAAAAGTTCACTGAGACAGCTACACTTGAATTTAACTTGGTCTTTTAGGTTTTGGACTTTGCTTGTGATTAATTTGAATTTGTCTGTTTAAACGAGACAAAGCTGTGGTCTTCTCTCGCAAGGGTTATATATATATAAATATATTAAATAATTATGGGGGCTTAAAACATTCATTAAAATTAAAATTGAGATAGAGTATACATTTGTTATATAAACAATAGGAAGGAGCATACCACTGAATAAATAACAAATTTGTCAAAAAGATGTATTAGTGGAATTTTATTTAGCTTTTTTTTTCTTACTCTATAACATGGAAAAGAAATTAGAAATCTCTGAAGGAAAGCAACTGTTGAATGAATTGTTGAATTAATTACATTAAACAAAACCCTATATGTTGTTTTCATAAGAATAAATTGATTGATTTTTTGTTTATTTGTAGATTGTAGCCTGATGCTTTTATAACTAAAAATGAAATTATATTTTTCATTAATTTGTGAATTCCTTGGTAAAGGAAGTTCTAAACATTAGTAGTATATTTTCAGGAAATAAAAACATTTTGAAGAGTTGGATTTAATTTTATTAGTTAAGTGTTTTTCCTCTTTACAGGGAATGGAAAAGTGCATGGCTAACTTTGGCTCTGTAATTATCTCCATTTGCAGGTGTCGAGCACCTCTGCTTACCTAGATCAAGAAGGCATTCAGGATTAGACACATCCAGTTTGCATATGTGAAAGACTTTGTTCCTCATCAGTCCACATGTCAATTTTTTCCAAATTGCTAAAGATTTGGCAAAGTTCAGATCTGTAGAAAACCTTCTTCTTCCCTCTCAAGAACACTTTATTCTAGTCAGGACTGGAACACATGATCTCTCAAACCAGCATTGCAACAATCTCCTGGTGTGAAATCAGTTGTGTATCTAGGCCTTTAGATCAATAGAGAGTCTGAGCAGGGCAGTAGAGTTACTGATAGAGGGCAACACAGATTAAATTAAATCAGGACACATTCAATTAGGTTTAGTAGAGACGTTTGGAGAGAACATGGCATGGGAAAGAGCAGGAGAATTGTGACAGCGTCACATTACTGCTGACAGCTGATACACATTGTAAGTGCCTTTTAGATCAGCCTACAGAAATATTATTTATTGGTGCCTGGGATGAGTTTTTCATATGGGTATGGTGTGCAGTAGTAGTATAATTGCATATAAAAGCAAACAGTAATCTAAGATTAGTAGAGTAGCTGTATGTAAAACACTTGGTTGTTTCAAAGACACAAGTTTATGAAGCCTGTCAAACAGTTCGGCCTTTCTCAAGCATAAAGCTCTGAGGAACAGGACAGAATTATTTTATCTGAAACTCTAAAACTACATGCTGCATATAATATTTCAAAATAAATGAACAGAACAAAATGCAGGAACTGAAGTATTTGTTTGAATAGAGGGATGGAGTCTAGCCAAGAATTTTTTTTAACAAGGAAGCATATGACAAATTTGTCCCATTGGCACTGGGAGTGATTCTAGACAGAAGAATTCCTTGTCTCTCAATTGTGTACTGCCTGCTATGAATTCTGTTTTGATTTTAAAAAGTCATGTCATACTAATTTAAAATGTAGTAGATTGCATGGAGAGAGAAACAGAATACTAACAGATGATGATTATCCTTTTTACAGTTTATTTGTTTTGTTTTGTGGTTTGTTTGTTGTTGTTTTTTTTCTTTTTTTGTACTTCAAAGCTTGTAAAGTGAGCCACTGTAGTATGTTACCATGTGTTTAAAGCCTGTTTAGTCATCAGCGGTGGGTGCTGTGGGCTATTCAGTGGCTGTAAATACCAGCTCACTGGCAGACTGAAGTCTGGGCTTTTGTGCTCCCAGCCTTGTCTGAGTTCCAGTCCCAGGAGTACTTGGAACTTCAGTCTGCCTGATCATACTGGCAGTGTTTTCCCTTTTACTCCTTGATGCCCTTCCTGCCCCCTGGTCTGTGTGGTAAAGCAATCTTACCCTCAGTGACAGGCTGCCACAGGCGAGCTGGACATGGCCTTGAGTAAATGATGCTCAGTAAATTCTGTTACACAGCTCCACATCGATTAATTGCAACCCCATTTGTTTTTCCCAATAGCATATTTCTGAGTATGTTGAAGGTAAAAATCAAAATCTAAAAGAATTAGGATGATACAAAATAATCTTCTTTCATCCTCTTTGCTGCTGGAAGGAAGAGCTCAGATCCTGCCCTCCAGCTGCTGCACAGCACACTGCTATCAGCTGGAAGTGGAGATAAGATTTATATTTTACATACTAGCATCATATATGTGACAGTCAATGCTTGGCGTGTTGCTAAGATTCTCCTGAGCCTCTTGTTTCCCTGCCAGATTTATCAGCCCTTGTTTTTTAACCAACCTCTTGGAAAGCAATTAATGCACAGCAACAATAAGCTACGTCTGTAAACTGCTGACAGTAAGAGCAGGAAGCTTGGACTTCGGATTTTCATTTCAGAAATTTTATTCCACAAATAATAATTCACAAAGTTGCTTCTTTTTTGAAGAGTGATTTTAAAGCTACTCCTCTAAACATTCAAAATGCAGGTTAAACATTTGTAAGATTTGTCTTTATCTACAGAATTTTTAGTTGGAGACTGCCTGGCCTGCACCACATGTGAAAATATTGAAAAAATTAGCTAGATATTTTTGAATTACTAGCTCAACAGAGAAAAAAGCCCTGATGTCTGAAGTGTACACTGCTCACAGCTAGAAAGCAATTCAGTGTGATAAGTGTAAGTGTGAAATGAATATGGAAAGATTAATGAAAATAATGGGAAAGTTTAGGAGCAGCATTGGGTTTAAATTTGTTCTGGGTAAAAAATATGTAATTATAAGTACTATAATCTTTTTTTGCTATAATTACATTCTAAAAATTAGAAGATAATTAGTGCTGAGGAGGATTCCCTTTTATTCATTTCTTGCTACATGCTTTTTACAACATTCTCAAGTCATTACATGCAGCAAAGTACTGCATGTAAAATGTGTAATCCATAGTTTTCTAACTCACTGTGTTTTTCATGAGCTGAAAACAAGGAAAGACATTCTTCCTGCTTTTAAAGCCAAAAGGGGGAGTCTTGCATTACATGTTTTCTCCTGAACATTGCTTTGTTGGGGGGTGGTTTATATGAAGAGTTCTTTAGTGGGTCAGAGGTAAGGAATTTTGCAAGTTCTGAAATGTAGCTGGGTCCTTGTGAATCCTGCTCACCAATGTATGTACCTATATGCAATGTAATACCTATAAGGTACCATCTTTATTATCAGCAGCAGAAAAGATCATTCAGAGTTGATTCCTGATAAATTTGAAAACTGAAATCTCCTTATCCTTTTTCCTTACTCTGAACTGGAACAGCATTTGTCCAATTTTCCAATTTTGTAAATGAAAATTATCAATCACAACTGAGTTTTCTTCTGAAGAGTTATGGTCAGAGGTAGAAAATTTAGACCTAGACACCCGGGAGTGCTTCATGCTTCACTGCTAGTGACATCAGTGGAAACTCAATATGACAGTGTTCCAGACTCGATGTTATGACATTAAATATTTTAAATAGTAGAAGGTTGAAATGAATTTAGAAATACTTTAAATTATGCAGTTGCATTATTCAGTATATTACTTTGGATTAGGTTATATTGTATTAATATACTATTAATATAGTGTAATTAGTATGAAGGATTTGCTAAGCATGATGTCTCTCAGTAGAAGAAAAGAAGTAAGCAGATTGGTTAAAGCATCAAGAGGGAAAATTTCTGTGCTTGTTGCTGATCAGAAAAAAAGCACACATTAGAAGAATAAGATCTTTTGAATTGAGATATTAATATGCTTTATTCACTTACTGCATTGCATGATAGCTTAGAAATTTACGTATCTATAACTTTTCTTGAAGTTTTAACAGAGCTGGAATTTATGCTTTGCTCTGTAACTTTTTCCTGGGTATGTCTGAAAGCTGAGCTATTTGCTTGACCATAAGATTTAGAAGTCTGAAAAGAAAGAGAACAATTCATCTCTCAACTCCAACCTAAAGTCTTTCTGACAGTTAGATATAATACTTCACACCTCACTAAGTGACTATCCAGTGGAGGCACTGACATCTGAAACTACAAAGACTAAAATATTAATGCATATTGAAAATACAGAAGGTAAGAAACAGTGCTCTCTACTCATACGCTGCTTGGAGTTAAAGCAAATATATTAATTATATCTTTGGTATCCCTCTGTACCTTCAATCACTTGCCCAAAGCCAAAGACACAACATGCAGATTTTGAGCAAGTTTTCATGTTTGTTTTGAATGCTGATCATGTTGGAGAAAGAAGGCAGAAAATCTCCTTTTAAAATTTATAGTATTCATCCAAGTCTTTTAAAAATGATCTTTTAAAAGAAGGAGAAAGAAATTGACTTTGTGTTCTTTATTGTTTTAAATTAATTATTACAATCACTTTTCTCTCTTAGTTTTGGCAAATTAGAAAATCTCACACAACATAATGATTAGATGGAGCCATTCAGCATTGGCATATCCACTCCTCAAAAAAAAAAAGAATTGTATCTATCTGAAGAAGACTTCTTTCAAAAAATAGCTGTTGCGCAGGGGGAAAGCTAGTGTTTCTGTTCAGTTCTGTTCTGTTTTCTTACTTCTGTGCAACTTTAGTTTATTTTTGGAAGTAAAGAACCAATATTTATTCCACATTTCTTTACTTTTAAACAGGCAATGGGGTAAATAAGGCAATGTTTGGACAAACTGTACCAGAGTTGTAATTTCTGCTAACTGTTGTTTCACTGCCCCAAAAGAAATCTTCTTTTGTGAATATTCCTCTAAAGTGATAATACTTTTCGTTCTGGCAGCTCTTGCAGTGTTTTTGAACTGCTTTACTATTTCATATGCTTGTGGGCTGCTTCCGTATGCTTCTCTGGGAAGGAGCTGGAGTAAAGTGGGAGAGAAGGAAAGACATTTTTATATCCTCACTTGGGAATCTGTGTTTTAGCCTAATGAGAGGAACCAAGCCTGTGATCCACAAAGAAAAGAAGCATTCATTTGAAATGGTATTTCAGATATAAAGAAAATATAAATCAATTTTTTGTTTATTTCAGAAAGTTATATTTCTCTGCCATATCTATGATTGAATAGAGAGGCAAATAATTACTTTTTGATTTGTAGGATCAGCAATATTGCTTTTTATAAAACTGTTATTTTTTTCATTTCTGGTTTGTGAATTCAGGTATCTGATGGGTTTGTGCAAATGTCAGGTTTCAGAATGAATTATATGTGAATGCCTTAGGTATACCAGAGAAATGCATGAATTCAGCTGTATTGAATATTTCTCTTATACTTCAAGTCAGTCACTGCCCAGTCACTTGTTTTATCAAATTTTTTACCTTTTGACCATAGATAATAAGGTATCATTTTTTGTCATAGTATGAACAGTTTAAACAGTTGTATAAGGGAAACAGGAGGGTACATTTTTTTTTAGTTTGGAAAAGTATATTTTCCAGATTGTGCTGGTTTCATCTGGGGTAATTTACTTCTTAGTAGCTAGTGTGGGACTGTGTTGTGGATTTGTGCTGGAAACAGTGTTGATAATGCAGGAATGTTTTAGTTATTGCTGAGCAGGACTTGCAGAGACTGAAGGCCTTCTCTGGTCCTCTCCCCACGGCACCAGCGAGAAGACTGGAGGTGCACAAGGAGCAGGGAGAGGGACTCACCTGGGCCAGCTGACTCAGCTGGCCAGAGGGAGAGTCCATACCATATGGCATATCCTGCACTGGTCAGCTGGTAATGAACAGTTGTCTTTCATTTTTATCAGGTGTCTCTCTTGGGTTTTATTTCTTTCCTTTTATTTTTCCCCCCACTGTTTTGCTTCTCATTTGAATTTTTATTATCGTCATCATTTACTATCACCACCATATACTATTGCTGTTATCATTCTTTGAGCTAGTAAACTGTTCTTATTTCAACACAGGAGTTTTCTCCCTATTGCCCTTCGATTCTCTCCCCCATCCTGCTGAGCAGGAGTGAGTGGCTGTGTGGGGCTTCCTTGCCATCTGGGTTTACACCATGACACAGTTACACACGTAACTGACTCCCAGCAAATTTAAGGAGACATTAATTTTTATTTGTTTTGTGCAGAACTGAAAGGTGCTGAGCTTGCTAACATGATAAATTCCTTGGTGCCCTTCCCTTTCTTTGATGAATCCTTGAAAACTGGGACCTAGATTTAGTGTTGTTGACATCAAGTTAGACTAATAATTAACAAACAAACCAATCCAAATAAAACCTTATGCAAGTAATTTACTATAATTCTGAAAACCAAGAGAACATTTATATTCAACTAAAATCTCAATGATTAAATAGAAAACGTTCTTTTTTTCGTTAGAAAACTAAGAAAATATGTTAATTTATTACTCAGTGAAGTAAAAAAAAAAATATATATATATAAAAATAAATATCAAAATTAATAACCCTCTATAAAGAACCATGCTCCAATTAGATTCTGACACAAATTTAAAAAAAAAGTTATAAATTAAGTCCACATTTTTGAATAGAGCCTTGTTATAAGCATAGAAATCTAGAAATGTCTCTCTGTCAACTTTATTCCAAATGCAAGAGGAAATAATACCATTTTCACCTGGAGCATCACCTTTGTGCTTCACACCACTTCTTTTTTTTTACATATACCAAGTGTCCTTGTTATTTTCTTGTTCTTGTTTTATTATTCAGGAATCATAGATGAATAATTGTCACAATTAGGGTTGGGGATTTTTTTTAAATTGTCTCTGTTGTTTTGCATTGAATTTCTGTCCCACCAAGTAGGAAGGTTTTCAAAATATTAAGCAGTTTCTGATATTTCTTGACTAGCAGAGGAGCTCTGAGAGATGAACAGGAATAGTAACAAAGCCTAGATTAAAATTCTGAGATTAGTAAAACTATATAAATGGGACTTTTAAAAAGCAGATTCTAATGTTACCACTTGACATTGCGAAGACAGTTTTAAAAAATTACTTTTCAAGTTCTGATATTTAAGGACCATAAAAATACTTATTTTAGTGTCAATGCTTTTTGCCAGATAATTCTGTAGTGCTCTTTGCTACATATCAAATTGACTTTCCCAAAGAAATTTTAATTGTGGCTTGAAAAGTTTCTGTTGAGAAGTTGAATCAGTACTTGAGAAAAAAAAGAAAATGACTACTAATGTTATCTGTACAGTAATTACTTAAATTTCTAATTGTGCTTCTAAGATGTTTTCAGGGGTAATTATAGTCTCTTAGCCAGCTACACTGTGAGCAGTGCTGTCTTGAGGAAATGGGCTGAAATTCTAGAGGCCGAGTATGATGTAAACCTTTAGTTTCATGTTACCTATAAAAGTGATTATCTTTCTGTGATCTGACTTAGTCTTATAGAAAATGTTTGGAGTGTGATGCAAATGCAGTGGGTTGTGAAAGTAATTAAAACCAACCCAACAAACAACCTAAGGGCTTATATTATTCCACTGCTGAAGTAGTAACTGTGCTGAGTTTGCTAAGTGAGACTCAAACAGCAATGACAGCACGTTCTGTAATAACCATCCTGAGAGATGCAGTTTCTTTGTGATTCATGCTCTGTCAATGCAGTCATTTCATGCACTTCTCCCTTATAAATCCACTCCAAAACCACTTGACTTGATTGGCAAACTGATTCATTTCAGATTTTTAGATGTAAATTTGTGGCTGTTGGTAAATGTAAAAAACTAAGAAAACCCTTACATATTCTGTAGCTAGAACATTGCCTTGAATGCTTCAGCAGTTTTTATAAGGTTTTATATATTCCTTGTTTTAAAGTTATTTAAACATCAGAGAGTTAGGCTTTTTGTTGTTGCTATTTCTTTGTCTGCATGACCAGTACAAGAAAATGTGTAGGGCTTTTTTTTTCTTCATTTTGTAAGCGGTCTTTAAGTTCTTTTTTATCATTTGTACATAGCTTAAAGTTCTTGGTAGAGTTCAGTTTCTTTTTTCATGGGTTTAAAGTTCTTGAATTTCTTTTTTTCATGGAAACAGTCACTATGGCACAGGATGTGTGGAACATCCCATATGATGTTTGATCTCTGTATTTTGTAAAAAGCTGCAAGACAAGATTTATAACAATGAAATAGTGTCTCTTTCCCCAAAAACATGTATACAAGTCAACATGAGGTGATGTCATGGTGACTATGGGTCCATGACACCATTTTCCTCATTCTTAATTTTAAATTGGAATAAAAAGAGCTGGAGGAGGGACCAGTTCCTCAAAGACATTTAAAACCATGTTTCCTTCTTTAGTCAGCTGCCTCCTGGATTGAAGTCTGATCCTGAAATTCCTAGTCAAACTGTGCCCAGTGTCAGAAAATTAATTGAGGCCAGGTGAAGAGTCCAGCTACCCTCCTAACTAATGCCTCATTCGCTTTAAATAGTCACAGACATTTGGCTGTGAAAATTACTATAATTCAATTAAAAGAATCAACATGGGTATTTACATTTATTTCTAGATAGAGCTGGTTACTTCATTTCACATTAAGGAAAGCAGTTGCATGATTAATATTACTGTGTGTAATTTTGTCATGCTGCTGTACTCCCTAGAAGCAGAACTGACCCTGCATGATACCCTGTCTTTTGTTCTTTTCCATGTTTTGTTTCTCCCTGTGTTTCCAACAGCTCCATGTCTCTTGGAAGAGTCCTTTTTTCCTTAATAGTTGCACTCTCTATAATTCAGTGCTTGCATTTGTGGAGGGTAGGGTTGGAAGGAAGGTCTTGTTGAATGACTCAGTTCCAATGGCTTTGAAGTTATTTATGATTTCCTTCAGAATGCTCATTAAACTTCCCCTCTGCCTCTCTCCAGGTCTTTTGTGAACACTTTCCAAGATGGTGACCTGGCTGCCTTTCTTTCAGGAAAACAACCCAATTAGCCTCACTAAATGTGCTTGCATTTATTTAGGCTTGTTTTTCTTTTCATACTTCAAGGGCCATTTCTTCATGTGCTGACAGTAACTACTTTTCATTGTTTTCATTAGCTCTCCTGATGTACTTATAAAAAATTACTATATTCTTTCAATAGTATTTTTTTTCTAGTGTGTATTAACTCATTTTAATTTTGATCATGCTTATTACTCTTGCATTATAGAATTCCTTGCTGTTCTGCATTCTTGCTATTACACTAATTCAACTACACAGATTAGCAGCATATTTACAGTATTCTGTGTTTATCTGTATCAATACATCAGAAAGTTAATTGCCCCACTAAAACTGCTGGTACAGCCTCTCTATGTACAATCTCTATCATATAGTGCTAGTTTTGTAACTCTGTTCACCTTCAGTATATTATATTTTAATTGTTGCATACTTTCCTGCAATACTATTCCCTAGTCAGTATTTTCTGTGGTTTATATGTGGTCCTGTAGAACTTTTCTGCTCTAAGTGTATCTCAATAAAGTCGCACTCAAATGATTGTAGCATTTATCCAGTAATATTATGTCTTTAGTCAACATGTTAACCACTTTCTCACTTTCTCTTCCTAATTCTTGAAAAAATTTTGATTTCACCTTATCCTTGCTTACTCCACCTTCTTCTTATTTGACAGAGCACTGGTTAAGACATAGTCTTGCTTTTCATCACCTCTGTATATAATCCTGCACATTTTTTCAGATGCTCTTTTGTACTGTTTTTCAAATTCAGGGATTACTAATTCCTTTGGTTGTGTGACATGTCATCATGGCTATATATATTGCCATAAATGTAGCAATTGTTGATTTCTGTGGCTGTGGTTTTGGTTAAACAAGCACTTCTTACTAAGACATGGATTACTGAGTATGGATTTGCAAAACATTTTGTCTCTATAATGTCTTCATGAACCTTCCTATCAATAGATAGGAATGTAGAGGGGAAAGGAAGGAATGCAGCTGCTGGCATCCTGAAGTAGCCAGTTAAATTAGGGTGAGAGTGTCAGCAGCACAGCACATGCAGAGGTGTGCCAAACAGCAGTGATTTCGTGGGCTGGACATTTAAATAAGGTCTTCTGCTTTCACTCTGCTTTGGCACTTGACACTGAATCAGCTTTGCCTTCTGTGTGCTCTCCTCTTCAACTGTGCATTGGAGCTGGGTGAGATGTCTGGCTGTGTTGCCACCTGTTTTATGTCACTCCATTTGTTCTTCAGCAACTCTTCAGTACAGTGTAAGAGAGCTCTTGAGTCTGTTTAAGAATATCATTGGGGCTCTCTTGCTAGTAATCAGTGACATATTTCAGTTGGAAACACAGGAGAAACATATAGAGTTGTTTATCTTCTTAAGGAGGAAATGGAAGTCCATTAACATAATCGTAAGGCTATTTAATGTCTGCAGCTACAGTGTCATCGCTGGACATGGTAGGAAGTGCTGTTCTACTCTACACACACTCAGTACTTGATCTTTTTCTCTACCTTAGCAATACAAGTGTACAGTTTCTACAACAGTTACTTAAGCCACTGTGAAGAACACAATTTATCCCAGCTGTAGTCAGCTAGATAGCAAAATAGTGATTGAGGTGTACAGAACTGAATAATGGTGTAAGGTTATGCCAATAACAGATTCATTATATTGTGAAACACTTTGAGGTGGTATGCAGAGGACCCAATTTCTGTATTTTTGTTGTATTAGATATTTGTTCTTGGATCATTAATTGACAGTTATGATACTGCAACATGAACTTGAAGAAGAAAAGGTAAACTACTGAAAAACTTCAAAATATTTAGTTTATCTTCTGAATGAAAATAAAGCGTTATGTTTTTATAGTGCATTATCAATGCATAATTGATCTCTAACTGAAATTTATTAAATTTCTTTTCTCTGTTAAAATTTGGGAAGATAACAGCTCTCCTTGGATGATTACATTATAAAGTCATCATAAAATGGTTTGGGTTGGAAGCAACATTAAAGCTCTAGTTCCATGGTCAGGGGTGCCACCTATTAGATCAGATTACCTGGTCCCCCATCCAACCTAGCCTGATCAATTCCAGGGATGGGGTATCCACAGCTTCTCCAATTTATTTCATTGTCCCACCACTGTCTGAATGAAGAATTTCTTCCTAATATCTGATCTAAATCTCCCTTCTCCTGTGATGTGTCACAAACTGTACAACACAGAAGTAAAAGTAGGTCCCTCTCTGTAGTTTGCTAAGTGTAAAAACTATAGATGCAAAATCTCCATATTCATGTTTCTTATAGAGTTTATGTCAAGGATTCAATTATTCCTGTTATTTCCAGTAGAATAATATATGAAGAAGTATTTAGTCTTAAAAAAGTAATGAATTATATTACTACTTAATTTAATGTGACATAGATTACAGTAGGCCAGTAAATCATATGCATCCTTAGATGGGCTTTGAAACGTTTTATGGCCAAGATCAGGATGTAAATTGGAAAACTGACATACCATTTTAGAATAATGATACAGCTGCAGCAGAGAGAGAGATGGCCAAGGATAAAGAGGCAGACTCATTTTCTAAGGTAATTGCACCTGTGCTTCTCTCATGGTTTTTGACATTGCAAGAGTGAGGCCTTAGAAAGTGACTTCAGTTTATTGCCAGTGTTCTTGTCTGGGACAGGGAAAGTGCAAACCTGGAGTCACATGTCTTATGAAGTAACTTTTACTGTAAAAAATAGTTTTATTAATAAATTATGGATTTGTAGTTTACAAGAAGCTGTAGGCAGTAAATAAAAAATACTTTAGGTCGCATTACCCAACTCTTTTTTGCTAATTGTTTTTGTGCCTTCAAAACTGATCACTGATCACAACTTCTCACACAATTGTTAGCTTATTTTCTTGCTCTTTCCTCTACCCCTTTTGAGGTTCAAGTTCTTCTATGACATTACAGGTTATCTTTTAGATTTAGATATTTTGATCAAAAATAAAATGTTTTGCTTTAGGAAACTTGTAGCTTATATTTTATAATTTTTGAAGAAGAGCCTTTCTTGTCTTTAATTCTGTAGCTGTGAATCAGTCAAATGAATATTAGGTAGGAGTGTTTATTCAGGTCTTTTATCTTTTTTTTCAGTCCTAAGAAAATTTGAATCACTGAGTATGTCACCAAACATGATATATGAGATTACTATGGAGCTATGAGCCATTTTAAAAGTACCAATATTGTAAGAGAAACTAATGATAATCATTATGTTTAACAAGATATCTATGTAAAGGTAATGTGTGTACAATTTTATTTGCCTTGGAGAACACTTTAAATGCAGATGAGCAACACAACCTACTCACATTTGAAATATGTAAGTGGAGTTGCACTATATTCAGACCTAGGAGAAGATATCAATATGGCATGACTGTTAGTATCTAATTTAGCAGGCTAAATTACCTCACTAATCTCCCTAGGATCTCTTCAAAGTATATGAGAGAACATAGCTTCTCCAGAGAGCAATTCTTTAGCAGAAGCCTAATTTAAGGTGCTGAATTGTCCTCTGGAGGACTTTATTGCTCTCCTTTGAATAAGCCAGGAGCTTGATTAATAACTACTAATTATTTATCATCATGCTAAGATAGGAATCAAAATAGGAAATCAGGATGTGTATGAGAAGTTGACCTAGTTATGCCCATTTGGGAAGGTCTGTAATTTTAGGTGAAATGGCTCACCTTGGTATCTTTTTTCTGTAACTCCAGACTTGTGGGGGAGCAGGAAAATAAATGCTTACAATTATTCTTTCCAAAATATAAGGTATGAAGGCAGGCCTCACCTCAGGAAATCACAAGAGAGTTTCACATAGGTGTTAGGCTAGATGCATGGAGGAAGACCAGAAGCAGATTGAAAGAGGCTCTTTAAAAGAACTCATCAATCTACAAATTCCTGGGTGTTACCAAGGTGTATCTTGCAAAGCCTGAGAGGCATGCCATCCCCTCCCTGATCTGTCTTTCAGAGGCAGTCTCTGCAAGAGATGCAGAGGCAGCAGCACAGTCATAAATATTACCTTCCTGAAGGAAAGTGTCTTTCCTGAGACCCCCTAAATAGCAACTGCCGAGCCGTGGCCGGAGAGCTCGTCTCGGGAGTTGCACAGATGTTGCCTTGTAGCTAGCAGAAGCTGTAGTGTTGGTGTGGGGGTTTTGTTGATTTGCCTTGAAATTGCATGATGGTTGCATTAATTGAAATTAAATGTTTTCAGACAGTCTTTAAATCGAGGTAATAATTATAGGTCGTTTTCTGCTTGGCGGGTGTTTGTTTGCAGAACATATGCAAGTCCATATACATACAACATACATCTACACATGAACGAGCTCATCAGACAGACCTCTGAGGTGAGCTCGGTTTCCAGGCTATGGAAAGCTTTTAAGCTGTACTGAGCTCCCAAAAGCCAGAACAAGTGTCTTGAGATTGAGCCAGTTTATGGCCTTGCAGGACCTCCTAAATTGAATTTGATTGAATTTGAGCTAGCTCAACCTTCTGCTTAAACTATTTCCTAAATTGGAGTAATTGTGCTAGAACTGTGAAGAGATTTATTATCCCTTCAGTTCCTCCATCTAATGAATTCTGGCCTAATTGTATCCACCAGACTCAAAAAGATTTTTAAAAAATAAAAAATAAATGGAATAATAATACAATACTAGAGAAGTCTACCTTTTTAATTTTCTGGTTTGTTTGGAGTTTTTCTGGGTGAGAAGGGGGTTAGTTTTATGAAAACACTTAAAATATCACCTAGATTTTCCTAACTGTTGGGGTTATCACTGTACTGCAGTCAGAATGTATGACTACCAGATTACTTAGGCTCAGCTGTTCTGCCTTGAATTGAGCTGGATCATTGGTGATCTCATGACTTTACAGATTTCTACATGAATTATACTGTCTTTATTAAACCTTGTATATCAATTTGTACATATTCACTGCTGTTGCTCTTCATAGTCCTATGACACCACTCATGTATCAGTGAGGTAATTATAGAAAAACCTCCACTGATGAATTACTGGTATGTTGATTTGATCTAGAGATTTCTAACAGATATTTAATGTGTTAATAGCATGTCCTGTTCACTCTCTGAAAAATGAGAAGCTGCTTCAATAATATTTGTTTAGGTTTGTGTAACACAACAAAGCAGAGATACTGATGCTCACTGAACTATCAGCACAAGATAATTGCATACAGCTGCAAGTTAGCAGCTAACACAGGGCTCCACCTGTGTATATATCACTCTGCTTGTACTGTAGGTAATTAAATAAAGCAGAAAAGATTAAATAACATTTCCCTCTTTTATATCTCTAGGTTAATATAAGTTCTTAGTGTCCCGTTAAGTAAATGCACTTAAAATTGAAGTATTGGGAGCAATGAAACAAAAAATTGTCTAATAATTATATAATTAGTGCCATCCTACATTGTTTTATGAGAAGATACTCTTCTTGATGCAGATGAATCATTTTGACATTATTATTTTGGCATGTCTTGCCTCAAATAGTCAGCTATGTTTTGTAACAAAGAAAGTTTTATTTTCCTAATAAATCAAATGCCACAACTTTCCTGTTGTCTAACTGTTAAAATTTGAGTTAATGAGCTCCAGTTCCTTATCACAAGGCTTTAATTTACAGTTCTAACATGCCCAATGCCAGTAAAATGTTCTAGTATATTATCTAGCAGTAAGTAAAACCTGTCAAAAAATCGATAAAAAGAACAGTGCTTAACAAAAGACATATGCCTCATAAATAATATGTCATGACAACTGGCAGCCCTAGTAACATATTTGATGGAAAATACTGAAAAAAGTAACCCACCATAAGGAGCTAATGGGTTATTTTTGCTAGAAATCTGTCATAGACTTTTCCTGTCACAATATTATTGCATTTGTGATAAAGCAAAAGGATTTGTACTGTGATTTTTCTACCATACTATAGAGATTTCAATTAGCAAATATTATCTCACATTTGTTTTTATAAAGAGCAAGGCTGTCATCCTATCACTAATCCCTTTCTATATCAGTATTCCAATGATATTAGTCCTCTGTCTTAACGTCAGATCTAGCTCATTGTTTTCCAAAAATATATGATGCACTTGTGCAAAAGGCACATTTAACTACTTATGAATCATGTTCAAATCATAAAACATAACATTTTGCAAGAAACCCTTTCTGACAGTTTGAAAATAATAGGTTAATGACTTTGAGAGAAATCTCTGTGTTTCACTTGAATTGACCAACTAAACTTTCAAGTCTCTTGATTCTAATGCGGGGGGGTTGGGGGTTTTTTTGTGGTTTTTTTGCTTTGTTTTTTAATGAGTGTGTTGGAAATACTTGTGATGAATGGGCATATTTGCTTTAATGAAGCATATGATGATGAGGTATAAAATTACAGTAGTACCATGGAAAAGCCACAGCACCACCACACCCCTGAAAAAAAAAATACCCAAACCCCCAGGATCCTGTCTCCCTAGATCAAGATACAGAGATGTCCTGAAACACTAGGTCTAAAAGTAAGCTTTTAGGGAGATTTCACAGCAGGAGTTAATTGGCCAGTGGAATGAAGCCTGATCTGATGTCATAGAAAACTCTGAATATGAAGGCCAAATAGTTTTTATACAGAAGATGATGAAGACGTAATATACGGTATAAGGTATAATGCAGTAGAAAATGGTAGTAAAGTAGTAATAAAATAGAATGACAAAGGGAGCCAATTTTGAATGTCATCTTGAACTGATTCAAAATTTGAAACTTAGTTAAAAAGCTCAGGGAAGGGGAGAGAAAGCAAGAAGAGACATGGTTCAGCGTTAGCAGTTGCAGGAAGGGGAATGAATTATGGCCCTGGTGATGGCAAAGAATTTTTGTGCTTTACTCTTAATTTTAATTTTTTGTCAGCTTTGCATTTATCTGATAAATTTAAATGCAAGTCTCCCGTGTGTTCTCTGTTGCAAAGAAAGTGGAAAGAAAGCTGTAACATAAATACAGAAGAGTTCCTGAGTACTTAATGGGCTGGTTTATTAAAAGTTCAGTACTTGTCCAATTTATCTGCATTTACTCTGTGGGTGGCAGAACAGCTATTATTAAGTATTGTCTCCCAGTATTAACATTTAGAAAAAAAAAATTCATGACATTTAAGTTAAATCTGAGTCTTCGCTAATCTTAATACATTCATAGTTTTCCTTTGTTTCATTTGTGACTTTGCTGTACAAAGAATTCAGTGCTCCTATTACTGCTGGTGAATTGAAAGTGTG
Source organism: Notiomystis cincta (assembly GCA_013398075.1). Lineage (NCBI taxonomy): Eukaryota > Metazoa > Chordata > Aves > Passeriformes > Notiomystidae > Notiomystis > Notiomystis cincta. The sequence continues at coordinate 433,787 of VZRX01007484.1, read as the reverse complement.
TTATTATCACATCAGCCTTGCAGCAGCTGGTATTTCAAGTAATGGTAGGAGTGCAACATCACAGCCCTCCTGATGTGTGAGGTGCAGAAGTTGTGCTATTTGCTAATTATGTACCTTTTCTTCTGTGAACAGAGATACTAAATGAGACCAGAAATGATAAATGACATGGACTACCTGTATCATGCTTTGAGGTGAGCAGTGGGTCACAATTCAAACAGCAAAAGAGAACTCCTCTTCTTAAGTAAGAAATTGTCCTTTAATGATGAGGAACATTATTTCTGTTATTTCAGAGGAGAGGCAAAATGACCCACTAGCTTCAGAAGTTATTCTGGATGCTTTTCAAATGTATCTGCTTCAGAAGTGCTGTCTGATGCTTTTGGTGAATAGCATGGTATTGGATATGGTTTCAGTGCTTCTGTATATTTACCTAGGGAGCATAGTGGGGAGAAATATATATTGAGAGAAGAGAGTAATTTGGGTCATGTGAATACTGTAAAAAGCATCATCTCAGCACTCAAAGAGTCTGGTCTTCAGTGTCATTTGGGGAAAAAATCCTAGTGGACAGAAATTTGGAAAGTTTAGTAATTTCTCCATTGATGAGAAAATATAAAATACGTGTAATCTTTTGAATCCCTACTGATGACAAAATACATGATGAATGGAAAAATATTTCCAGTAAAGTATCACCAAGTGTTACCTTGTGGCATTAGTAGATCTAAGGATGGATCTCTCACTGTTTAGGATTTTCTGCTGCTACAGTCAGAATATGGACATTTGTCCTACACAAAACATGATTGTCTGTAGATCAGATGGAAATGTTCATTGTCTCTTTTGGGGCGGGAATGAGATTAATTATCTTCATTTTGACTTGTGCTAGGCCTGCATGTGTCTAATGTCACATCCCAGGAGTGCTTTTTGGCACCTTCCACTAATATGAATGCAAGAAGCCTTGCACAATTCTCTGTGCCAGTATTGGAAATCTAAATTAAAATATGCTGTCAGCAAGCAGTGCTGAACAGCCCAATATGTGGAAGAATATCTGTTTGTGATTTGGGGAGCATGAATGGTAGCCAAAGGAACCAGCTGTAGAAAACAAAAGAAAATATAAGCACTTATTAAAAAATACAAAAATCATATTTAGAAAACTCAAAGCACAGAGTGGAACCAAAGAAAGAGATTTATGATGTATCACTTCTAATTCTAATTTGCAGTCTGTTATTATGATATAATCTGTGGTTCTCTTCGGGGAACAGCAAACAGCATCTGGTAGCTCTTTGGATTCCCTCCAAACTGCTTTGAAATAGATGTGAATACAGTAAAGTAGCATGAAGGATAGGGTATTCTGTTCTTTATATTCTGGTAAAGTTTATTACAAATGCTGAGTTTAAAACTTAAGTAAGCTTCTTATTTCAGGTGCTATAGTACTGTTTTGCAGTGTGAATGTGTTCACAGCTGTCCTCGAAGATTTCCATAAATTGGGTAGCACAGAACTGTGGAGGCTGCCTGAGTTTACCAGTCAGTCCTGAGCCCTGTGCTGGAGTGACTGAAGCGCTTTGAGGCTGTGTCTGCTTTGGGTTTGCTGTCTCTTTGATGTGCCAGGTCATGCCATGGCATCACAGCCAGGGAAGGCTGTCTGGGGATGAGGCACCACAGCTGGGCAAGCCCACGGCAGCTGGCTGACTTGTGCAGCTATGGCAGAAGTCCTTCAGGGCCCATGGCTCAAACTCTGCTGAAGGCAACCACAGCAGCCTTTTGCAGAGCGATGTCAGCTGGCTCTGTCCATCGTTCACGCTGATGCAAATGACTTTGCTGCTGAGAATAACTGAAAACTCTTTGTCTGTGTTTGCAGAGCACTGAATGCAAGCTGACGGGTGCCATGGTTTAGGTTTGGCCTTTATGGGTGGCCATCGGTGGTCAAGCTTACATGGCCAAACAGTGTTGATAGCGCAGTCAGTGTTGCTGAGCACCCAGTGCCCAGTTTACTGTGCTCCAGAGGGGTCACTATGGAGTAGCTTTAGACTGGTCCCATGGACTACTAGCTCTGAGCTAGTGGAAGACCTAGAAAAGCTCAGTTTTATGAGTTCTGGGCAGTTAGTTCCTATTTCTCCCCAAAATCTATATAGATGCAGCCTAGAAGCCCAAGCAGAGGAATAGGTGTATAAATTTACCACATTTTCCTTCCTTATTTTTCTTGGTGTTTTAATAAAATTTAATAATTTCCTTTGGAAAATTATATTACAATTTAATTAACCTAAGTGTTATGAAATGCCTTTTAGTGTCCTGTCCAATTTCTTTAAATTGTGTCATACTTTTAATTATTTCTTATAGTAATTTCATACAAGTGCTCTGCTTTCTGTAAGATGACAGTGCTTAAATCTACATAAAAGATTTATCTTCTGCACCATATGTGATTATTTTCCATTTATACTTATTTACTTTAAAATTATGAATAATAAATAAGTGGTTGACAAGTATCTAAGAAGTGTAATTATATACCAAATAAAGGCAATTTTTTTTGTTTTTGTAATAATCTATTAATAGTTGCCTCACACACTGATCCTAATTGCCATTTATTTGTCAGTGTGCTGATCTCCAAAGATGCTGGTGCCTGTTCAGTGACCTGATGTGAGTGCCCAATACTGGGAGTAAGGTTCTTATGCTGAAATTCCTAAACCTTGTGATTTTTTTTTTTTTACGTCCCATCCTGCATGCTTAAAACCATATAATATTTACCATATAATGCAAATCAAAAATTCACATAAAATCCATTATAAGGAGGATGTGTAGGATTTTTCAAGCCTTTTAGTGATACCTCTGTTCTCCAAAAGTCACATGAATCATGAACATGAATAGAGGAACAGTTAAGCTGTTTACTGCCACACATCTTGTGAAAATGCTTACAGCAGTGAGACTGTTACATAAATTCTCATAGAGAATAAATGCGAAGAAGCGGTTATTTGATTATATGAAATGTTACAGAAGTGAAATAGTGAAAGACATAGAGAAAGAACTTATTCCTAATGCTTTCAACATCAACTGCCTCACAGATTTATAAAGAACTTTCCCATCACCAGAATTACTTGATTATTTTTTGCTAAGAAGTTGGAGTTCCAAGCATGGCATCCAAACTAAAGATTTCCTGAAGTTAGTCTTTACTTGTAATAAGAGGAATAGTAGAATAATTTACTAGTTAAACCACACTCTTTTAATTTCTCATCAGCTTGTTAAGATACTCTTTAACTAGGAAATATAGATGAACACTATTTGTAGTCTCTTATTAGGGAAGCAGAGTGAATCCCAGCTTGTGACTACTACAGTGCTCTTGTATGGACAAGACATTGATAGTTACATTTTTACTCCTAAAACCCACCCACCGATATCAGGCTGAAAAGTAAAGTACTTTAATGCAGTGTGAGCCTATGTGTTCCTAAAAATCTATGAAAAACAGACCGGTGATCATTAATAAAGCAATTTTATTAAAACTGCATGCAGAGCATTAGCAGTAAGCACTAGAAGCTGTGGGATCAGTACTTTGAAGTTTGCCCAGTCACTCAAGCAGACACTGTTCTGAACTCTGTCAGAACATCTTGCATGGGGACTTCTGTAGGGTTCTTCTTCTTCTTTGAAGTTTGGGTTTGGGGGCGTTGTGTGGTGGTTTTTTTTTGTTTTCTACATTAAAAGCATGTGTGCTTATTGTGTGCTATTACATTATGTATTATATAACCCCAGGCTGAAATGAAAGGTAGTACATCTTACCTGTGACAAAAAAGTAATTGCTTATACTTTATAAAATTGGTTTTATGTTTATTGTATTCAAGCAGTATAAGACATGATAGACTTAGTGAATTATTTTCTCCCTTTATTTCAAGTACTGTGAATTTCTGAATGATATAGCAGGAACATTTATAGCTCTTAGTGATCTTCACCAGATTTTTAAGTTAAACATTTTGGGGTTTTGTTGCCCTTATAGCCAGCTCTATCCTGGGCTGCACCCAAAGCAGTGTGATCAACAAGTCGAGGGAGGGGATTCTGCCCCTCTGCTCTGCTCTGGTGAGACTCCACCTGCAGTGCTGTGTCCAGCTCTGGGGCCCCAGCATAAGAAGTACTTGGAGCTGTTGGAGCAAGTCCAGAGAAGGGCCACAAAGTTGGATACCTCCCAGTATCTGAAGGAAGCCAGAGAGAGACTCTTCATCAGGAACTGTAGTGTTAGGACAAGGAGTAATGGGTACGCATTGAAAGAGGGAAATTTAGGTTAGATATTAGGAAAAAATTCTTTACTGTGAGAGTAAGGCACTAAAACAGGTTGCCCAGGGAAGCTGGGAATGCCCCAGCCCTGGCAGTGTTCAAGGCCAGGTTGGATGGGGCTTTGAGCAATCTGGTCTAGTGGGAGGTGTCCCTGCCCATGGCAGAGGACAGAGAACTAGATGATCTTCAAGGTACATTCCAATTCCTTAACATTCTATGATTCTGTGATTCTTTAAGAATTAAAAGTAACATTTTTATTCAGGTTAGCTGAAGGAACTGAGATAATTTAAGCAGATTAGTTGATGACATTATTATTAAACTCTTCAAATTCATTATTACAAGTATTGTTTGTCTGTAAATCTTAGAGTGTTTAAGAGACAAATTCGCAAGAGGGATGCTGGTGCCTAAATGTCCCTGCAGGCATCTAAATCAAGCATTTAAATGTCAATGTATTCATACCTCACCTGTCAAGTACTGAGAAGAAAACTACTTTGGATTTTAGTTTCAAATTCTGTAGCTGCATAAGCTGATAATTTGCTGCTCCTCAGCATTTTCATGGCTTACAAAATGTGACCAGTGAGTTGGGATGCAAGGAACCTTTGCACCAGTGGCCTTATTTGTGAAAACAGTGGATATGCAGCATGGGTGCTCATGACTCTTTCCATGGTGATATGCAGATGATGTCCTAAAATACGCTGATGAGCTTCCAGAAAAGATGGTTTAAAATGGTTTTGCTTAAAATACTTTGCTAAAATATTTGAGAGACTGGAGTCACACTTCTTCACTTTTTCCAAGCGTTTTACATTCGAGTTTTCATGTTAAACAATTGACTAGTCCTTTCAGAGGCTTTCATGATGGAGCTGTTTTATTTAGAATTAAGTACTTAAATGTCTTTTAAGCCACAGAGAAGAACTCTGTAACCTAGGGATTAAGGCAGCCCTTCGGGATGGGAAAGCAGTCTTTCAGATTTCACAACAATGAACATTTCAGTATTCTAAATTAAGCATTCATAATAGCAAGGTCTTGAACTCAGTCCTCCATCCTCCCAAATGAATAACCTAATCATGGAGCTATGGCAATTTCTACGAGCTCACTGTGATCCAGGGGGAACCTTGGGAATTCTTGTGGTGCAAGGGAGGAGTGCTACCAGAGCGTGAGGATGAATGCAGAGTCTGTTATCACAAGCTGGTTGTGCCAGTCACCTGAAAGTGGAGATCCAGTGAGCATCCAAATAGACACCCCTTCACTTGAAGGGGTTTTGAACCTCTGTCACCTCATGTGTGCGTTGTAACCAGCGAGCGGCCGGGTAAAACGGCGACTCCGTCAGACGTGCTTCGAAAGATTCCGTGCTGCTTAGTTTTCAGAAGGGAGCTCTGGACCCTGTTTCAGAAGATTTCAGGGTTACAAGTAAGGGGAATATCTGATGCTTTCTGCCAGAGGTGAGCTGCCTGTGGAAAGGGAAGAACTCAGTTTTCTTGACAGCCTTTTGTAGTGACTAGCTCTATGCTGAGTATTCTGACTGTAGTAAACTACTTTCCTAGACACACACACACACACACACACACACATATATATGCATGCATAAATTTGTAGCCCTATCTAAAACCAGAGATGTAATAGTGCACTCTGCGATAGGTTTTTTTTTAAAGAAAAATTATACATTATCTCTATATAAACTTCAAGTTTTGAAATACCACATTAAAAAAAAAACACCTTTATATTGTGTATATATATATATATATACCTAAATATATAATTTTCCCTATCATTAAAACCAGCAAATTAGTTAAGTGAAATAATGATAATTGAAAGTGATTTGTATGGCATAAGTGTGCATTGTTTTCTTAATTGCATTTCTTGTGCCAAATACTTTTAAATCTCTACTTGATTTTTAGTATTTTTGACAGAGGGTTCCTTTTGTCAGCTTTGACAATAATTTTGTAATAGAGCAATCTAGGGACTTCTGTGGTTTAAGTCAAACAGTTTATACTCTAATACATTGTAGAATTTTGCACTCAATTACTGTAGGTAGAACTCATGAACTGTCTGTTAGGTTTGTTCAGTATTTCTCAATAGAATTTTTGATTTTAAGTGGCTTATGACACTATTGAGCATAAGGCATAGTGGTTGGAATTCCTAATGTAAAATATCTGCATCAGGTTGAATATTTGAAGATTTTTCAGGCCAAATGGATATTTCAGAAATCTCAAGTAGAGGAAAAAACAGTATTTTGCTTATTTATACGCGCAATTACTCAGAGAAGGGATTTTATCAAATCCTTCCTTATTGTCTGCTTCATAGGCCCAAAGTTGGACAAGTTTTAAAACTTTCAGTAATACCACTGTTTGGCATTTCCAATGAAAATGTTTCAGTTCTTCCTGGGTAACTAGATCTGCTTGTCACTTAGCATTATTAACCTTGGCCATTCTGTGGAATATCGGAGCAGAATCCTGTGGACTGGTAGGTTGGAAACATGGTGTCTGCTGGACAAGCTTGGAATTGAACATGTGGTACACAAAGTCTGCATCATAAGTGACATGGGAAAAGGAAGGGAGAAGATTGGGTACAAAATCTGTTAAGATTACGAGATGGATGTGGGGGAAACAATCTAGGACTGGGTTTACAAAAGAAAGGCACCAGAAGAAAGAGAAGGAAGGAGTGGGACAAGAATCTGTACAATTTGATCTGGTGGTGATCACTGGCCTGGGTGATGTATTTTGGAAACAGGACAGTGGGAGGAGGATTGAGTATAGAAATGAGGAAAATTACTTCACAGAGTCTTGATTTCACCTGCGTTGCTGGAGATTACATTTGAAAGGTATTGTAAGTTAATTCCCTTTTCTCTCTTACAAGATCCGATCTAAAAAACAGTCATTAGGCTGTGAAGATCCATTTGCATTCCAGACAATATGAAAAAAAATGTTTTAAGTTCAAGAATAATGTCACCTCATAAGCAGGGCAGCAGTAGACATGGAAAGGAAGAGATAGAAGGGAAATTACTTTAACTTGATGAAATTTATCATGCCATTGTCTCTGGAGCAGCTAGGGACCATTAATATTAGGTATATATTCAAATGTGTGGATGGTACGTTATTGACTGATGGCTTATTTGATTGCAAATGAGGCTGTAAATGTATTTGTATGACAGAGGTTATGGTTACAAGGTGTAGTTCTTTCATCATGAATTTTAATTTCATGGAGATAAAATGTCTATTTTCTTATTTGATTTTTGAGTAGAGATACACACTTGAAATTGATTATTTGGAATGTTAATGCTATGGGAATCTCAAATTAGTTTAAAATAGGAAATAGCATCTGTCTGTGTTTATGATTTCCCAGAGGAGGCAACCATCTCTTTTCCTTGCCTAATTTCAAGGATAAGTTCTAGCAAAATTCCGTGTCCATCAATAATAATTATTCATTGTCTTTAAATGCAGTGACAACCAATTTCACATCTAATCTACATATTTCAAACTTAGTGACTATAGTTCCATAAGATTTCCTTGAAATACAAGATTCAGAAGGTGAGTGAGTTCATCTTTCTTCTTCACTTGGGCATGTTCCTTCCCATGACTTTCACCTGATAGAAGGTAAGCATTAGCTTGATAAACCCATACTGCCATCACCTGGAAGCAACACTGCACATTCCCCTGCTATGAAGAGGGGTGTGTGTGAATTGGGCCACTTCCCCTCTCCTTACCGCCTCCCCCAAGCTCAAGTTGTGCTGTTGTTTTTATCTGTTGTGTATCTGAAGCCATTCTCAGTAAGGTTTGTACATTTCAAATGGTATATATTGTACAAAAAGAAAGATACTAAATGTGTTTTCATAAAAATCTAGTTGTTAATGAGGAGGCTTTAATTGTGATTGATAATTAGCACTATTGACTTCTTACAATACCCTAAATAAGGTTTCCTGCCAAGACATCACAATCACCTTTGAATGTTTAGTGTATGGTCTCGTTTCTTAGTTGGGAAAAGGTTTGTTTTTCATAGAAGTTTCTTTTCCATAGAAGAGGTAAGAATGGCTTCTTTTCATTGTTTCTGTCCATTCCCTGTAAGTCTTTGGAAGATATTAATTTTGCACATGTAGAAAATTAGGCCAAATCTGGTGCCTTTTGCTTTGAAACATAAGATCTGTTGAAGATAAATTATGCTAAACTGCTAATTTTCAATTACTTAATCATTAGAAAGCGTAATAATGCTTTGGTTGGCAGTTTACAGGTTTAGACAGATTCTCTTTTTTTGCGTGGTGTCTGAGCCCTGAAAGCTAGAAACTTTTTATAAATGAGCTTTTGAAAATTTGATAGGGTTTTTTTTTTTTGGTTTAATGTGAAGGAAGCATTTTACACTTGACACAATTAATTGGTTAACTAGTCATACGGTTTTTTGAAGACATAAAATTAAAGAGATTTGTACAGTCCAAATCAATCAAGGTGGGACAGTATATCAGTGGGTATTAACTTAGGTCCTGGCAGACAATTAATGGAAAAATTAAACTAAGGATGGGAAAAATTGTGTTTTTGAAAGAAAACTACAGTAGATGATGTGTTTCCCTGGGAGACTGTGAAATGCCCACTCTTGGACATATTGAAAAGCTACTTGGACATGGTCCTGGGCAGTCTGCTCTCAGTGGCCCTTCTTGAGCAGGGCCAGGTGACCTCCAGAGGTCCCTTCCAACATTAGCCACCCTGTGAATCTGTGATCACCCTGTGGTATGCCTGGTGTTGCTTAGAGGCTACATTTTTAACTGAGTAAGGTCCTTAGAAGTGAAAATGACAGGTGCAAAACCCCACCACATTTTGTTTTGTTTATTTTTAATGATCCAGCTTAACCAGTATTCATGGCTTTTATTTCCTTCTGCAAGAGTTCAGAGCACAGGTGAATCTAATTCCACTTAAGGAATTAATCTCTCTACTCTGATTAATCTTGATTTTCTCAGTGTCCTGCATGTGAAACAAATGCAGCTGCAGCCAGACCTTGGCATTATTTGGAAAAAGATTTAATTTCCTTTACATTTTATTTATTTTGGGAAATTGTATAGCTCAAGAGAACAGTAATGGGATATATAATCTATCACCATGAAGTAACCAGTGTAAATAAGGTCACCATGATTAGTGATCAGAGCTTTTTTGGCTTTCCATTGGGTCACTGAATAGCTTTGTGGAATGAGATTGGTCTCAGTCCAGTTCACAGAGCTTCAATTTTGGTTTTTTACCTCAGGAAACATCAGCTTTTGCTGACAGTTTCCAGGGACAGATCAGGAACTTTTGCAGTTGGTCTGTTTGAGAGAAGAATTGCAAGTGTAACCTGAGTATGTTTTGATGCTGCCTGATGCTGTATCTATATAAAGGTGTTTATTTTAGGGTCACCAAATCAGATGTTTCTGGGGTTTGTTTGTTTTTAGAAATGCGAGTGTTACTAATTTTAAGCAAATATGTTTAATTTTTATTCATGCCCTATCTTAATTTTTTTCTATGAAAACAAATCAATTCACTTTGAAACAATTTAGTTGCAACTGTATTGTTAGTAGTGTTTAATTGCACGCACAAAGCTGATTGATATTGTGAGCTTTTCTGCTTTTTCTTCTGCTCTTTCAAAGATTTTTGGAGGTTTTCAAATTATTTATTTTTTAATAATTAGATCCTGTCAAAAATTTTGAGTTAGTAAACCCATGAATTAGTAAAAATCAAAAAAGGATGTAAATATTTCTTAATTACAGGGTGTGAATGAGCATGATTTTCCTTAGAATTTTGACATTTGTTAAAAAAAAATCTTCCATATGTAGTATGAGGCCGATGAAGTAATACATACTGTGAAGGTTGATGCCAGGCATAACTGTGGCAGCTTGCTGGATCAAATCTCCGTGACTTCTCCCACATCATCTAATAATTCATCAACAGAGAAGGTGCAAATTTAATTTTTACTTGCTAGGGTCTAAAGTACCAGCCTGTACTCCTTTCCTGCTGCCAGCCATTCTAAACATTAAAATGGTAATATTTTTAAAACATTTATAGCAGTGAAAGACTATAATTTACAAGTTATGCATAGATAGTTTTTATTTTGGATTGGAACATAAGTGCATGAAGAATGGTTGTTTTTAAACTAAATGCCGGTGAAAAATTAAACTCATTTTGCATTTAGTTTGTTCATTTTGGGTAAGAAATTAAAAACCTAGAGGTTTTTTATTTTGAAAAATGATGTTTTAAAGGTCATAAACCCAGAAAATAATTTCTTCTCCTCTCCAGGTGGTATAACCTTCTCCTCCTATATCCAAATATACTCACTATCACCTGTCACTTCTTTCCTTAGCTTGTCATGGAGCCATTCATTCTTCAGTTAACTCTTTCATCTTAGTTCAGACAAGTCGGCTGTGCTCATTTCAGTACTCACCTTTGTCTCCTAAGAAACACATAGACATCTTAAGGAGTCATAAGATTTGTTCATGCAGACATAATAAACACTTGAGTTAATGGAGGGGACTTTATTACAATATATTATACATCAAATTAATTGACAATTGCAACTTGAGACCTTTCAGAATATAGTTGAGTAAAAAAAATAAAAGCAAGGTAATTCTTATGTATGATAAGTATGAAATATTTTTAAACTTTATGCTGCTGATCCCACAAATATGCACTATCCAAACAAGATGACTGTTTGCATTGCTTCAGACTTCGCAGAAACAGAATTTCAAGGGTTAGTGAAAGCTCCTCCCTTAAATATTTCTCCTCACCGTCAGTGTTAACATTTATGCCTACATCATGGACTGTGGCTTGGCAACTATATCAGCCAGTTCCCTCAGGACTGGGAGGAACTTCATCAGGTCCCATTGACTTACCTACATTCAGGTTCCTCAGGGGGTCATGTAACTGATCTTACAGTGGGAAGACTTTGCTCCCCCAGACCCCACCCTGCTGTTCATCCTCCCAAGAGGTGTGGAAAGAGAGGTTGCCATTGAAGATTGAGGCAAAGAAGTTGTTCATTACCTCAGCCTTCTCATCATCCACTGTTACCAGTTTACCATTCTTGTTAATTGAGGGGTTAAGCCTTCTTTTCTGGCTAACATACCAATAGAAGCCCCTCTTGTTATTCTTTGTGTCCCCTGCCAGGTTCAGTTCCANTTGCTGACAGTTTCCAGGGACAGATCAGGAACTTTTGCAGTTGGTCTGTTTGAGAGAAGAATTGCAAGTGTAACCTGAGTATGTTTTGATGCTGCCTGATGCTGTATCTATATAAAGGTGTTTATTTTAGGGTCACCAAATCAGATGTTTCTGGGGTTTGTTTGTTTTTAGAAATGCGAGTGTTACTAATTTTAAGCAAATATGTTTAATTTTTATTCATGCCCTATCTTAATTTTTTTCTATGAAAACAAATCAATTCACTTTGAAACAATTTAGTTGCAACTGTATTGTTAGTAGTGTTTAATTGCACGCACAAAGCTGATTGATATTGTGAGCTTTTCTGCTTTTTCTTCTGCTCTTTCAAAGATTTTTGGAGGTTTTCAAATTATTTATTTTTTAATAATTAGATCCTGTCAAAAATTTTGAGTTAGTAAACCCATGAATTAGTAAAAATCAAAAAAGGATGTAAATATTTCTTAATTACAGGGTGTGAATGAGCATGATTTTCCTTAGAATTTTGACATTTGTTAAAAAAAAATCTTCCATATGTAGTATGAGGCCGATGAAGTAATACATACTGTGAAGGTTGATGCCAGGCATAACTGTGGCAGCTTGCTGGATCAAATCTCCGTGACTTCTCCCACATCATCTAATAATTCATCAACAGAGAAGGTGCAAATTTAATTTTTACTTGCTAGGGTCTAAAGTACCAGCCTGTACTCCTTTCCTGCTGCCAGCCATTCTAAACATTAAAATGGTAATATTTTTAAAACATTTATAGCAGTGAAAGACTATAATTTACAAGTTATGCATAGATAGTTTTTATTTTGGATTGGAACATAAGTGCATGAAGAATGGTTGTTTTTAAACTAAATGCCGGTGAAAAATTAAACTCATTTTGCATTTAGTTTGTTCATTTTGGGTAAGAAATTAAAAACCTAGAGGTTTTTTATTTTGAAAAATGATGTTTTAAAGGTCATAAACCCAGAAAATAATTTCTTCTCCTCTCCAGGTGGTATAACCTTCTCCTCCTATATCCAAATATACTCACTATCACCTGTCACTTCTTTCCTTAGCTTGTCATGGAGCCATTCATTCTTCAGTTAACTCTTTCATCTTAGTTCAGACAAGTCGGCTGTGCTCATTTCAGTACTCACCTTTGTCTCCTAAGAAACACATAGACATCTTAAGGAGTCATAAGATTTGTTCATGCAGACATAATAAACACTTGAGTTAATGGAGGGGACTTTATTACAATATATTATACATCAAATTAATTGACAATTGCAACTTGAGACCTTTCAGAATATAGTTGAGTAAAAAAAATAAAAGCAAGGTAATTCTTATGTATGATAAGTATGAAATATTTTTAAACTTTATGCTGCTGATCCTACAAATATGCACTATCCAAACAAGATGACTGTTTGCATTGCTTCAGACTTCGCAGAAACAGAATTTCAAGGGTTAGTGAAAGCTCCTCCCTTAAATATTTCTCCTCACCGTCAGTGTTAACATTTATGCCTACATCATGGACTGTGGCTTGGCAACTATATCAGCCAGTTCCCTCAGGACTGGGAGGAACTTCATCAGGTCCCATTGACTTACCTACATTCAGGTTCCTCAGGGGGTCATGTAACTGATCTTACAGTGGGAAGACTTTGCTCCCCCAGACCCCACCCTGCTGTTCATCCTCCCAAGAGGTGTGGAAAGAGAGGTTGCCATTGAAGATTGAGGCAAAGAAGTTGTTCATTACCTCAGCCTTCTCATCATCCACTGTTACCAGTTTACCATTCTTGTTAATTGAGGGGTTAAGCCTTCTTTTCTGGCTAACATACCAATAGAAGCCCCTCTTGTTATTCTTTGTGTCCCCTGCCAGGTTCAGTTCCAGCTTCTCCTTGGCCCTCCTCACCCCTAAATAATAACCAAACTTCCTCTCTATACTATTTCCAAGTAACCTGTGCATGTGAGCTCTGCCTTAGTGTTTACTTCTTTCCCTTTAGTTTGACCAGCAGTTCCCTACTCAGCCATGGCAGCGCCTCATAATTATTGTGCACAGGCATCTGTGGGAAGTGAGGTGGGTGAAGGATTGCATTTGTCACTCTGAGCATGGACTACCCCCCATTTGCTCCTTTTTTTACAAAAAAAAGAAGCCATTTCCTTGCTGGGGGATGGATGGAGGGTCCCTTTGCTCTTGAATTATTTCTGGTGGCTGCTCCTGTCTCAGGTAGGCTAGAGCTTGGTTCCAGTAGTCTGTTTCCCCTTCTGATTCTCTAGTACTCTTTAACCTTTCTAACTCATCCCCTAACTGCTACTGGGTTAAGCAAGTCATCCACTTGGTCACTGACACAAGTGCTCTCTCTGCTACAACCCACTGAATGACACCTGCACTCCCTGCAGCCTGATGCTAGGATGGCCACGTGTGCTTTTGGGAGCTCTGTCTGGGGTACTGCATCCTTTTTGGCGAGCGGAGATGACTTGGCTCCCCACTGAGTGGATACCATACCAGAGCTCCTCCCCAGAGGGCAGTGACACCAACTGAGCTCTGGAGTGGGTGGGTAATCCAGTGCATGTGAGAATTGCCTGCTCCTGGTCACTCACGCTCCATGGGGGTGGCTTATCTCCAGGTGAGGGTGGGCAGTGTCCCTGCTGGCAGCACCCATGCTGAGGCAGAGCTGCCTCTGAGGCACAGCCTCTCCACTGCTGGCTCAAGAATGGGGGGCTGGACCCATCTCTCTGTTCCAGGTCTTGCTGGCTAGGAAAGCTCTCCTTCCTCCCTTGGTGGGATCCTCAGCTCCAGACCGCTCTTTTCTGCACAGGTTGCCTCAGAGTCTTCACTGAAGACTTATGTTTAAGTAATAAATACAGCAACTGTGGTGTGTTCAGTGTTTTGAGGATAGAAGGAAGGAATCACACATACCTGCCAAAACATGTAAGTCTTTATACACACAGCTCAAGTGAATTACAACAGTCTGAGTCTATAACAACATAGCAAGAAACATTAATCCACTTCTCTGTCTAGTAGTCTGTCTCCTGACTGCTATTATCCAGCTATATGATTATCCAGATTTTGAATATAGTGTGTAGGAGTGAAATAAGGATTATTTAAGGCAGGCTACTCAGAATTATTTTTTTTTTGTGAGTTAAGTTGCAACTCGTATGATATTTGTGATTCAGTCATTGTAGATCTGAAAAAAGGTGATGCTCTTCATTTTCTTCGAGGGTTTGTTCATTTCTTTGGAAAGAAAAGGCTTTTCTTTTATGTCCTTAATGTGTGACAGTGTTGCAATTGTTGAACTTTGAAAAGAGAAAGTCATGCCATGAAGAATGAAGAGCGAAAAGGTCCTTGAGAAAAACTTGTTAAGTGTCTTCTTTGCCTAAGTAGGCTGCAGAAATCTCTGGGAATTGCTAGTTGGAAATATCTTCCCCTGGTAAGCTTCCTTTATGTTGCAGTACGCAGCAAAATAATGCCTATAAAAGGGTCTTTGAAGTGAAATCCATTCCAATAGCTTTAATTATTTTATTATTACTCTACTATTGGATTTGAAGAAAAGACTAACTGAAAAGTGGCAGTAATACTTCATCCACCCTCAGGTAATTCTGGGTGTCTGTCTAGTCACAGTTTTCTATTAAGTAAAAAAGCAAAAAACCCGTGAAAGTAATTTTGGTGGCATTTCTTTGCTATATAGTTTAAAATAAATTCTCAGTATCAGTGATCACTAAGAGTACATAATTAAGATAAAGCAGTTACTATACTTTTAGACATAAACCCCACACTTATGTAAACCCACACATACAGACAGTCCTCTCCTAATCAATGTCAGAAGCAGGGGAGGATGGAAAGCAGGACAAGTTTTTGTGGTAGTGGAAATAGGATGAGTAATAGCAAGATTACTACTGAGAGATGCAGATAATGCTATGGGGGATCAGGCTGTGGGAGACAGAGGAGCAGCTCTGAGATAAAACTCCTTTTTATATTACTTCTATGTATACACAATCACAGTACAGCTGTGTCACAGATTTTTTTTATGTATAGCCTCCAAGCTGTAAATATGAAAACAGTGTAAAGTGAAAAGTAAGTCTGAAGGATAAAATCCCCTATAAAGAAGCGTTCACCCAGCAGTACATACCTTTTCTTTGATAAGATAATGTAATTCACTAATTTAGAATGAACACTAGAATAAAACATTTATAATGTGTATCAAAATTACCACTTCTGCTCTTAACATTTACCAGAGCATAGTTGCACACAGTTCACCTACCAAGTGCCTCATGTCTCTTTTTTCTGCTTTCATCTCAAGTATTTCTCATCTGCCTTTCAAGACAGCCTTTCTGTGGAGTCACAGGTTTAATGGACATAATAGGACAGCATTTCACAAGTAAATTACTTTGTCACTGGAGTCTGTGCTACTATTTGTCCCGTATCTGTATTCTTATCTGTGTCCACAGCTGTGAACTACTTGCATTCTTTAAAGTCTCCATCTTACTAAAGCAAAGCAGAGCACAGACTTAGCAATTGAGCATTCTACTGAGAAGTACTTTATGCTGTCGTGAATTTTACCTCTTTTAAATCAAAATACGAATGCTGAATAGAAGCTGAAGCTCTGTTTTTTAAAGGTGCTTTGGACTGTCATCTACAGATATTGTGTTTCAAGAACCTTGAAATCCAGCTTTTGAATGTCAGACTTCACTGTAACAGCACGCTTATCTCTCTCTGCAACTCAGTCGTTGCATTTGGTCACTTGTCATGGTGTCTTCTGGCCTTATTGGTCTTGTTTTGCTCCTGGTGGTCCATTTGGACTCCATTCTGCAAAGAAACACACCATTTAAAAAGGAAAATGGGATATGTCCCTGTTGCTGCTCTGCTGCTGACACTTACCCAGTTCCCTATCATCAGTTCTTGAGTAAATGGATGTTCAGAGTTAATGGCCATACTGGTAGGAAACATATCACTCCTGTACAGTGAAACTGTTACGTGTAGAAAGCTCTTGATTCCTCTGTCACAGATTCCCAGACAGAGAATGGCTGCTGGCAGTCAGGCTTCTATTACAAGATGGGTACTATAAATTGCAGAGAGGGTTTTGATCATAAATAGCTCTCGTGTATTAAAATCAAGTCCATAACTTGAGACAGGGTATCTTGAAAACTCCCATGAAAATTTTGCTTCTTTGGATATAGGAAATTAAGTTTTTAGAACTCAGTCAAATTGTTGCCTTTGGCAAAGTAATTTCTGTCATATTTTGTGGGTTTAATTTAATTTAATTTTATTTTATTTTAGGCTTGCCATAATGCCCAGAAGTCCCATTCTTGAAGCATTTCTTTCTGTTGTAGGTAGAGTAATGAAGGCTTCAAGGGAAACCCTTGCATTCCATTGTATCAACTTCATTACAAATGCTAAAACATTTGTAATAATGTTATCTTATTTTCTTCTTGTTGTCTATCATGATGAACTGTTTATACCAATTTTCAGTTGTTCATCAAGGCATTAATAATTGATTTTAAGTAATTTTGTTATTTCTGAAGAAAACATAAGTTCATTTATTGTTCATAAGACCCTGCAAGTAGTGTTCTTGGAAGTTATAATTATCACTATTGCAGGAAGTAATTACAGTTCTAATTATAATCCAAAAGGTATATTTTGTTGTAAGAAGCTGATGTTGTAACAATGAGAAATTTTTAGAGTTGAACCTTACTTTGAAAGATTTAAAGAATTGCATCTGTAGCCCTTGTAAACAACAAGGTTTACAATTAAGGAAATATTTGAAGCCTGTGCCTCACAGAAAATCTCATCCAATATCCATTTTTAGTAGCTTTATGTATCACAGGTATCACTGTTTAAGTTTTATTTAGTATATAATCCCTAAAAATTACTGTCTTTTTTTTCTTAGTTTAATAGACTGATGCTTCTTGCTCATAATATTAATAGGAATTAAGTATTAGAGTTTAAACCAATGTTTTATGCACTATCTTGATTAGGGCTGAAAAGATCAGGGAAGATATCTAGTGAAAGAATCTATAATGGAGTTCTAATGTTTATATAGGGAATTCTTTCTCAATATAGAGGTCTTGAAGAATTGGGCAGTTCTTGTTGTTTTCATTCTAACAAATGTATCTTCTCAGACTAGCCTGAATTTTAACATTAAGTTTTTAGATAGAAATGTGAAAAACATCTTGATGATCATAAAATCACTTTGAGATAAACAAATGAAATGAAATTTTTAAATCAAAATACTTCAAGTGCTAAATGTAGAGCTTCCACAATAATTATGGAAAGGCATTCTTTATTTTCATTACATAAAATGTGCATTAGATAGAATGGTGTGGATCATTCAGAAATTTGACAGCTAAGACTAGAAGTATTTTCTCATAAGAGTATAGTAATGCTATCAGAGAAGGAAGTAAGGTACCTTTCAGAATTCTGATAAAGAAAATGGTATATATTGATGTTTTTAAGTCTGTGGAAAAAGCTTGTCTAATCTATCTCAACAGCCACTAAAGCAGCTGAACTCATTATTGAAAGGTTGACCTATGTGCTGTACAGCCTATTCAGTTCTCTGTCTTTCAGGAATTTTTTTTTAAGGATTATGGATGCACTCTATATCACCTACTTTAGTCCCAGCATCACTGAGTTTTTGGTACAGTGATTATGACTGAAAGACCTAAACCAAAAAAACTCAACTGCAGTTCATCTCCTCCTATAATCCTTCAGACACCATAAAAAAAATTACTGCCCTGACACTAATGACTCACTCACCATTTGTATTTGCTCTGTTTACAGTTCTTATTACAGTTCTTATTACAAGTGCTAGTGCATATTATTTACATTAATGGACATGAAAATAATAATATCAGAATTATGATGGACAAAGCTAGTAAGTTTTCAGTTTAAAATATACTAGAGGTTGTTTCAGACAGGCCAAATTTTATCAGCCAGACATCATGTATTTCTCTTGTTATTTATCTTCTTAGGTATAAAGCCATGGGAATTTAGTCAACCACAGATAGGATTGTGACATCCAGGTCTTTTCTGGGGATCATGTGAATTAAATTAAGACATTTTGAATTACTATTTCAAGTCAAGAATCCCCTTGATTAAATATGTTTCAGTTTTATGTTTCAGATTACAATGTAAGCAGTATGATGTACAGCATCACAACAGAGCTGAACAAAATTGGTTTTGAAAGGTTAAAATGGTTTATTTTGACACTCAAAGTGTTTTGTGTTAAAATTTTTTCTAGATTTTTTTTTCCATTTCAAGCAATCTGGAATTTTTTTTGTGTTATTTTGGGCACTGAACGATGGAAAAAATGATCACCATGTCTGCATGCATAGTCATGTATTTTCACACATCAGTTGGAATATTCCTAAGGATGATGGCAGGAGTAGGAATAACAGTTTCTAGGTCAATGACAGAAAAATTTCAATTGGAAATAACATTTCCATATGTTCTCTCTTCTGTACTGTCAACGTGTATTGGGCATATCCTTTCTTTTCTTTTCCTCCCTTTTATTTCCACTTTGATTTCTGGAACATCCACTACATTTGGACTCCACTCTGGAGCCTGATGTGCTCACTACTCTTATCACAGGAGTTAATAATGCTTGTGAGCAGGTGGGGAATTGCTGAAGGTGTCCCTCCACTTTCTGTCACACAATTAGGTGCCAGGTCCTGGTGTGGCTGAGAACCTGACAGATGTCAGTCCTGAGACATGAGCATGTCCAGTGAACTGCATTCTGCTGCAAGATTTTACCATACTGGCAATAATTGTTCACTGTGTCCTGTTGACACTATATCAAATTAAAACTTAAAATCTGACATGATGAAGGAATATGTTACTCAGCCTGTCTGTTTAGACAAAATCACATACACAGAAATGCAGTAGGGATGTGTATGGAAACTGGTAGTGCAATTAATATATATTGTACCCAAGGAGTAGATTTACGATTGTTGCTGTTGTAGAAATGCACATTCTTTGCATCAGCAATATTCACACTTTATTATTTTTCCACTCAAGACTTTTTACAAGGGCTTGTAATGAAAGGAAGGTGTAATGACTTTACAGTGACAGAGGGTAGGCTTAGATAAGGTTTTAGGAAGAAATTCCTACTTGTGAGGGTGGTGAGGCACTGGAACAGATTGCCCAGAGAAGTTGTGATTGCCTTATCCCTGGAAGTGTTGAAGGCCAGATTGGGTGGGACTTTGGACAACCTGGTCTAGTGGAAGGTGTCCCTGCCCATGGCAGAGGAGTTGGACTGAGATGGTGTTTAAACCCTTTCCAACCCAAACCATTCTGTGATCTTTGAAAGGTCATGTACTTGTCACACTGTATAAGACCTAAGTAATACAAGAAAGCTGCCATGCTTCAGTTTTAAAATGCAGTGATGCATCATCTATTCTTGCAGAGCTGCAATGTGTATTTTATAGTTCCATAAGCATTAAACATGTGTAGATTTTTGATAGTTTGCAGTTAAATATGCACCCCTTTAATAAAATCTACCAAGATGTAATGTGATACTCTATAATACTATCTATATATAATATCTATAATGTGATACTCTATAATAAGCAATTCACCATAAACAAAGATCAGACATAACTTTAAAAAGATTGTATATACTATTATATACAATATATAAGATATATATATCTTACATAGGTATATTTTACATGTGTATAATATATCTATGCAACAATCTGAAATAATTTGTTACATTAGGGTAATTAGGTCTGTTACATAATTAATACATGTTTTTTTAAAGTAAAAAGATGTTTTAAGAAAAAAACACAGTCATTTTGTCAAATAAAGCTTTTCATTATAACAGTCATGTTTCAGTGCACATTCTCTGAATTCTGCCCTTTGTGTCCCAAGATCCTGTGAAAGTGAGAGCACAAGTTTAGCTGTCCTGATACCTGCACAGGAATCCTGTGCTGTTAAAAGCTTTAGGCACTCAGAGGTGTTCAAGCCAATTTGGAGGAAGAGCAGGTGGAGAGGATGAGATCTGATAATTATGGTTGTCACAGCCCAAAGTGGTATTAGCACCTAAGCTATTTAGATGGTTCCTGTTTAAAAGCTCCAAATTAAAAACACTTGGAGAAGGATACTTAAAAAATACCCTTACAGTTCAAGCTGAGTATTTGGATTGGGCAGAGAGGACACTTAGCCCATTATTTTTCAAAATATGACATCAATACATGACATATGGTGTCAGTAGAAAACATCCTCTTCTTTTAAAAGGAATCTGTTTCCAGAAGTTCAGCTGGAAATTCAACTCTCTTTCCTTAGTCCCACTCATCCCATCTGTGCAAAGAAAATGTACTGCTCTAGGGAACAGATGGAGTCAGTGGCTCTACTTTGTTGTGCTGTGGGCTCCACATTCTGGATTAGTCACGTTCCTTGAGTAGGGTACTTTTTTGCAGTGTAAGATAGCAAGCACTGTTATATGAGTTTATTAGATACTCAGCATATAAGGAAAAAATGAAGTTCTGAGTGCTATTAATTGGGCTTCATTCTGGCCTACCAGTATTTCTCTTTCTGTATGCATTTGAAATTTCGTAATATCTGCCTAAATGTTATACCTAAGTTTGTGGTCATAATTTTCATTAGTTTTTGCTTTTTAGTCTGCTCTGGAAAAGCAAAATCGACAACTGTTCTAAGAATAAAAAATCCATCCCTTGCAATTTGACTTTAAAAATATTTGCAGTCTCAGAAAGCACAGTATTCATGAAGCAGAAATTAATTTCAAGAGAGATTTGTGATCAAAAGAGTCTTTTTCAGCTTGTTGAACAAGGGTAGTGTCAAAAGTCATAGGAACAAATGCATACGCAAAGCATGTGGATGGTATCACAGATGTAACATTCATCCCTTGGGTGCAGTTGAGATTTTTGTGAGGGTTTTCCTATCAAACTTGACTGAAATTTGCTATTTAGAGGAGCCACAAAGGGAACATGGAAAGTCTTTCAAGAGTATGTGAGTCATGAGTACCTGTGTTCCAGTACTACATTTGCCAAGAAGAGACTTAGGCTTTCTTATTGCAGCTATGAAGTTGTTTTATGATAAATGTCCACATCTTCTGAGTTTGACTTAGGCATTATATTAAATTTAAAACATTAAAAAAACTGTATTTTCTTTTGTAGAAAACAATGCATTTACTTTGTCAGTGGAATAAACTTACACCTTTTTTTTTGAGCAAATGGTTTTATTTTTCAATAAAATAAAATAAGGAACACGGGCTTTGCAGAAAAAGATCAGGGGCTCAGGGCATATGAAAGTCTTAGATCATCAGGAAAAGTGAGAACACATAGCAAGGTCTTCTGTCTGGCCTCTGTCCTCACTTCCTTAGACCAGATGCCCTCAAAAGCACGTCTTTTCTTGCATGTATAGATCTTCTTTGATAATGGTGGTTAATTAAGTACAACTTTATTTAATTTTTTTTTTATTCTTATAACACACACTATTCAGTGTCACTTCAGAGATGCTCCTTAGCAAAACCTTCTTTTAAGGGTCAAGTCCTTATGTTGAGATGACATTCACCACTGTTGACACTTGTGTAAGAAGTGACATCCAAGAAGGTGACAGGCATTCCAATAACCTGTCAACACCTTGCCTTTGACAGCTGCTCACGGGTTATATTTTCTTGAAACATAGGTCACATTTTTCTAAAGGCAATTGTAATGTCAAATTAAGGTCACAACTTTGATACAGATGTGTACAGACATGTGTCTATTACACTCAGCTGTGAGAATTAAGCAGAAAACAATAACGTGGTATTTAGGATCAGGCAGAGACCACGAAGATTTTATTCTGTCTGCATATATTTTTGAATGTATAGTACCTGTAGTACTTCACTATCTGTGATTGAATTGTTGTCATATTTGTAGTGCTAGTATTTGGTATGCAAGTAAGAGGAAGGTATAGGAAACACCATTAGCACATTAATTAAATTCTCTCTACTTTCAGTAAATAACTATCCAAGATATGTAGTTATAAATAAGTGTTAGACAATGTAGGCTTTATTCCTATGTCTGCCCAGACTGTTTTATAGATTTAATTCTTTTTACCATTTTAGATAATATTGCTGTGTCTCTTAAGTGCATTTACTGTACCATAATAGAAATATACCAACTGGTGATTCAGACCTTGTGAACCAACTGCAGTAATGAAAATTTGTTTATGTACTGCTCAGTGCTCTGCTATACACTACAATAATACCTCTCGTCTCTTCAGCAGGCATTTTGAGTGTTTGATATTACTGAGACTAAAAGTGAAATTTAGGAGAGTTACAGCTAATTTATTTATAATTGTTTTCATTAAGTCAGTCCACTATATTTTGCAGAAATGAATGAGTTCTATATTTTTCTATTTTTTAGGGTTTTTTTCTAACATGTAAATATTGGAAGAGAAATTGGATGATGGAATTTGACAGCTGATGTTTGACTGGTTTGCATTAACACTTTGACCAAGCAGTGCTTTTATTGTGTGTAATATCCCAAATTATTGACACTTCTATGAATCATGACCAGCTGTCACAGAGTGACCAACATCCTGACTGTGTAGCTCCTGGTTTCCAAAACAAGATATCTGGATGGAAAACACTGGATATGAATTGATAATTAAAATGTAATAGTTGCAGAAATGTATGTGGGCTAGCTGGTGAGGGAAAAAAGCATCTCAGGGATTGTTCTAACGGTTCTCTGTTAGAAAAAGCTATGTTCCTTTGCCCAAAAGTACTCCTAAGCACTTTTAAAAGTGTTGCTGCAGGTATAGCCTGTCACCTTTCATTATCTGCAATGCACTCTGTCAGACTATTACCCTTTTAAAAGCAACAAATTACATCATTTATCAGTGCTTTCATGTAGTGCCTCATTTATTAATATCTCTGTTATCTGGACCTCGCTGATAGATGACAGGCTTTGTTTCAGTACCCGACTTTTATGTGGTGCAAATGATTTTTCTTCAAAATTTTCCCTTCCCTTACTGTTATTTTTTTTAATCTTTTTTTCCTCTTTTTACGCCTGAGATGTGTTATGGCAAGTATATTCTGTCATGTCTGGTCTTCCTTCTGGATTTTTTGGTTTTGGCAAGTGCTGCTTGCGTGTCGCCTTGTATTTTCCTGGAAGGCAGTCCGCTGTTTATGGCATTCCTTTTCAGGTACATTGGTTTAACCGAGCGCGTTATGGCCTGCGCAGCGCGGGGTTTCTGCTGCCGATGACTCATTTTGGGTCGGGAAGGCCCGTGAGGTGCTTTGGGGGAGCCTCTTGGTCGCCACAAAGTCAGGTGCCTCAGAAGGCACGGGAGAGTGTCCTCCCTCTGTTGCTCCCTGGCGCGGACGAGGCCGGGCCGAGCGCGCTCCTGCGGTAAGGCCGAGCGAGCCTCCGCCGCAGATGGGCTGCTCGGGGCCCTGCTGCCTGTTGGGTTGATCCCGCAGAGCCCATGTGGATCCACGGCTCCCGGGCCTCAAGCAAAGCTTTCTGGAGAGAACTTTGAGTTTCCTCAGTTTCCAGTCACCAGGGCGATCCCGTGGTGGTGCTTGGCTGGCCGCAGCTGTTAACTTTTTAGCTGACCTTCCTTCACATTATGTAACAACTCATTAATTCAGTCATTATTATGCTAAGTATTAATTGCCATTATATAACAATCCTCTTTGTGATTTATATTTTTGTGGATAATGTACCTCCTAGCTTTCTGGTGAGTTATGTATTTTATCTCAGGCCTTTAGAACTTGGGAAAGTGAGCGATTTTGTTGGTGTAGGACTGGTCAGGAGCAGCAAATGCCCAGCTGCAGGCTGGGGACACCCTTTGGGGTCCTGGTGGCACGGCCAAGCCAGGCCACCAGTACACAGGGGTGAGGGGCAGGATCAGGAGCAGAGCCGGGGTGAGATGCAGCCAGGCAGGAACACAGGGATGGGCAGGCTCCCGGTGGGCTGGGGACTGGCCCTAGGGCCATGGACCAGCCTGGTTTGGCCACACTGGTCACTCGGGTAAGGTCTGGGTCTGCCTGACAAGGGGAAGATGTGGCAATGTGACAAAATAATCCAGAATTAAAAGTACCTTACATAGTGCAGTTTCCTAATATAACAATTCATTCTAACAACTGTGAAACGTTTAAAGACGACAGTAATGTGATTACTTGACACCTTAGTAATTAAGATACAGTGTTTGTGAAAAATATTTCAATGTAGCATTCATAACAATCACGTTATGGTTGTCTGATTTCTGTGTTGAGAGCCACAGTTTTTCAGATAGTATAAATTCACTGAAAAAAATAAAAGCTGTATATAAATAAAAATTCAAATTCTTCCAAAAGATTTTTTTGCAGTGAGTTTTCCCTTTGCACATGTGCATTAGCTACAGGATCCTGGTGATCAATCAAAGGATGATCCCATCCTTTAAAGAGATGTAGAAAACATAAGTGGATGAAAACCAAATTATAGCCAGTTGCTGCAGAAATTGAGTGAGCCTTGAGTTGAATGAATTGCTTTATTTGAATTTATTATTGAAGAAATTGCTTAAGTTACACTTGCTACAGAGACTAATATTAGATAGAGATTATTTTTCATCTCAGAGGAAATCGTTAGCAAAAGCTGCAGGGGGTTTTGCCCCCTGTGGTATGAGAAGAACTAGGTTATAACTTCTCTTAAAGCTCTTAATTCCTCTTCAGGTCAGTTTAAGGAGAACTATTCTCACTCTTAGTGAGAATTGTGTGTTGAACTGGAATTGGGTGGCAGAAACATTAAAAGAAACTGTTCTTAAATTATTTATGTGTGGTACTAAATACAGACAACCTGACAGATGAATACAGAGCGTAGGTGAATTGACAAGAACTGCCTCAATCACTAATGAATGGTAGTGAATACAGAGTAGTTTATGCAAATGAAACCATGGGCACAGGACTGGTGCATATTTACATTCCAAAAAGGTCTGTGATGGAGGACTTCTCCAAGTCAGGACATGTCACAGGGAAGATGTTGCAGTGCCCAAGTGAAGCACTTTCTGTTGGGTTTGCATGTGCAGTAATGGGCTTGATACAGGCAATCAGTGAAATACAGACCTGACAAAGGGTTGTATCACGTGCATATTCTCCAGGAAGAGCAGAGTGACATGAGGCCTTTACTGACAGTGTAGTTTGGGATCATCACCTTTGTCATCAAGGCCATGACCATATGAGTGGAATAGAGAGGTACTCGGGGGGCAGGAATCCCTGAGTCTGGTTGACTGTATAAACCCAAGAGGCATGCTTAATTATTTGTATGAAGAAAATTGTGCCTGAAATGATTTCCAGACCAATTACAAGAAAAACAAGTAAGCTAAAGAGTTATTTCTGATTTAAGGATAGTGTATGTTATCTTGTTTGGAGACAAATTGAAAACTTAAGGTTTTTTCCCCCATATTTTCAGGGACATGCAACCTCTTCTATTGATCCATAAAGCTAAGTATTTGTTCAAGCATTAACATCCCAATCCCTGTTGTCTCTTTCTCCTTAGAACTGACAAAGAACAAGGAAAAGACTACTGCCTTAACTATGTCTCGTTGTTGTCCCTAATATAAAACATTAAACATTTTTTTCTTGATTTTAATCCCTAAGTGGTTTGAAGATTACCCCAGCTCTTTCATTAGGTCTTCAAATAACACATCTCATTAGTCCATGGATCTCAGTCTAAACCCTGATCTTCCTTTTGTGTTTCCTCAGAAGAGCAGAAGGTAAAGTTCTATGAAATAATGTAACTATCCTTAATTAAAAGGGAAATCCTTTTTTGTGATGACAGATTCTTGAATTTAGCACCAGTTAGGTTTACAGCGCACTGAAAACATAGTTTTCCATGCTGAATTACATTGTCTTATTGCTTGTATTTCTCTCCTCATTTGCTTTAATTGTAAACACATCTGGGCAAAAACTAGATTTTTCTGCTGAGCACTGTAGGCTTATCATTCTTAACTAGGGATGTTAGACACTGTCCTAGTGAAGTGTCTACAATAAAACTTTAATTGCAACTGTTCTTGATAATACTGCTGACAGTTTGTCCATGGTAAAAACTTAGTAAGATTTGCTTGCACTATGGAATTCTGTTTAAAAAGAAGTCTTCCATTCAGTAGATTTGCAGTGAGTATGAATGCAGAAGTTTAATTTAGTGTTTAATTAAAAATTAATTAATTAATTAATTAATTAAAAATTTAGTGTTTAATTTAAAATTAGTGTTTAATTTAGTAACAGAACCAAATCCTTTTGTTTTCCTTCTGTTAACATGGTTCATGCTGAGCACAGGTTAAAAACACAATTTCAGTTTATTCCTTCTCCTTCACCTTGACTGGGTTTGATAATTCAGCTGCAGTCAGAGGTTTAACAGGCTTTACCAGTCCAAACTCAGGGAAGCACATGACTGTGCACAGGTGTTTCTGGGGACTTAGATTTTGCTGCCCAGAAAATTACTGGAAGGAAAATTCTGTCAAAACTTCATTTCATCTAGGGTTCATGATCAACTTTATGTAACTGATGGGCTTCTTCAAATGGCTTTATCTAAGATCTAAAGGTGCAGATACTGATACCTATCTTTTGAAGGTACATATATTGGTGACTGTAAATACAATGATAGATGCTGTAATTTAATAAAAAGGCCTTATTATGTTTCTATGTCTAAATAAAATTTGGAGATATTTTACAAATTACTATTGAGCTGTTCATATTTCATTGTATAGTACTTATGCCAAGTCACTGTATATCAGTGTGATAATAGAAAAGATGTCTGTAAGAATGATATCCGAACATTTAAAAGTAAAAATTTTTAGTTAGATTGGTATTATGGATAGCCTTCAGAATGTGCAGTGCTAGGAATCATATGCTTGTAACTGATTTTACAGTATTATGTCTGTGAATACAGCCTGGAAACAGTTCTAGTTGCTATATAAAGTTAAGGAGATCCGTGACTTTTTATTTTTTGTCTATGGAACATCTAATGTTGAATTTTGCCTCACTAGATTTCTGTCAAATGTGCTACAGAATGCTTCTAAATATTTCCCAGGTTGTTTTTTATTTTGTAACTAGAAATTTTTGTATTTGGGGTCGAGGAAAGTAGTATCTGCTTTTACACCTGTAGGGAGGGGTTGTGTGTATGAATAGATGATAAAGGAAGAATAATAAATTACAAATGTACAAAAATGTAAGCTGTCACTTGGTTGACCTGTGATCTTTTGCTTTCCTGTTTGTTCTTAGATATTTCTTTCCTTGTATTTTGTGCATGCTGCCATGCAATCAGGGCATATTACTTAACCTTTCTGTGTAATCCCTGTGTGTCTGGGTTTTTGCATCACTATATTTATATCTGTAGACATTGATGTCACCAGAACAGGAGGCATGAGAGGGACAAGGGAGATCTGGATGCAGCTATTACTATGATTTTGTTTGTGCTTATGATTTCCTCAGTTTAAAGTTGGACATGTTCCTCTACAAATTGTTCTCAAGTCACTCAAGAAATATTTGCTGTCTCTCAGTTTGAATATTATAAATAGAAATATGTATTTTATTACTTCCCATTTCTTTGTGTTGTACATGAAAATACTGCTTATGAAAACGTGTATACAGTTCTTAATAGCCCCTTTAAAATCAGGTTTTCTTGAATTACTCTTTTTCTTCTATTGTATGTTCTGGTTTATAGTAGTTCTGTGGTTTTGACCTTTATTAGCTTTCCCTTGTGAACTTTCTTTCCCTGTATCCGAGCTAAGTCATAGCTCTCTGATGTTTTATTTTAATATCTCTGTACCTGAAACCTCATTAATGTTTAATATTCATAGATGAAAAGTGAAATTTAATATCTCCATGGATCCTAATATGTATTAAACTGACAATTTAACGTGCTTCCATTTTGACTCCTCCCCAGATCTGAGAAATTTTAAAGTTCAGATTTTTTTGAGTATTGAAATATCCAACTAAGAGAAAAGTGGGACTGATAATATTAATCCCTGTAATTGTAACAGTCATCAGTAAAAAGTCAGTTTTTAAAGAACAGCTACTTCGTGGTGGAGCTGTGATAATATAACTTTTCCTCTGTGTCTACATGGTAATAATGACCCTGCTTGTAGAGAGAATTGGTCTTTGAGGGAGCCCTGGAGTTTGCCTTAGAGCCACTGAAGCGTAGCTGAGTATCGGCTCTGCTGGGGAACATAAGGACACCGAGTTCAGCCGAGGTAGTGCGAGGGGAATAAAAGTGTTTTATGTTTATGCACAGAGCTTTGCAGAGACAGGAGGGAGGCTCTCCTAAGCGCTCAGCGGAAGGCAGCCCGCGGGCAGACGGGAGCCGGCTGGGATGAAAGCTTCCGCAGGCCGGGGTTAACTGGAGCCGCAGCTGCGACCCAGCAGGAGGCTGCGGGAGGCTCTGCTGCCTGGAGTTTGCTGGGAACCGGCCCTCAGACAGGGAGGGGGTCAGGGAGAGGCTCTGGCACACCTGGCTGCACCTGCTCTCGAGGGCGAGAGTGCAGTAGCATTTCTCTGGCTGCCATGTTTCCTGCAGCTTTAATGGCTCTTGAGCGCAGACTGCATGAATTCCTCAGTGCAATGCCACAGGATGGCCTGAAGTACAGGATGTTCAGACACAGTAACTACTGTTAGCATTTTCTATCTTAAAAGGTAACATCTGTAGGAGTTGTGGGTGCCTATGAAAATTAGGGTAACTATATTAATTTATGTAAACACAAATTTAAATACCTAGCTTTGGACATGGGATAGGTTTTAGTTCTTAGAAAACTGAAGGTCTTGATTAATTCACAAAGTGAACTCATTGGGAAAGAATTATTATTTTACATTTGCAGGAAGACTTTTCCAAAATCTATAAAATATAGTCTATAGCAAACGTGTATATAGATTCTTCTTCCAACAGAACGATGATAATTAAATATAATGCTCATCTTTGTTTGTTGTTGTGAGGGTTTTTTTTAAAAAGAGTTTTATTTTTAAAAAGTTTGCTCATAGCTCCAGACCTATCAATTTTGTTTCTATATACTAGAGGGGGAAAAAAAAGTGTGAGAAAAACTGAAGGTCAAATCTTTGAAGCTACATTTGAGTTACAGTAGCTTACTCTGCTCAATCATGTGTAACCTTCATTTCCTACCAAAAGAGTGGGAGACGAGGAATTAGAAATTAAAACTCAGTGTATCAATCAAAGCTGTTCACCTTACTTTAATATGCTATTCACATTCTGGCTGTTGATAAAATTAGGTTTAACTAATCACAGTACTCCTTTTAGTGAAATATACTGTGATTGGTTTTGTAATTGAAAACTATTGGCATAAAATGGAAAGGTCATCTTAAATGGTATTAGACAGAGGAGATCATCAGTTTGTCCGATACCAAAAGTTTTGGTTCAGAGAAAAAAAATGAGGTCATTGTTTAAATTTGAACCTCTCATAAGTCTTCTCTCCTTCCATTCTTGTTCTTATTTTCCCACATGGGAATGAATTTCTTTGCATATGTGAATTCTTTAAATATGCTCTCACTGCTAGGGGAAAACTCCGCATTGATTCAGACACAACCAGAAGTAGAGGATGTGTTTGATCATAACTGCTAGTAGTTTGGTAATTTTAAGTATGTGAATCCTGTTGAACTTCAGTGTCTTTTTAGGTTTATAACATAATTTAGTCTTTACTACCTTAATTATTTATAAACATTCCATTCATTCATCCACTTTAATTAAGAGAATTCACTGCTGCTTCATAAAATAGTGTTAGGTTGGATTGGAAGTATGAAGTATTCATGAAGCACAACATGGGTATGAAAGGCTATTTTATTCTCAGACAGGGAAAAAGCATGTTACAGTAAATAACTTAATCTTGCTTATTTTTAGGAAATGTAGCCTCCTGGTACTTGCCTTAGTTCTTCGTCCATTTAGTAATCATGTTTCTTGTTGGTTTGTTTGGGGGTTTTTAATAAGCATTTTATACGTGCTATTCTTAGCCTTATCCAATTACTAACAAAGTAATGCTGTTCTCAAAGTTTCATGTGTTTCAGGGTCAGCAACAAGAGTTAAGAAGAAGTTGAAAAAATAAGAACATTTAATCTAGGAGAGAAAATAATTTTCATGTCCATGAAAATGTAGCTGCTGGAAAGGAAATATGTTATTCCTGTCCCTGGTGAAAAGAACAAAGAAATGAAAGGCTTAAATTATGGCAAGTAACGCAGGTTAGATGAAAGGGGAAATTTCCTAATTGCAAGAATAATGAAGTATTGAAGGAAATTGCCTTGAGTGCTTGTGCAATCTCTGCTCTTGGAAATCTGCAAGGGCAGATGTGATTTAGGCATACCCAGTCCAGATTTGAGGTGGGGTAAGATTATATCTCAAAGGAACTTCCAGATACATTTTTATGGTTCTGCAACTGATTGTTGAACTTCACACAAAAAATCCTTTATGTTTTCTGCAGTAGTCAATTTATTTTGGTGTTTCAATGAAAGTGGACATGACTGTGTATCAAGAAGAACTGACATAATGCCTAAGTATCATGATACTTCAGTATTAATTTACCTGTTCTTGCAATTAACTGGATTCATTTATAGGTAAGCCAAATCTAATCTGGTTTAATATGTTAAGATATTTCTTACATAATTTTGTTATCGTTTCATTGCTAGAAATAAGAGTGAAAAGCTTTATCTCACATGAATGGAGTATATTAAACAGTGCTATTTTGTGAAATCTACCTCAATTTACTTCATTTTTAGAGAGTTACCTATAAAAAGGTAGAAGCATGGGAACAGCCTGACTTAAAAACTCTTAGAAGAAAAGTAATGACTGGGGGACTGTGTATGAAACAAGCATGGAGCTAAGTCAGATTGAGAAAGCTTCATGAGACCCAAATGAAAAATAAAATGAAAATCCAAAAAAACTAAAAAATATTAATAGTACTAAAAAGAGATATGGTGCAGACTGGAAAAAAAATGCAGTATACATACAATATGATTTTACATAGGGAAGTGAAACAATGTCTTTAGCTCAGAGCTCAGGAACTGTTTTAAACATATGAGTCTCAGATTTCCATGATCATCAATGAACATGTGCAACCACCAAAGATTTTAGTTCCTTTAGGTGCAAACTTCATTATGCTGGAAGCACTGGGAAGACCGTCTTTGGTGTCATTAAATCCACATCGAGTTCACCCAAAGCTTGTCATGCTTCCAAAGACCTTGCAAGAGTTCTCCTTATCAGCTCCCTGCTAAGATGACTGAACAAGAATGTAAACCTGTCAGTCATGTCTAATCAGCTTGTTTTCTGCAGCAGCCTGTGCACTTCGTTTGAAAATCTCCTAGACAATGGAAATTACTATCCAGTGCCCAGAGAAGAAAAGAATCCTGAGAGATCAAGTGATAATGCAGATGCTGCAGCATCAGAAGCCTGCTGATAAGTGTTTTCTCTCATTTGGGTAGATTAGTTTAAGATCTTCCTGAAAGTACAAGATGATAATTCTTTTCCAACATGGGTTCATTACTTTAGTTAACTAAACATTGGGGTTTTTTCATAAATCCAATGTACCATAAGCTGCAAATTAAAAAATTGCTTATTAGTATCAAAATCTTGAGTATCCTGCAAATAGCTGCCTATAGAACATGAATTTTTTTGTGGCATATAAAAATACTATTCAAACAAATCAATATTTTCCCTCTACTATTTCTAAAAATGTGCAGACAACTACATAAAATAAGAAGTTGTTGTATTTCACCTGTAGCTGAGCTGTTTCATTGTCTGGCAATATAACTGTAGAGATTATAATTTAAAGCTCATTAAAATACTTGTTAAAAAAATCTAGTACTTTTCTTTTTGAACAATTAAAAAATTACTCCTAGAATACTATTAACTTCTACAAATACTTGGAGGTGTCAAATTAAGTTCTACCTTATATTGTTAGTCAAAAACGTAGAATATACTATCTCCTTGCTATAGAAAAATTTTTTTTTTGTACCAAATTTTTAAGTTGTGTTAAAACATTCCAGGTAACAAATTTGGCTAAAGTTAGTTTCTACATCTGACCTTTCTCTTGCTATGTTTCTACTATAATAGAATGTGAAAAAGCCAAAACAATATCCTTTTCTATTGAAAATATTGATCAGCTTGGGTTATTTAGGAAAAGCAACAATAATTGGTAGATACCTTTTTTCTAGTATTGCTGTGTCTGCTGGCTCAGTGGTTTCCGGTTTGCTACAAAGCTGTTATCAGTTGTACCCCAGAAATCTGAACAATGTTGCAGTTATGAAGCAACTCATATTTTTATAACAAAGAGGTGCACCAGATGAGAAAAAAAAATAGAAAATGCTTCTGAAATTATTCTTGTTACCTCATGAAGCAACACATAAATTGAATTTTACTCATTAGGGATAACCTAACTGTAGTGAACGTTCTTTACTGTTTATAAAATCTGTTTCCTAAGAGAGAATGCTCTTCTAATAAAAGAAATGCAAAGGCAAATTACATCGGAAGTTATTATAAGGAAATAAGATTTTTAATCACCACTGAACAGATAAAGCAAGAAATGTATTTCTGCTTAAAACACCTTACAATTGAATCCTCCAAAAGCACTTTTTGTGTTAAGTTAATGCTGCAGCCAGTGCAAAACAGCATGACACTTAGCATAGTAAAAAATCTAAAGACATTTTTCTAAACTTCAGAAAAAATGTATATATGAAGAGTCTATTAAGAAAAAGCACTATCATGTCTTTATTATTAAGCCTTCTAGAAATTACAAAATTAGTAACAGTCTGGTTGTTTCCATGAGCATAGGATTATGTTTTGATTTTTGTGGTTTGGTTTTGTGTTGATTTTCGGTTTTGTTTTGGTTTTTTTAAGGAGAAGAAGGCTGCTTATATAAAAGAATATACTTAGAAATTTCTGTATCCATGTAGCGTGTAGTTAAACACCCCAGAAATCTAATATAATAAACTCTTCCAGGAGTCACTTGAAGCCATTGTTTATATTGTCTATTGGAATGGTCTTACAGAGCTTTTTTGTTCAAAACCAACCAATACTGGCAAAAATCCTACCGAGTCTCTTCAAACATCTTTCAGGTCTTTTTGATGTTTAAAATAATTTCTGGAAAAGGTAGTTATTTTTAAAATGCAGCATTAACACAATTTCAGGTATGATTTTTAAACTTCCTGAAAATGAATAGTCAAATATGAAGCTGACCCTGTTGTGCAGTCAAAGTAGTCTTCAGCTGAAAAAGAAGACCTGGAGAAGCAGCACATGGTCAGCCTGTGTTCTTTTAGGTCTGTTGTAGATACTCATGTTACTTAAGTTTGGTTTCTTTTCCTTGAATCGGAAATCAGATGAGTGGAAATAGAACAAAAATAGATGGGTTTAGGTGTTTTAGTTGTTGAGCAAATCTATCAGCTTAAGCCAGCAGGTAGAAAGAGATGGGAATTGCATGGTCTGAGGAATAATTTTTTATTATTATTATTATTATATTATTTTTTCTTTATTATCCCTTAAGTCTATACTCTACCTCCTGTCCTACAGTCAGTTCAAATTGCATCATTTGGAAAGCCAAGGTTCGCTGCCAGGCTTTGTAGGTCACCTTTGGCAATTCGTGATGTTTCACATTCAACAGGTGTGGAGCCCAAACTCCTCTGGAGTTCCATGCTCGTGTTTTAACTTAATCTTTTTGCTGCAGTTTTGTGACCTGAAATATATACCCATAGTGTAGCAATAACAGCTTTTTATACCTGTCTATAAAAGTCTCTGTAATGAAATGCTTGGGGAGCTTGGCATTTTCTAAATAACATTATTAACAGCTTTGATTTGTAATTGATGGCATGATGCTACTGGGTTGTCCATGGTATTCTAGAATCTGCAAGCACAAAAAGTCTGATATAACTGTTTCGAAAATGAAATAACCTTGAGTCATTCAGATGTCGCAGACTAAATCAAGTGCTGCCCTTTTTTTGATGTGCTGGGCTAATTATTTCTACTAATGTAAATGTCAGTGCAATGAACACTTATTTGCTGTGGCATAACAAATAAGTGGCACAGGAAATCTGAGCACATGAAGAAATTCATCATGTCCTAAAGTCTCTATTACATGGCTTCAAGCCAAGGATATGGAAAACAATTCAGATTCACATTTTTTAAAATGTTTTAAAATGACATTAAAATGGAGTAAAAATAAAAATAAAAGGCAGTAATTATATCTCACTGTATTTGGATTTTTTCATTCATTTTGAAAGAGTCTAGATTTAGAGCCTTTACTGCCTTCTCCTGATAGCAAATATGGTTCTCTCCATTTTACTGACCATCCTTGGCTTCCTCATCAGTGCCTTTCCAATGGGCAGCAGTTTGGCAGGCAGTGGCTGCCCAGCAGGGGTGCAGGAACGATGGGAATTGCCTGTGGATGGCACTGAGATGTGGATTCCCCCTTGTGCACGGCAGCTGCTGCCCACCCCAGAGCCTGCCACTGCATGTACTGCAGCCCCTGCTCCCTACCTAGAGGGCCCAGAGAAGGATATGGACAGGAAACATGTAACTTGGAGCTTCAAAATTATCAGCTGATATTTTTAGGCCATGCAATGCCTCCTCCCGCTGTCTTTAGGGAATATTCATGGTGGATCTATATTGTTGTATGTGATACGTTCATTTTATGGTGACGGGATCTTCCAGGCACTTAAGGGCTGTATTGTATCTGTTCACTATATGTGGTACTTAAACACAGATCTCAGTTCAGATATGGGGTCTTTTTTGTTTTTCAGTCTAACACTGAAGAGATACAGGAAAGAGCCACACAGGCAGTGTTCAGAGCTTAAGCGTTTTATATCTTTTCCATACATCAGGCTGCCTTACAGCAAGCACATCCTTAGGGGAATAATATTTTGTTTTTTGTCTTTAATACCCCCACCCAGTCACTGCACAAGAATGGATTTGGCTTGAGCATTTGACTTTGGATTTGGCTGCCATAGTGCTAAGATTTCATTTCAATGGTCTTGTGCTAAAATATACCATTATCAGAAAAAGGGAAAATCTTTCAAAATGAATAGTTTTCATGACTCTGCCAACTGCTGGGGAGGAAGCTTCATGAGAATGTCTGTCTTCATATACTTTTGATAATATCAGAACAGAAATTTGGGAAATGAACATATTGTGATTTTGCAACTGACTTATAATGAACATATGGTCATATATCCAGTTACCATATATCCAGACACCACTCTTTAAAAAGTTATTCTTAATTTTATTTTGATAAAGGAATGAATTTAATTGCTCAATGAGATCTGATTCTTTCGTTACTGTCTTTTTTGATCAGAGTAGTTGGTCAGAGCTTAGAGTCCTGAGAATGATCTGTGTTAGAAGGACACAAAAAAAAGTAGTGAATTATGTGTTTTACACAACACTGTTTACAAATACTATACAGTAGCTTTTATTCTAAGAACAAAGAGGAATCAAACAGTGGTTATTTTTATACTTCTCCTGAAATATCCCCAAAGGTGTCTAAGCTCAGTACTTCTTCACTGCCTTTATTTCCCATGTGTATCTTTTTCTGAGTGTGAACAAGTGCTTCTGTCTAAATAAGATTATTTCCTAAAATTCATTAAACAATTGCAAGTGGTTATGCTGATCATCATATGATGTTTTGTTAGTGCAGTATTCAGTTATATATTGATGTTTAGTGAAATGTCCCTAGAGCCAGTGAGCAAATCTTCAAGCTAAAAGTAAATCTGTAAGTTCTGTAATTATATATATTGTTTTTAAAAAAGGTGCATTTTCATTGATACATCCTCTTCCCTTGCCTGAGTCCCCTCTAATTCTCTGCCTCCACAGAGTGAAATTAAAAATAAATGAATTATTCAGTGAAGGCACTTGTTTCTTAGTTCAAGCTTTCAAATGTCAAAGTAGAGACGCTTTTTTTTCCCTCTCTGAGGGATCTAATAGTCTGTGAGTGAGTTTTTGGTAATTGCGCTATTTTTTGTGCTTATCATATTCTCTGTAATTGAACCAGATGTTGAGTCTTCTCTGGAGGAGAAGAGTCTTCTGTGTTTATGTAGTACTGTATCAGTCTTGCATCCCAAAAGAGTTGAGGTTAATGTGAAAATGAAATAGTAAGGCAGATGCTGTATGTAATGTTCCTGTAGGTGGGTAATCCCTTTTGGACCGAAACATTTAAAAATGTGTAACCAAAGGTGCATACTACATGTAACAAATGGTTGGATGATGAATTGTTGTAGGATTTTTATGACAGTCAGTCAAAATCCAACATTTTTTATGCAATGGGATATTTGCTGTTGTAGTAGTTCTGCAGTGATGAAAATAGTTCATGAGTTCAAGAGTCTAGGGGCTGTAGAGACAGACTGCACTATTTGTGGGTGACTTACAGAAGTGTTTTGGAGGGGAAAACCCGAGTATGTTTCAGCTACTCAGCTGAGCTGTTTTCTCTCCTATATGTATTGATATGTCATTAAGGAATACATGTAAGCTTTGTTTTTGTGTTAGGCTGAGGTACTGGGGGAAAGCAGGGGCAGGTGTGCCTGAGTCTTCTCTTTTCTCATATCTTGGTTTCCACCAGAAAGAAGCCTTGCTTCGTATGTTGGAAGGAACCATAATGTTCTGAAGTCATGCTTTCCATTTCTAAAGTCCCTTACATATACCATAAGAGTATATGTTGCTCTTGCAGTTACAGGCACACATAGAACTAACACTTTACACTATTTGTGGAGTGTTGCTGCCATTTAAGTACATAAAAACCCAGGGTGTGCAAATAGCAAATGTGTATTTCCAGAATACCATGTCTCCTGTGATGTGTGGTTCAATAATTTGCTTACACAGAGTTTAATAATCCTTGATAAATTTTACTTTCAGGGGTTGAACCCCGCCTTATTTGGTTATTTGTTTAAACACCTAAACCCATTTTTGTGCTGAATTCATTATAAATTTTTAAATTTTTGGTCTGACTAGCATTTGTAATTAGGTGGTGTTGTGGTTATTTTTATTCCACTTGAGTCCATCAGTTTATGGTTGAATATGTGTTCAGCAAAAATTTCGAATCCAGATTCATTAGCACAGTCCATCTTATGATGTCATATTCACCTACTCAGAACTTGTCTTTCTGAGGTGGGATGTAGAATTGTATGGGCTTTCTTGTATGTACTTACAAGTAGTAACACTTGGTGGTTGTTATTACCTGGCCATCACACCAGAGAATCAGCCTATGCATAACTAAACCAGAGCTGCTTCTAGTTTGATGCAAAAGAGTTTAAATTGTCAAGGTAGCAAAAAAGATGGAGAGCTGAGAAAGAAAGGTATGTAGGGAGAAGACAAATGCTAGAATAAGCATACTACATTATTATTACTTTTTTTTTCCCCTTTTCCTTCTTTGACAGCTAGAAATGCTGTAGAAATGGGAACTCTTCCAGTCATTGTCATCTGGATAAAAGAGGCATGTGAGCACACATAGAGCTCTGCCATGGAGCCTTTTAACAGTTTTAAAACATTCCAGAAACTGTGCTTTAAGTTCTTTCAAAATGCAATTTGTTTACCCTTAGGCAGAAGTGAAATGGAGAAACCCATTTTCTCGAGTGCTTTTGTATCTTGTTAAACAATATAGCAAATTGAAAAAAAAGGAAAAAAAAAATCCTTCAGTTGCTGACAAGGGAGATACCAGGGACCGAAGGCAGTTCAGATTTCTTCAGAGCTAAAGAATTTGAACTCGCAAAGCTCTTGCTCTTCCCAGAGAGTTTGTCAGTGCAACTCAACATCCCTTCTCAGCCCTGTTTCATGCTCAGTGCAGAAATGAAACTGGTGTGTACACAGAGGGAATTTCTTGAAGTCCAGTCCCTGCAGGGGTCATAATGTTCAGTCAGCATTGAGATGATGCTGTCTGAATGCTGCTCGTACAAAGTGACATGTGAGAGCATTCTGTTGAATTCCCCTTGCACTGAAAGGATGTTAGACCTGACAAATTGCCATGGTATGATGTGAGGGAGTTAAGGGATTTATTAAAAAGAAATCCCAACAATCCAAACAGTTCTGTCTGTTGTTAAACAGGAGCTTCTAATGGCACCAATACTATGGCTTGTTTCCTCTTTCCTCTTAGGGCAATGTTACCCTTCCAAAACATGAGCCACAGCAAGTGGCTTCAGTTAGATTTTTGCCTATCATGCAATATTTGGATTTATATTTATCCTTTTGCTAGATTAATTTTAGTGGATATATTTATTTAACTATATTAAGCTTGCAAGAGTTTCCTGGTACATTAGACTTGTAAATGCTATCAGGTAAAGTAACTACATTTAATTAATATTTTTAAGGAGTAATGGGATCAAAATGCAAATAGACAACAGGAAACCAGCTGTAAACTCTACTACTCAGCTTTCTTTCAGTGTCCTGCAAACTTGCCATTTAAATAACTACTTTTAGGGAAATAAGGAAATAAGGAATAAAAGGTCACAAAAGTAAAGTTTATCCTGGTTTTCATAGTTTCAATAGTCTTGCATTTTTGGAGCCAAGTTATTTACACCAACTGTACCCATACTTGAGAAGAGTACAAGTTTAATTGAAGTGAATTTGTCTGGGCCTGATTTTAAAGAACCAGTTACTGCTTCAGAGTAGATTATTTTAGGAATTTATGCTTAAGAATCATGATTAATGCTGTTGCAGCCTGTGTTCTACCTTATGCTTCTGACTAAATCCCAAGCAATTTAATATTACTATTAGAATATTAGCCTTGTTTGAACAGAAGAATTATTGAAATGAATGGTTTCATTTTAATGACATGAAAGGTTAGATATTTTGATAACCTGAAATATTTTTATCAGGATGTATTAAGTTATTCAGTTCTTCCACATGTGAACCTCTGACTTTTATCATATTAAAATATGGCAACAGTGTTTTCTTGGAGTATGTCTCCAGTGGTAATAGAAGAATAAAAGAACTAGACTGTAGTTTGGCATTATGTAACATAAGTTACCTTTAATGCTAAAACTTAGAAATGTAGGCCATGCTAGCAGAGAGTGATGGATTCTCGTCAGTATTTCAGGGATTTATTGGAGAGCAGTGAGCTCACGACACTTTGCCCTAAATATCCAGCATTTACAACTGACCCAAAGCAGATATTTCCAGCATGAATCTTTGTCAGCTTGGATTTCTAGCATCCTTTGCTTGAAGGTAACTAGTTATGCCTGGCATTCCTCACTTCTTGCTTAAAAACCAAAAGCCTTTGAATGCCAGTTTTAAGTAGCTTGGCAAATATTTGTCTGTCCTGGAAAAAAGAAACTCTAACGGAGCAAGCTGGGACAATTTCACTCGGAGCCAATGAGTGTCATCCAGTTTTGTGCAGCCAGTAGTGTAAAATCAGTAAGAGAATATGGGTGAGTCCAGTGTTCATTTGGTTTACAAACTTCAAACATGAAGTGCCAGGCATCACTCTTATGTAGGCATAAGATTTCTGTAGGGCTTTCAGTGTTTCCTAGTAGAAGGCTGATCAGAGGCTGCGTCCCTGGAACTGCTTTTCAAGTGTGTTTTCTTATAACTTTGAGAACATTTCTAGCATGCATTATATATATGCCTTTTGTTCTGGACAGCTTACTGATTTAAACCTGTAATTAGCAGAGCTAGAATTTTCATGTTATTCCTATGCGGCAATGAATCATTTCCTCACTTTCCTCAGCACAGATACAGTAGATCATCTTCTTTCTTGTCAAAATTTTGTCCATTTTTTTTCCATGTATTTTTGTAAGTTAAGCATTTAGGAAAAGGTTAACTTTATTTGAACTACTTCCTATGGATCTAAATTTCATGTACTCCTAATGGTACTTTTTGATTCTTAATTTTCATA
Source organism: Notiomystis cincta (assembly GCA_013398075.1). Lineage (NCBI taxonomy): Eukaryota > Metazoa > Chordata > Aves > Passeriformes > Notiomystidae > Notiomystis > Notiomystis cincta. The sequence continues at coordinate 393,641 of VZRX01007484.1, read as the reverse complement.
AAAAGCAGAGAGAATCAAGGGAGAGAAAAAAAAGCTCTAGGAAGATAATCTTTCTTAGAAGCAAAAAGCAGATTTTAGCTGTACCCAGGAATTTGGAAAGTTTACCAACTACATGTTGCATGAGGGTTTTTTTTTCTGGGTATTCTGTGGGGCTGGGGGTGATGGGTGTTGTGTTTTGGGGTATTTTTCTTCTTATTGTTTATCGTGACGATCTACAAGATTTGAAAGTGCTTTGAGAATTTCTTTGCTCTGTGCCTTTGATGCAGTCCTTTGACCTTGTGTGAATAACAAGAACTTAGTAGCAGCTACTAAAAAAACACAAACCCTTACAAAAAAAAATTAAAGGGGAGCATTGTAAAGTGCAGAGTAACTGTAACTCCAATTTTGCACAAGTAATGGTTTCAGGAAAAAATCAAAGTCGTTCATGTGTTGAAGGATAAGGCATTTTTGAAACCTGTTCAGTTTAAGTGGTCTGTTCAATCTCCATGAGCTTCTTGCCAAGCAGTCATATCAGAACACTACTGAAAAGAGAAATGTTAAGTACGAATTATTTGATATACTTCAATTAATTGTTTGTCAAAAAACTAAATTCACTGTTTTCTCACAGTATTTGGAAAAATAGCTTCATTTACAATGGCAAAATTTCAATATTTTTATGCCATATTGAGAGTTCTCTGTTATAACAAGAACCACATATGTATGTATGTATGTATTTATTTGTTTGTTTATTTACTGTTTTCACAGACACTTCCTTTGGGGCTGGGAGATGGACAGCTCTTTACCTGGACTGATGGCCTGAAAAGGAAGGACTGGCATGATTATGAAAGCATTCAAAAAGATGCTATGCGTTCAGGTATACATGAGTTCAGAACACATTAAAGTAATTTATTCTTTCTTTCTCTCTTGACTGTTTGGTCTTTCAAGTCCTTCAGAAAGCATTCCTAACAACTTTTTTCTGATTGCAGCAATATTACAAGGACATCACATTCTGAATTGAGAGATCAGACCAAGCACAAATACCTTATCTCTGAAAGTAGCCAAGTGGCAATGTGTTTCATGCTAATAACTATATAATGATTGTACAGTCAGCAAAAATGTTATCAACAAATTATTTTTCATGTTGAAATCAGTTGTCATACTGTGACTAAATAAGAGTGTTGGTTTGCAAAAGGACATATATTGCAACTACAGCCAAAGTGTCCTTAAATCAATGAACAAAACCTGAGTTCAGTACCCATAGCTGCCAAGAACCTTTGACACTATTACCATTGTCAAACTCCAATCTTTTAGTCTTGCTAAAGCAATTTCATCTCCTTCTGACAGTCCACAATTATTTGAAAACAGGAGAAAATTGTGTTTGCAAATACACTGAAGGGCACTTTGTTACAGTGAGTAATGTAATTTTAATGTACCTTCTTGTGCTGCATCCCATATGTGCAGAGAGTACGGTTTGTGTTCCTCTCTCTGTCATCAGAGCATGTTCAGATTTGAATTCTTCTTTTACAACATAATGTACAACTATTCACCATAAGATGAATTCAATTAGAAGGAAAGAAGAGAAACAGCAGTTCAATTACACCTTAATCAGTGTTTGAAATTCATTATTTTGCAAAGGCCAATCTACTATTGTAAAATGAATTATGCTGTCTTGATCCGACTGCCTTGAGACAGCCAAAACCTTCCTCAAAATATCTTTATAACTGAATGTCATTGACAGGTTCATAAGACTTGGTGAGTACTTAATTTTGCAGGAGCCTGAACTAGTAAAATATTGCAAGTGTATGTTAATTTTGTAAGCTATTTTTTCCTCTCTCTTTTGAATCTTGATCACTATCTAAAGAAATTATCCTTTCCTCCCACATATGCTTAGGAGGTAAAAAAGGTAGGGAGGGGAAGGAAATTATTCTAGGCAATTTGGTAGTTGTCAGATCATTGCATTGTTCCAAACTGCTAAATGTAAAATGACAAATATGTAAAAGAGAATGTAGAAAATAAAAGCAGCCTGTATGTGGAAACTTGCATATATGTGGGGAATATCATGTTTGCTGGTTAGAATGGATGTGCATTGATGCTTTGGCAATGTACTTTTAATTTCTAAATATGTCATGTGGATCCCAAATGTTTTGGACAATAACAGTAATACTTATGATTGATGGACAGCTTAAAGCATTGCCAGTGTAATGCAAGCCATTGCATGGAGTTGGCTGAGAAACTGAAAAAACATGTTACATGGCTTTGTAATTCCCAGTCCTAAACCAAACATGATAACTGTAGTATATGTGAATGTTAAGATATTCTGACTTCTATTTTACCATTTGCTGAGTTTGACATTTTACAGATAGTTTTTAAATAATTTTTTTAATCATTATTCAAAAGATTAAAATAACTTTTAATGTTCTTTTCTTTGAAAATCACAATATGGTTATACAAATGCAAAGCTGGACCATCTGAATGTAATCTTTTGAGACATACTATGTAATGTCCCAAACTCTTCCTAATAACATTAGCTGAAATACACTATTACTTAAAAATCTCTCTGAAAGAATGATGTGAAAGGGCTCTCCGGACATTTCAGGAAAGGCAGTCAATGTTTGTTGTACAGAAAAGAAGAAAGGAGTGAAGTATTTTTTTTAATTCAGTCTGGCTGTTTATCTGTAAAGCTTACCATTTCTGAAGCACCAGGAATGTGAATTTCATAATCTCTAATTATGGAGAGGTACTAGTTTCTCCATGACTACTACTGTTTCATGGCCAAATATTTTGATCCCTTTTCATTCCACCAATTAAAACGTACGTTTCTGAATTTGAATGGTCTCTCCTCTTGAAGTCAAGAGTAAGCCTTGTGCAAGACATGCAGAAGAAAAAGGTATTATTTCTGTTTATTTCAAGTGCTTTAGCTCATCTTTTTTTGTCTCTAAAATTACAAATGATCTTCCATATAAATCCTGAAATGAGTTTGTTTTGCTTTTGATTTTGCAGGGCTTTGTTGGAACACCTGAGGTTCAAATGTGTGTTTATGGTGCTTCTATGATTACTTCACATTTTGTTAGCATGGTGATGCTATTTGATAAGGTACTTGACGTGAGGGATGCAGTGGCAACGCTTTATACGTAGCCAGAACTTAATATAAAAGCACTTGTAAAGACTTCCAAACCAGTTCTAACAATATTAGTTGGTTAATCTTGATAGAAGAGTTCAAGAAGACAGGGAAATGCTGTTGGGTTGCAGAAGTACTAATTGTTATACTGTTGGTGGAACAGGGAAGTTACCCATTTAGCTGCCAGTTATCCAAGCCCTGATTTACTCAATGTCAAAAAGGAATATATAATGACTTAAATATACTTCTTATCAGTACAGAATAGATGTAGTGAAATGAAAATCAAGTTATTCAGCCAACCCAATCACTTCTATTCTTCTCTGAATATTACTCTATCATTAGCTCAAGTCCAGTGACTGAAATATAGGAAAAGGAAAGCAAAAGTTAACCTTAAAAAAGAGAAAAAAGCAATTCCTAATGAAACAATTGTGATAGATACTTTGGAAGGAAGGAAAAAAAGAAAGAAGTTTAATTGCTTCCATTTTCTAAAGTGAGCCATTAAGTCAATCAGATATTACAATGGAGGGGGAGGGAACAAAATAAGCTAATCAGAGAAACTGACTTTATTGGACTTGATAAGTCATGCCAGCTTTTTGACAAGAAATCAGAATTTAAAATAAGACCCGTTTCTATTAATTTCTTTTCCTTTGGGAATACAACTGATGACATGCCTTGATGAATAATATGCTTAATTTGCATTAAAAATATGAGAACTGTAAACAAATGCAAATCCTGCATCTGTCAGTTTTTGTTTTGGTAAGTAATAAACAATGTCTTCTGTACATCAGAAGAGCGCTCTTGCGTTGGAGTTCAGAGTAGTGGTTGCGCCCTTCATGAGTGCAGTAACGACCCAGGTAGCTCCTGGTGTGAGTATTAGCCCAGCTACAGCAATGCCTGTTGTGTCAGGGCACTGTGAATCTACCTGCCTCTCTACAGAGATTAGAGATCCTGGATGCTGAAGCCCCTGCTATTGCCATGAATCAGCTGCTTTTCTTGCCATTTCCTTGTTTTGTTGGAGATTTCCCTACTTCGGTTGTCTAGGGAGGACTCAGAGGACTTTTCTACCAAGACATTCATTTCAGGGGCATGGCAGCTTCTGTGGCACTGATAGCACTGGTTTTCCATGGTTTCTGTGCAGAACTAGGAGTCTCAGATCCCTGAAAGCTCCCATGAGGGATGAGATTCACAGGAGAGAGCCATGAAACCCTAAGGTAGTAATTCAGAAGCATCCATGAGAAGACATCACGTTGGTTTCACCTCTATCTTTATGTCCTGGGTAGTGAGACTTAAAGTCCTCAAGAATCAGTCAGTGTCATTGTTCCTACATTTCTGAAAGTTATTTTATCTATTTCACTCAAGAAATCCTCAACTTTATCATTAGTTATGAGTAGTAGCAGTAATGATGAATTACAACTCTCTCAGGCAAGAGGAAGGATTTAGGTGTGTCATTCCTGGGTTTCTAAAGAAGTGCAGATTGAATGTTTATATTCAAATATGGTGCTATTTCTGATCATGGCAACCTATTTCTAACTACAAGTGATAACTTTTCCAATGTAAGGTACTACAAAAGGGTAACTGAATGAATAGAAAAAGGGAACAAATAAGCTTTTATTTCTGAAAGCATTTTATCAATTCTATCAGTGATATTGATAGCCTGTAAGACACGTGTAGAAAGACCACATACTGCAAGTGTTTTGTTTTCAGTTTTTATTCTTTAAATACAGTCTTTTTTTTTTTTTTTTCCTTTATAATGCTTTGGAGGTATTTTTATCTGGAATGGTGAGATGATTATGTTCTATGAGGTGGATTGAAAATTTAGTGTAATAAGTTGATTTCAGAGAGAGTGGTAACATGTAAGAAGCCATGTTAATATAAATTTATAAAAACCTTTGTCTTCAAAAAAATTGGCTAAGGAATAGAAGAAGTGACTTTGGAGATATAGCTGTCAATACTTTTATGTTTAGCTGTTAAGCCATTTTGGTCTTGTCTGCTAATAAGATCTCAAAGGAAAAACCTTTTAGAATGTACTGTAACACCCAGTGTCTATTCCAGCAGTTACTGAGCCATTTGCAGTCTTTGTTTCTTCCTATTTTTATGTCTAAATAGCCTGTGGAAGCCTTATGGGGAGGGAAGGAATGAAGGTTGTAATTCTTTCCTGTATTCAGTATTGTCTTTACCTTTCTGCTTCTTCAAAATGTTACCTTGACTGTGAGAAGGGGATTTTAAAGATCTTGACCTTTACATGCCTCAGTGCAGGCATTTCATAGAGATTAGTTCTATAAACAAACAGACAGGTATGTTCTGTTGTTCTACAAACAAACATTCATACAGATTAGTTTTATAAACAAGCTAAGCAGACATTGAAAAATAAGTGACCTGAACATGTTTGTGATAACAATGGAAATAGATTGGAGCTCTGTAATCTTGGGGTAGAGTGTCAAAGGAAGGCAAAAGACATGAGCACTTTTGTACAGCAGTAACAAGTAGTGAACACCTGAAATTTGACTTCAGTTTCACATAAAGAAATTGTGTGCTGGTGATCCTTATCTATCACTTCTGTTCAAGTATTTGGTTAATCCTTATAATAATTTTGAATACTGCCTCTTCTTAAATTCAGAAGAACTTGTCAAGGCAAAGCCTAGTGCCAGAATGTTTCTAGGAGGTATGAGGCATCATGATACAGAAAGAAACATTAATTGTAATTCCCTATTGGGTATTAAAAAAATTAGTTCTGTGATATTTACACAGATAAATGTAATAAAAGTTGTGCAGGAAAAGAAGTATACTGAAATACTAATTTACTTGTGCCATATTTCATATGGAATTATACACTGGGAATTTTGTCAGCATTATATATTAAGCAAGTTTACTAAATTTAATTTAGGTCTCTGAACTTGCAATTCCTTTAGAAAGAATTTGAGAATTCACAGTATAATTCAAAATGTAGTGGTAGCCAAGGTCTCAATAAACAGTCATAACTTAATTGTTCATAGCATTAATCATAAATATGCTTCAAGCAGTTTACAATGTATTGTTTGTAAAAGAGAAAAATGTTTGTCAATTTATCTTAATGCAAGTCTGACATGATTAAAAAATTCTAAACAGTGGTGTTAATCACAGCTTGTCAAGAAGACAGCACATAAAGGATGTGTAATATGAAAGATAGATGCAATCTACTGCAGTTACATAAAGTTTTTCACAAATTAAAATGCATTTGCTCTGTAAATAAAGTGCTGCAGATCTGATTCTACCACTCTTAATGGTCTGGGTGGCCTATTGAAAATGGTGAGATCAGCCTGGAGCTGAGTGCCAAGCACAATAGAACTATTATACTCTTAAATACTGATTTGGAAGGAGACCTTTTTTTCAGTGGTGCCTTCTCCAGAAGTTTAAACTCTGATTGCTAGAAAATATGGTTTGGTGCTTTTTTTTTTTGTCACAAGGCCTTAAGATTTTCTGTGGGTGACTACAGACTGTGAAATGGCGTATCACAGTATTATATAAGCGCTAGCTTGGGTGCACACTCACACTGGATCTCAAGTTGCAACTTTATATTACACCACTGCAGAAGAAGCTAGGAAGCGTAAGGCTGCAGCTGTATAGAATTTGTCTCTGTCAGAAAACTGTGTACATGATAGAACTAACTCATGCCACTTAAATCTACGCATAAAAAGGGTTTATAGGTGACTGTAAGTCAGAGCCAAGCTTCTATCTTAAAGCACAGTGCCTCTGTTGCCTTGGCCAGATAAGAGGCCCTTTTTGTGGTTGGAGTAAAAGTGATTCTTTCCCTGTTCTTCCCTGTCCCAGGTTCTTTCCCTGTTCCCCCACACTCTCTCTCTTTGCAAACTCATCAGTTAAACCATTTAAATTTAATTGGAAAGCTAATTATTAAGAGCTACCAGGGCAAACAAGGAGGAGGAAGCAGAGTTCGTAATATGACTCCTGTTATTTGGAACACTGAAAATTAGCTTCTGCATGCTTTTCTTTGCTGAGATTTGGCATGTTGATTTTTACCATGATAGGCGGGAAGAAAATTGTAATTCCAGAAACTTGGCAAGAAATATCTATGACTGTCGCTGTATCAGTGATACATATTCTAGAATTAAACTAGTATCCAAAATTCAAGAAGTGCTCCCCTAGAAAAATTGTTTAAGTTGCTGTGTTTTCATCTTTCTCTATATTCTCATCTGTGCTGGTATATGTGGTTTAAAATCCTTAACAAAACAAAGTTTACTCTCTAGTACCTTCTCCCATTGTATTTGAATGTTGATTTGAGTGCTCATACAATTTTTAAAAGAAAGAAATAAACAAGGCACAGCAAAAATGAAATTTAAAATAATAAGAAGCAGATGCCATCTGATTGTGATAGTCCCAAGTATAGTATTACTTGCTCTATATAGTGGTAAAGACCTGTCTTCATGGATTTACATCAGTATTAGGGATCAAGAGCTGATATTGGTGAATGTATTTAAAATGTAATACTTGGGGTTTAATAGAGTTGCTGCCTAGAAAAAAGGAAGCTTGACTTTTGTCAAGTTTTGTGTTTGGGGTTTTTCTGGAAGAGGGGTATGAGAGGAGGTCTCAGCTAAAACAGATCTTTTAATTTGGAAGTTGCACTCTAGAATGATAGGTTGGGGTTAGGCTCTGTTAGGCATCTTTCTCTTCGTGCTTAAATATTTTCAGGGCTATCTAAGTAATATTTTGTAGGAGCTTGTCTGTAGATACTTGGCTTGTTTGCTTTTATATTTGGTTGTTTTTTTGAAGAGAGGTGTTTTGTAATAATTCTGGAAAAGGAATTTTATCTGGACAGTCTTCAAAAACATGGGACTCATTTGCAGAGAGAGTTCGGAACAAACAAACAGCTTAGAGACCTTCAGGCTAGACCTGAATGTGTGTAAGGAGGAGGAGAACTCTATAGACCAGCTGAATTGAGCTTATTATCTCTTGTGATGAGTGTAAAAATGATCAAGTTTGTCAGTTCAGGGCAGTTGCCTGACTCAGTGGAATAAAAACATCACTTAGTTTGTTGTACAGAGAAGAAGCAGAGGACATGGTTACATTCACAAAAACATTTTTGGAATACTGTTTTAGCCTTTGGTCTTCAGAAAGCCAAGAAGATGTTTGGATTCCTAAAAAAATATAAAACCCAAAAAATAGTGCCTACTTTCCTGTCATAGCTTCTTTCTTTTGAGGATATGAATTAAGTTTGCAAGTACAAAAGTCTAGTATAGTTATCTCAATGCAGTTTATGGCTGAAATATGTGTAAGGTGACTTTCTTTCTCTTCCTTCCTATTTTCATTAAATAAGCTGGCAGAGGAAAATTATTGGAGTGGTGAAACCATTTGTCTGACATCCAGGGAATATATGTGAAAAGGCAGAGATGTATGATTGTTTTGCTATAATTTGCTTTATAGACACTAGCTCATCAAATGATGCCCTGTAATCACTGCTTCTCAAGGTACAGAGCTACCTTTTGGATGGGATTGCGTGACACAAAGTTGTCCTCCCTCCATGCTTGCAGTGAAGTGCTGTCTGGGGGAATCTGTCCTCCTCCTAATATAAAGAAAGTAGAAAAAGAAACCACTTTTCTAGGAGTGACATTTTGTTCTGGCACCGTGTGACAGTTCTGCTGGCTACAAGGTAGAAATAAACTCTTTTATCTTTTAGGCAATCTTGATTAAAGGTTCTGCAGGTGATGTTGACATGTGAATAGTAAAACTTGCCAGGAAGTTCAGTGGAAAAATGCTCAGATTAAAAAAAAAAAAAATCAAGATGCGTATTTAAGTTTCATTATAGATATTCTTAAAACGTGGAAGCAGTCTTTCTCTTGAAATTTCTCAGGAAATGGTTTACATTTTTATATTTTTAAAAGACAGCCAAAGTAATTTCAGATTACCCTGACCATTATTCTATTTTACATGATAATTATTGAAGAGGTTATATGTGTTTTGTTGTTGCTGTATATGAGGTTCCTGATACTTTGACTTGCTTCTTGCATTTTTATTCCATGCCAGTTTACAAAAGGTGAGATTGATCTGAAACCCAGTGAATACTGGTGTGTAAAATGAAAAAGGAGTAGTCTCCAGAGGGCAAGTTGCAGGCTTTCTAAAAGGATACTGATTCCATTGTCCTCCCAGATCTCCTTTCTGATCAACTCTGGTTATTGAATACTTCAAGGATTTTTTAATTGAGAGACTAATCTGTTTCTAATATTGTCGCAAACAAAAGAAGCCTGTAAATAAATAACGTTAGTTTGTTTGGATTTTTTTTCTATATATTTTGTTCTCAGCTTTCACTAAAGTGGTTATACTGGAAAGAAATCCAAACTTCATATTCTTCACAAAAAGAGTGAAAGCTGTGAGAAGTTAAAGGTCTGGAGGGCTGACATTTTAGTTAGCTGCAATTAATAAGTTAAGCAAGTTACTAAGATACTGCCACTTCAGTATGGTATTGAAATTACTTTTTTCCTCCCAGTTTATACAATGATAAACTTTTTAAAATTTGTAATAAACTGTGATACAGGTATTGTTCTCATCTTTTTTTTTCTTTTTTTGGAGACTTTGGAAGTCATACACAGAAGTTTTGAGACCCAGAGCATTTCTTGGCAATAAGTTAGTTTTTCCCCAGTTCAAGTCTGTTTTGCCCATGACAGCATTTAGTGAGTGATCTCTCCCTGCCCTTATCTCAACCCACAAGCCTTTTGTTATATTTTGTCTCCCCTGTCCAGCTGAGGAGAGGAGTGATGGAGTGGCTTGATGAGCACCTGGCATCCAGCCAGGGTCCACTCACCACAGTAGAACATCAATTCTTAATCCATCATTTCTTTGTCATCATTTCTTTCACTATTTTAAAGATGTTGGTTTTCTTTTTAAGCAAGTACAGGAAAAATGAAATTAAACATATGCAGAAGCACTTTCTCTAAGTTAAATCATATGATGTGCAGATATGAATTAATAGCAGCAAAGTAGATAAACTAAGTGGGTTTTTTACTCTCTGGAAAATGTGAGTATGATGATTTCTTTCTGCTTTTTTAATTTTAAATATACTTGACAAATTAAATGATGAGATTTCTGGTAATGCATCTGAAACAAAGCCTACAATTAAAGTAAATCTCTGCTTTACATCCCATTCCTGTTACCCTGTGGTAATGGAGGGCTAGGGAGGTGTGTATGCTTGTTCTCTTAACATAGTTGCTAAAGATCTTTCTCCTCAAAACTGGATTTATTGAGAGGCTTTTGATCATACAGCTGTAGGTAGAATTCAGAGTTACTGTGTGCTGCATAAATACATCATAAATCTGTTTAAGGGAATTTAACTTAAGAATGTTCTCAGTGAGAAAGAAATTTTTAGGGACATTCTTTATATACACCTGAAATTTCAAGCTGTGTACGTGTGAGACTTTGGGTTGGTACTTGACACTTTTTTCTGTGTATGATATAATTAGAAAGGTTTTTTTTGTTCACAATCAAAATTTTTAACTTGAATGTCTATCCTTTAATAATATTAGTTAAGTTTTGTCATTTATATAATATTTGGGGGGAAAAAGGACTGCAATTTAAAAATTTTTGCTTTCAAAATATATTTTTATTTGCTTCTTTTAATCCAAGTATCAACAAATATTTTTAAAACATGAGCAGATACTTTTGGCTGAATGCAGACATCAACTTTCAACAAGTTAACTTTTTTCAAAGAAGTACCCAGTGGACATATTGAGTTCTTACTGAATTATGCATAAATGTGGCCTTGGGATAAATGTTTAGTTGTGTTCTGTAAGTGATGAGTTGTCCTTTTGAATAGAAAATATTTAAAACTAATTAGTTGAAAATTTGTTCAGATCCTGGCTGAAGGTGGCTCATGAAGTCTCCACTTCTGCCTCTGCCTGATTCAACAGCATATACTGACTGGGAATTTCAGTTGACTTCAGAACAGGAAATTTGTTCAAGTTTGTGTCAGGCATTTGAAAAATAGTTGGCATGAATTAGACTTGTGTTATTCAGAAAGATGTGAATCAATGGCAAGGGAGGAAAAGGGCTGTGTAGAGCTGTGCTCAGAGCAGGTCAAGCATTAAGTTTACCTCTCCTTACCACAGGAATGTCAGTCAGTTGTAAGGCTCTTTAAAATAAGGAATGCATTTTAGACCACAAAATGAATGATAAAAGGCAGCACTGATGATCACAGCATTAGTGTCTTTCATAAGAAGGAAAGGCAGTGGCTGGGAAGTGCAGTAGTAATGAATATATGGAGCAGTATATGTAGTATTGAAAGTTTTCACAGCAGTAATGTGTCTGATTTGCCAGAAGAAAACATGAAAAAGGGAAAAACATTGAGATTCAAAGTGTTACTTTGGGTAACAAAATGCATTTTGTTCTAAGTAAAGCAGAAGGACTTAGGCAGGCCAGTCCCAAGAACATGGCTTTACTTTTTTCAGTTGTTCATCTGGGTTTATATTGCTTGCCGTGATTATAGTTCTTGTATTTCTGAATTTGTATGGGTGCCTGTTTTTTATATTATCCCTGATAATTATTTGCATACTCAGCTTATAATGTATAAATCTGAACAGACCTGAAAAGCCAATAAAAACATTTCTATACTACCTGAAAAACTTGCCCTGAGTGAGCGAACACTGCTTGCTTATTGGCATTCTTCTCAGATTTACAGAAGGAATAAGTTTGTCCTTGTCACTGAGTCACCATGTGGGGAATCAGATGGCTTAGTTCTGCTTCTTGGGTCTGCCTCAAACTTTAACTGTGAATATTTACTATCTCCATATGTAAGAATGGTTATAATTTTTATGTGTATATATATGTGTGTGTGTGTTTGTATGTATATGTATATATGTATATTTATATATTTGTTGTTGTTACTGTTTTTTGTGGGTGTTCTTGGTTTGTTTTGGTTTGGGGGTTTTTTTGTTTTGTTTTGGGTTTTTTTTTTTTGTTTGTTTTTGTAGGGGTCATACAGGTTAAATCCAAATTTACTGGGAGCTGTGGCAGCTCATGTGTTCTCTGGAGGATATACATCTTGGAATAATGCTTCATGTACAAGAGTGACTACACTGTTGTACACTCTTGACTCACTCTCATTTTTTACAGGTTATTCCATCTTCTCTGTGTGACAGCCACAAAGCCAGCTTGTGCAGCTAGTTTAGGTTGAATTTATGAAAGAAAAAAAAAAAGAATAAAAGAAAAGATTCCGTATTAAGAAATTTGTTCCATAGAACATTCTATTTGTTTTCCCATGATAGTATATGGTAAACAGCACATGGTTATAAAATGTCTTAGAAAGAAGAAAAACAGAGGAGCAGGGATAACTCTTATGTTAATGTCAGCTGTTACAGTCCTATCACTTTGTATTTTGGGGTTTTCTGAAACACCACCTGTGCAACTGTAATTTTGCATTAATTTTGTGGATCTGTTTGATTCCTGTACCTAACTCCATTATGGATACTTTAGTGTGAGTTTTTTCAAGATATCAGCTTGCCCATACACATTAGCTGTATAAGACTTTCTGGTGCTAGAGACTACTAGAATGCCATTCTTGAGGCATTTTCTGTGAATTAATTCATTAAGTACTGAAACAAAACCCTTACTATTATTAGTGAATTTTTTTTCAGGTCTTGCTCTGTTGTAGATACTTTTTCTCCTAGCAGGTCCGTCAGTTACTAGATGAAACTGTAAAGCCTTTTTTATGGTTGAATTCTGTTTCTCACATGCTTGCTCATTCAGAATTTGGCTCTGATTAATGGTCTACAGCCAGTCTGTTCTAATGTTAAATGAAAAAACCATTCTGGTGGCTGTGGCATTTGGTGATAAGTAGTTAGACTAAATAGAAGATGTACTGTGCATCCCTTGGCTACAGAGTTATGATTAGATTCAGCTCAGCCTGCAGAATACTACTGAGGATATTGCTTCTCTGCTGCAGTGATAGAGCAACTCATATCAAAACAGCATGTGTTGCTGCTTATCTTGCATTGTACACTGCGGCATTCTAAATACACTGGACAAACCAAATAGTCTGGTCTGGTTTTTTCTTTTATTTTTGCTAGATTTATTAAAGCGGAAAATGGGGGGTTAGAATGAGTCTTTCCACCCAGCAAGCTTTGTAGTACTTGCAGCAAGTTTTAAAAGCCATATATTTTAGGAAAAATTCTATTGCTTATTTTTGTGAGATGTTTATTCAAGCCTTTGGACATTTGACTTTTCAGGGTTCATATGCAGTCATTCTTCTGCTTAAACAAAACAAACCCAGTGGTTTACCACGTGACATATTTTAAAGCAATCACTTCCCCCCCACACATACACTCTGTATTTTTACTCTGCAATGTCTGTGTTGGGGAATTTAGAGGCTGCATTTTTAATATTTCAAATGAATGAAAAAGGTGAGGGTTACTTTAATATTCAAAAAAGCACAGGTTATAAGATTTAGAAATTAATTATTGATTGATTGATTAATTAATTGAAAATGACTAATTGAAAAAAAAATGCACATACTTAATATAAACCACAGTTTCTTGTTTCTATATCAATCATTTCATATTGGTTATTTGAAAGATGAAGAGCTGGATTTTTCCAATAGCTACCTGTGTAATGCCCTTTTTCTTCTAGGACATCACTGCCAACAGCAAAGGCCAGGTTGCATTTTAAAGTGACATTAAGTAAAATGCCTAGATATCTACAAGAATTAATCTCAAGAGCACTGAGCTAATTTTTTCTTCTTGCAAATTAATTAACTCAGCAAACAGTATTTTATTACAGACAAACAGGTAACATATAAGACCCAATTCCTGAAGTATGACAAGAAAAATTTTTAAATCCACTTTGTCAAGGCAATAGCTAGGCCAGCTGATTGTTCCCCACTCCTGAGCCAAAGCCTGCCTTACTCTTGGGAACTGTGGAGTCCTGTGAGGCAACAAGCCCCAGGTGAAGTTTCCAGAGCTTTGTTCTGTGACCTGGGGCTCTTGATACTCTGCCAGATGTTGCTGTTGCTTGCTCCACTTGGTATGCTTATTCATTCTTCTGCTCACTGCCACCACTGCTCCTCATTTTTGTGCTACTCAGCCTGAACACTGTCATTTTGTATCATTTTTTCTTGTTTCCACTTTAAAAAAATGCACATGAAATTCTAACACGTCCTTATGTATACAGAATATTGGTAATCAGCTTCTCCTGCTTCATGGAGTCTTAAAGAACAAAAACTTGTGCCATTTTTTCCTTGCAGTCTGACACAGAAGTTATGATCTTCAATTAACATGAAGACTTGGCCCAGGCCTGTTAAGTCTGTGGAAATATGGAAATCATATTAATACAGTTACAAAGCTGTAATTTACTCTTCTTTTTCCACATGAATATTCTTTTTATAGAAATGCTTCTCGAACATCGGTGAAATACGTACATTTCAGAGGTTCCTATTTGTCCCTCTCATTTCCTCTCTCTCCAGGAAATGCTCTACCTTAGCCTACTTTCTACCCACTCTGGGTTGAGGAATGGCAGAACATATCACTGCTATAAGTAGAGATTTCATTTTGTTTTAATAACAGGTTCCTTTCATTTTTATCTCATGCCAGTGATAAGAAAATACTCCAGAGATCCAACTACAGTACAATATGAATGTACTCTTCTAAATTTTTTTAAGGGGCATGTTCTTCTCTGTTGGTTTTTTTTTTGTTTGTTTGGTTGATTGGAGTTTCGTTTTGTTTCATTTTATTGTTCTTGTGGTTTGATTGTTTTGTTGAGGTGCTTTTGTTTCGTTCTGGATGTGAGCAGGCAGTCAAATAACAAAATTTAAAGTCATATATTTTTTCCCCCAGCCTATGCTATTTGTATAAAGTTATTCCTGAAGAGAGAAGCAATTTAGTTCATATTTCTCCTGCTGACATCATATTACTGTAGCAGCAATCCAGAGAGGACAAAGCCTTGTATTTGCTCCCAATAACATCTCTATATCATTTACCAAGGACTACATGATCCTTGGAAAAGAACACCTGTATGTACTGCTGTCATCTAAAGATAGATAAAATAGGAGGGACTTTGATCTTTCTTTCTTTTGATGCTTTCTAACAGTAAAATGAGAGAATTTCTGATGGTTTCTGTAATAGTTCTATATTGAAACTGTAATAAATAAATTTTATTATATGTTTATTAAGAAATTATTTATTCTTTCCTTAAAATTTATCGTTCAGGATTTCCTTGACAAGGTTTTTGCATAAGTAAGATTTGATTGCTTCTGTAATGTTAAGAAAAAGCCTTTTATATTGCCTCAGACCTTGACAGAATTATGTAATAAATAATTAGAAGTGTTGTAAAACTTTCTGTAGTATCTTTTTAAGCTGCTACAAGGTAGAGTAGTGATAAAATAATTTTTAAAAGATAATTTTGATCCTGTTTCCATTGATGTAAAATCAATTAAATTCCTTCCCCTATAATCTAAATTAGGGTAATGAAATAGTACAACTGAGTGAGATACTCTGAGAACTTTAAGAAAAGTAGAATAAAGTTGAGATAAATATACTTCAGTTTCTGATGTGAGTTTTATGGACTCTGAGGGAACCTATAGTCAGTTCTCCTCCTATATCTCATAGCATTCATAGAAATTTAAGGTTAGGGTCTACCTTAATAGATGACCAGAGTTGTATCAATCATCTCTCTGAGGCATCGTATCATTTCTTCCATGCCTGTACATGAATCCCACAATTCCCTGGATTACCTATTCCATTGTTTTACTACTCATACAGTTAGAAAAATGTTCTTTACTTTCAATCTGAAAAACCATTTTATATACATATAAATATACACCTACACATTTTTGCAACTTGCATAGTTCTATTTGATATGAAGGGAATTACATTAAGGTGAGACATGCAGTTTTAATTTTCTGTCTCTGTAACAAATTGTCAAAGATCATTAATGCATTTATTAAATTATAATTTGCATCCATTTTATTGGAAATTAACATAAATGTGCAAATCCCCAGACGGCATTTGCTCAAAACAAGCAGTTCCTTTTCTAGTATGAAAGGAGGTGGTGATTTTCACCCTGCCCTCCTGTCTGTGAGAAAAAGGAAAAATAAGGAATACAATTATTTTGTTTGTACTCAAATGGAAATTCACTTCCAAAAAGGCAGAATGTGGTGGTGGTTTGAGTTGCTATTCTGTTTTACTTATCTAAATAATATGAAGTTAATCTCTGCAGTGAAAGACGGGAGACTTGTATACAACTGTACACTAGGAGAACTTCAGAAATTATGTAAAAGATAACACATTGCTTTAAACAGTTTTTGCCCTCTTACTTGGCCAGTTGTCATATCAGGGATCAAAAAGGTTTGTTTTGTGAAAATTTGTGTGTCAAAATGATTTAAGATCTGTCTCAAATGTTTTTATTTTGTTGCTGATCTTTATTTCCCATTTTACTTCTCACACTCTTTCTTTGAGGCTGATGCATGACTGCATTCATTTGGAATTTGTGGTTCTCTGTCTACCTTTGCTAAGAAATACAATCACTCTCCCCTCGTGGGACTTCAGTTCTGTATTGAAAGAGCACTCTAGGATAAGATTAGACATCTGTTCTCACTGTGAGAACTTCCATGAGAGAGGATGGGCTTAGACTTTATATCTGATGAGCACAGATGAGCTGTGCTAGATTCTCAGTTAGAGGTAATTCCTAATATGTATTTTAAAGAATGGCAGAATTAACTTATCCAAAATAATAAAATGCACTATAAGTAAGAAGACTTAATTATTGGTAGGTTGATGTATTAAAATAAAATCCTTATATGTACTAAAGCATTTAGCACATAGAGAATTCTTTTTCCCTACTATAAATGATTTAGGTTTAGAGGATTCTTGAATGCTTGAATTAAAGGCTGTGCTTAAATACTTATGTGAATTATAGTCTTGACTTGGTGTAGCTGTGTAGTCATGCCTGAATAAACTAATAGCAGTAAGTATAAACAGTAAATAATTCAGATTTGTACACAGCTCTTCCCCACAGACACTGAATGGCTTATGTTCTTTATCCACTTGGTTTCCTGCGTTAAGGTGTCAAGCAATTGCTTAACTTGAACTCTTATGGCAAAACCAATCTTTTTTACCGTGCCTGCTGAATTATAAATAATGTTAATCTGAATTATAAAAACAAAACACCAAAACAAAACCCCAAAGACCCTGAAATGAGAACCTGTTGCCATGTGATTTGTTGTTTATAGCTTTAAGCAAGGTCCCCTATCTGTTGCATATGGAAGTAGTGCAGAACTTCAGTTGCATGTTCAAACTGGTTCACAGTTGATCTATTTTGCCAGCAATATCCCTGTTCTCTTTATAATTACAGTGCCTGGCAACTATACCAGTGTGGCTGATCCAGAGCCATTATTCTTCAATTAGACTTTTCTACTGAGTATACAGAATGTTTTTTTATTTTCTTGTTTCACCTTAATCATCTTCCCTTTGAACCATCTGTTGAACAAGGGGGTTTATTCTCCTGCTGCTGTATCTGCATTATATATAAGCAGAAGATGCCTAACTGAGGTGTCCTTGAACTAGGAGTTTTAACAAGCTGTCAAGCATGGAACTGAAAATCTTTAGGGCTAGGTATACAGTGTATGGTTTCCTAGGAGACAGTAACATCCCTGAGTGGGGCTAAAAAAGCCTTATAGGGTATCTAATACTTGGCCAAGCCAGTACTTTATCTTGATGTCTCCAGTATCATACTTTACCTTTTTTTTTTTTACCTAGATGTCTATGGAGAAGCCTTTTAAGCTGGTGTATTAAACCCCTTAAAATAACACAGCACTAAGCAATGTAGAGATGTTAACTCCAAAACTGTCATAGTGCTTTAAGAGGAAAACCTAGCATAGTTCTGTATTTGCTTATGTTGATTACTGGAGTTAGTTAAAAATCAGACTAATAATTCTGTAATCACAAAGGTAAGACAGCACTGTATGAATTAAACGTTGCTAGAAGGCTTCCCATGCAGAGGGAATGAATGCAGAGGCATTCTGATGGGATTTTTGGGCCCAGGTTGAATATGTGGGTGGGTCATTCTTGTGCTGTTGGGTTTCTCCCTTCCTTGACAAATCAAAATCCTGAACTAAAACTTTTGATTGTCCTTAGTTTATGAGGTTGTTTTCACTGCAATTGTAAACCAGCCTCAGAGAGTTAGTATCAAGTCTTAGTGCTGGCTTGGTTTTATCCATCACATTTGGATGAGTCCTCTTTTAGATGTAAAGGTGCAAAAAAAATCATCATTGGGTTTTTTACTCTCAGTTCCTACAGTACTTTATTGCCAGGTTCCATTTTCTGTATTGCTGTTCTGCCTTCAAATGGAAGAGACAGTATAAGAAGGCTTATATCTGTCTATCAATAGATTTAAAGTAGTCTTCTGTAGCCATTAATTATACTTAAAATTACACTTGATCAGGGGCCTTTTCACTGGAATTTTACTCTTCTTGCATTGTGAAGTTTTCCCTTTTTATCCTGGCATATAGGTCCACCTCCAAATCATTGTGCAGTGATAGAAATTACTGTCAGACATCTAGGAAGGTAAATCAGTGGTAGGAGAGTTTTCTGTGCTTCTGATGTTTTTTTTAATGCTGAGTAGGCTCATATATGGCACTTTTCTCTACAAAGGGAATCCTTCAAGCCTAATGATTCACCCAAAAGCTGTACATAATTTTTTTTAATGCTTATCTTCTGAGCTCTCTATTTCTCACCTTCCAAGGTCACTCATAAGGAATGGTCTCTTTTTACCACAGCTCTTTTAGAGAAATTAGCAAACTGTTTCCATCTGGATCTGATAGATGGCTCCCCTAGCTAATGATCCCTAGCTAATCAGGAGGAACTGTAGGGTGAGAGAACAAGCAAACAAAAAGCTGGGAGAAATAGTCATGACATTCAAAAAAGTTCATATGCCTCTGTTCATGCTCTACATGTGTATTTTAATAACGTGTTAGGAAAGAGTCATGCTTCACACCTTCTAGTGCACCTCTTGGCTGAGCTATACTGCATAAGTACAAATGCAATTGTGTCAAATACTTAGACAGCATGACAGGGGAATGTTCTGCCCATTCCTGAGCTGCTCTAGATAAACAACCATGATATCTGTACTTTTGGCTTAGGCATAGTGACATTGCTTCATATTTGGTGGGGAAGAATGGAAGACTGGTTTAAAATGCCTGTCTTCAGTTTCACTGGCAAGGGACATTGTGAAGAAAACTCTTAGGACAAATATTCATCTCCTGAAGAGTCAAATGGACTCAGTTAAAGAAAAGCAAAGCAAGAAACCACCTCTCTTTACACAGGGTGAATAGCTGGAAAATACAGGAAATTTTATAATTAAAATAAAATATTTGCAATAGTATGTTTTAATCATATAGGTAATTAATTTCAGAATTTTCACAATATTAGTAACTACCTGGATAGTTAATTAATAGCCAGTTAAAATATTTACTTTTGGTCTATGTAGAATATACGCTGAGAGACTAAAATGTCTATGTCTTAGGTTGAATGACATTAGCTTAGTGTTACTTTATTATGAATCATATTTGATACAACTGTACTATTGAATTTTGAGTAGTACTTTGACCCATTAGCTGCTTTTTTAGAATCATAGTTCCTCCCCATTATTAATATGAAATCATAAGAAATCACATAGAAGCTTAGTCTCAAATCTTGTATTATATTAGTGTGTTGCATGCATTTGGGGATAAAAATTACAAAATACCTGTTAGGAATGAAAAAGCACAAACAGAAAGTGTTTCATGATAGGAATTCATTTTCCCTCCTTGTAAGTAACAGTAATTGTTTTCATTAGGAATTTAAATGAAATTTTAAATATATGCACAAATTTTGGAAGAAAAAAAATTACTGTTTCAGCTGAAAAAATTCTAAAATTGAGTCATTACAGCACCTTTAATTGCACATTCTGTGTTTTTAATGTCTTGTGCTTCTGCAGTATGAAGTAGGGCAGTGATGGAGACTTATGGGCTTTAAGAATATTGCTGGATGTTTGCCTCAGTTTCTGGTTACTTTCCTCTTCATCCACTCCTGTAGCTGCTCCTGATTAGCTGAGGATCAGTGCCCTTGATCAGTTATTGAATCCAGCTGATTAATTTCTGTATCAGAGACCAGGTGAAAGGAGGTATTTTCTTAATAGGGAGCCTGGAGATAGAAAGACAGAGAGTTTGTAATCTGGTGAATGATATGTAAAGGTAAGCATATCTTCTTGAGAACCTGAGCAGGCTTGAAGGGTTTTGAAACTCTGAAGAGTACATCCTCTGCAGAGTGCAAGAATAAAAGTAGAGGAATTGAAGGCTTTTATTTTCTGATTTTCTTTGAAGTGCTTTTCTTTGTTCTCTGCTCTCTTACTGGAAGAGATAGGGGTATAGTAGCCTGAGGTAGGTACTAAGTGAGCCAAGTGACTGATGATGAGAACTAACTTGGGAATAAAAAGCTGGAATAGAAACTCTGTGCTTTGCCAGGGAACAAGCAGATGATTTCTTTGGGGAAGCACAAAGTGACCAATTTCTGAAACCAGCTCCACAGTGCTGCGACAATTGAAACACTGAGTGCATCTGTCCTGTCCCTAGGAGTGCAAGGGTGTTCAAGAAGCCTAGAGCAAAACATCTGGTTTCCTTACTGTTTTCTCTAGAAAGTTAGACCCTAAACTAAATGCTGAAGTTGCAGTCTGAAAACATGAGTGAGTGTTAGGGGTGCTGTAATGTAGAGTGACTTAGTAACCAGGTTCCTGTATTGATCAAAAGACATATTGCTGGAACTCATCCATTTGTTCATAAATAGAAAAGAAAGGTCTTAGCTTAATTTGCAATTGAAATTTTTCCGTATTAAATTATTTTAACCTGATTGTGTGTCTGAAAAGAGGAAAGTTAGATGAATTGGGTGAATTGAGAGAGATTTCTGAGTCTTGTTATTTTTGCATACTTTCTATTTTTGTATTGGAAATATTAGAAATGTTGCAAAAGACATTGGAAGAAATTTCTTTGACGTGTTCAGGGCACAGTATACTTATTGAAGTTCAGTGTAACTCTTTTTTTGTCTTTGTAGTACATTTTTTGCTGTCGGTTTGAGGCAAATCATTGTTTTGTTTTGTTACAGGGAAAGGTGAACATGGGAAACCATACCCTCTTACAGAGGAAGACCATGATGATTCTGCTTATAGGGAAAATGGCTTCAACATATTTGTTAGCAACAATATAGCACTGGAACGATCCCTGCCAGACATCCGACATCCTAAGTATGTAAACTGTTTCCTGGACTATTTAATTTTTAAGATTTTATCTTTGTATATCTCTAAATAAGTTGTAAAACATGAACCCTCAGTCAACAAAAACCCAACCATTTTGTTAAATAAGAAGTGGAAAATTTACCACTGTTTTTAAATAATTTTCTCAGTGTTTTAAAGTGACTTCTCATCTGATTAGTAACACATTAAGACTACAGAAAGCCTCTTTTCATTACAGAATGATTTTTATTAGCTTTCTCTATAGTGAATTGTGCTAAAAAGCATTCACATGGTTTTTCATGTGCTCATTTGCTTAATAGCTGCAAATCTTTGGGCTGGTGAGAAGAGTGACAACTTATATGTAGCTTTTGGCTGTGTTTGCAAAATGTTTCCTCTCTTTTGTTATATAAGAAGTTAAAACAATTCAATAGGTGCCAAGTGATGATACTTCAGCTGATTTATGCAGTATTATGTAAAAAGAGAATGTACATGGTGCACAGCCAGAATTTGGGGGCACTGGATGATGGTATTGTTCCCTAAAGCATTAATATAATACAGAGAAATGGGATAAAGATTATTCTGGAAAATAACCAGTGAGCTAAAAATCGTTATACAAGCAAGCCTAACTTGCTTTTCATGTTCTTTAACTTTTGACTCCTTTATACAAAGAGTAGAACTTCTTATCTATGAGAGGAAAAGAGGCGCTTCTGCCTTTCTAGGCTGCAGACTCTTGCCCTCTAGAGTCATTCTGAATCTAAGCTCTGAAGAGAGAGCTGATTTATCTCCTTTCCTGGCATTTCCCCTCTCTTTTAATTGGTTGTTATGCAACTAGTGTATGGGGGAAAGGTACAGGAATGAGACAAAACTAATTGTCTCCATGACTATGTTTGTATTTTCCTTCAATTCTCTCTATTATACAATGTTTCACATTAGGATTTCTTCTCACTTCTTAATGTAGAGCATTTTGGTACGAAAAGTTGTCAGGGAACAGAGCAGAACTTCAGTGCTTGAAGAAGTTCTCAGTGTGGGGAGAAGAGAAATATCATGGCAACTTTCACTTCTTTTTCTGTCAAATGTGGAACTGTCTTTTTCAAAAAATGAATAGTATGTAAATGTTTGCATTGTAAGAGTTTTTTTAAAAATTCACAGTGGAAGAATTAACCTTTTTTCAGAGATGTTTCTAATTTAATTTTGTTAATTGTCTAATTTAACTGTTGCATTTCTTTGAGAAAAAAAATTCTTAATTCATATATATATATTGTTTGCATAGGATTAAGTAAAAAGAAATATATTATTATTACAAGCTGTGTGTTTTATATACTTTCTTTTCTTTCTGCTTTGCCAAATTACCTGAAATTATATAATGAGTGCTTCCAAGAAGTTTGAGTTCTAATGTACAGCTGTATAGCAGTGAAGCTGTGGTAGGTTCCACTGTTGGTATAATAAATATGTTCATCAAGCAACTTCCTCTGTTAGCGGAACTGCAGAGGACAATTACTGAACAGAAAAGGAAACTGCCAGGTTTATCACCCCTTAGTGGTTTTGTGAACTGGTCTTTTGGCAGTGTCTTTCTCACCTGCTGCTGCCCCCACAGTCCCTGACGTTTCCACGCATGTCCCCAGAAGCCATGTGCTGTCAGAAGTGACGTATTAGGAACGAGTCAGTGCCACACCAGCCTTTCTCCACCCTCTTTCCCCCAGCACAAATCTTTTTGTGACTTGCACCTAAGCACCTCATTTGGGAGGCTTGTATCCTTAGGTACCTGCATTGTTTCCATGTTCTGATTCAGCTGGGTTCCTAGGTTCAGTGAAATCAAGTACAGTGGATGTTTTGGTAGTGTCCTGACTGAAGTGACTTAAGTCATGGCCTGCTAACATTCCTTATGTTAAACACTCATAACACAAGTAGCCCATTAGCTAATTGGCTGTATCACTTACCATCTAAAGCTAATGAGAAAAAATTTCTTTGTGCAATAATTGCCTTCTAAGGAGTGCATCAATTAAGATGGCAAAGCTGGGCTTGAAACTTCTGATGGTTACACCTTGAAGCAGGTGTTTTTCTTGAACTTCCAAGACACAGAAGTCTGACAGTCCTTTCTGACCTACTGTTAGGAACAAACCCATCTCTTGGCTGCTGTGTGTTAAGCATGGCCAGTCTCAAACTGCACTTCAGTTTGGAAATGTCTCCTCTCTTCAGAAGTGTGTGTGAAATGTGAAGTAGTTCATGTGTCATTGTGCTGGTTTTGAGTGGGGTAGAGTACATTTTCTTCACAAATTTGTATGTCATCCCTGCTAGAGGCTGGGGCTAAACCATGGTAATAGTCAAGTTGCTTTCAGACAAACTACTGAAAAATCACGTAATTTCTCTCCAAGAAAAGGGTGCTTTTCAGTAACATTAGAGTAGATAAATCAGGTGTGGTATAGCAGGCAGGTCTGGTTTGGCCAGCTTTTGAGCATTATAAAGGATTTGGCTTTGTGGAGTTTTTACTGCTTTGACGCTTTTAGCTGTCATCTTATGCACATTTGTGACAGCTACTAGTATTGTAAACTTTGAGTTTTGGTCCTCTGAATTTATTTAGTGTGTGCCATTTACACAGGAAAAATGGTTGTCATCTGCTGAAGACTGATTTCCTGAAAATACTATCTGTGATATGTTTTAAAGAACAAAATAGAATTTTTTTATTGCTATCAATAGAGAAAATTCGCAAAATGAACCTTCAAATGCCACAAAACTGAGTGGTAAATCCTGTAATTTTAATAAAAACTTAATTAAATCCAAAGAGTAGCTGCAGTAGTTTCTACATTCCTCTAAAATAACTTTAAAAATATTTTATTCCAAAGTCAAACCAAAGAAATTTTAAGAACCAATTCCAAGTGTTTGGTTTTCTGGGAAGTAAGCAAAGACAGCAGGAAAAATTGCTCTTTTTAATACAAATAAACTTTCTCTTTCTGACTCTCTTTGGAAATTTGGCTCAGGATTTACAAATAATACCACCTAGCAGGAGGATGGGTAGAACTAAACAAATGTTTGGATGATTGAGCTCTTAGAAATTCAGGTTTTCAAATTAATTAATTAATATTCTTTTGTTTTTCCTGTGGTATTTGAAACACTTCAGCAAGATGCTTCCTCTTTCCTTTTTAAGACAGCAAATTGTGTACAGCAATGTGCTGTTAAAAAAAGCTGTAAAGAAATGAAACAATGAACTTCTATTTAAAGGTTGACCTGACCTTGCCTGCATCCTTAATATGTTTTTACTGCATCCCTCTATTATCTCCCATGGGTTTTTTTCTATCTCTCATAGTCATGCTCAAAGAATATTTTTTCTGTTTCTGAGTGGTCTTTGATGTCTTGGTTTTGCCCCACTCTTGTGTGAAAGCCTTGGCACAGTGGGTGCCAAGTTAGATCAGGTAATTCTCTGTTCTCTGCCCACAGTCACTCCGTCTTTAAGTTTAAACAAAAAAACAATCAAAACAATTTTTTCCCCTTAATTCTAAATAACAATCCGAAAGAGGCTTATTACCTTGGTTTATTTGGTTTCAAGACTAATTTAGTGAAAATAGGAGTTCTGGTCACCCAAAGTGAAAGGCAATACTGAGTGTTGTGTAGTATTGAGAGAAAGCAATGGAATTAATATTTAAGGGTTAGAAATTCTGTATCCATCTAAGAAATATTTCAAAATCCACAGGAAAAATATTTCCATTCGCTTCTCTTTTCACCTGCTTCATGCCACGTTCTGTAGTCTGGAATACAACAAACCTGCTAATGCTAGGGAAAAAGTTGGCAGTATTATTTTCTATTGTAGGAAGAGAAATGGTATTATTCCAACTGAATGTACCAGTTAAAATTAATTCTTATCTTCTCCACATTATCAAATATTCTGCTATTCATATCAGTTTTGTTCAAACAAACAAAACTGAATTTTACTTGTGTTTTGAATAGTGTTCTAAATGTGATTTTATTGAGGCTTGGAGGAAGGATTGCAATCATCTAGTCTGAACAGTGAATATAAATTTTGTGATCTATCCTGTTTCAAGCTCCGAAGTCTTTTGATACTAGACAATCCATTTTTTAAGCTTTTCATAATTGAATCAAAGAATTCAAGGTAGTCCCTAATACCAACACAGTTACAAGCTTTATAATTTAAAATCTTTGTGTTTGGTATGTTTGTATAGCTTAATTTCAACAGCAGGTCTCCTTTTATCTAAAATTTCTAGATTAATTGCTGATAACCATATCCTGGAGTGCATCAAGTGCAGCATTGCGAGCCAGGCAAGGAAGGGCATTGTCCTGCTCTGTGCTGATCCAGCCTCACCTCAAGTCCTGTGTACAGTTTTGGGTGCCACAATGTGAGAGGGATAAAAAGCTTTGGAGAGCATGGAGAGGAGTATCATTAAGATGAAGGATCTAGAGGTGAAGCAGTGTGAGGCGTGGCTGAGGTCACTTGGTCTGTTCAGCCTGGAGACAGACTTATTGCAGTCTGCCTCATAAGGGGAAGAGGAAGGGCAGGCACTGATCTCTCTTCTCTGGGTACCAGTGACAGGACCCTAAGGAATGGTGTGAAGCAGTCAGGGCAGGTTTAGACTGGCTATTAGACAAAGGTTTTTTTACCCAGAGAATGTTCAGGCACTGGTTCACTCTCCCTGGGGAAATGGTCACAGCACCAAGGCTGACAGAATTCAAGAGATGTTTGGAAAAGGCTCTAAGGCAAATGGTGTGATTCTTGCAGTTGTCCTGTGCAGGGCCTTATGATCCTTGTGAATCCCTTCCAGCTCAAGCAATTCTATGACTTGGATAGTCTTGGATCAGATGTGCAAATCCTTCCCGGCTTGCCTGAGCAGTCTATCACAAGAAATCTCATCCCTTTAAGGTTTCCCTGAGTACAGATAGATTCATTCAGTAATGAAATTCTCTAGCATCCTTTATTGTACATTAAGAATGTCTAACCTGGTTCTTGTGATGCCTGGTTTTTAGCCTGTGTGGGCTGGAGTCAGTGCTTCCAATCATTTTCTGCTGGTCTTGCTGTTGCTGTGTGAAGTGCTGGCCCTTCACTGTCACTCCCAGCAGTATTCCCTTTTAGAAGTCTGAACTCTGCTCACTTGTCTTAGGCATTATATTTTTCACAACCCTCAGAAGAAATGCATTTTCATAATCAAAGAAATAAGAGTGTTTAGCGAAGGGCTGTTAGATCTTCTGTGTCCTGAAAACTAATGAGGTTTTATTTCTTTCTAATAACAAAACCAAATTTCATTCCATGGGTTCTGCATAACTGAAACTCTCCTTTTCAGTAGCAGAAGCTGAGAGGAAGCCTGAATGGTTTTCTCTCAAAACATTTGAATGCAGTGAGGTTGCTCTCCATTGTATTTTTAAAAGAGGCTAAAATGAATATGTAATGGGATTTCACTGGGCAGTATGTTTTTTGACTGACTCCATATTTGTGTTTCTTTAGAGTAGTTGCAGAGTTAACAGAGTTGGAGTTGCTCTTAATTGCTATGTTTTAGTACACTTTGCAAAAACTAGTATTATTAAACTCATGGGAAAGGGATATAGTTGGATACATAGTCAGTAGTACGTGTCTGAATCCCCTAAAAAGTAGTTATTGCATTGTATTTAGTTACTTTCTTTTTATAAATACAGTGCATTTGCCACAATCTAGCCTATGTATATTGTCCCTAAAACTAAAATTTAAAAGTTTGTCTTTAATCCAATACTCCAAGATAAATTTGGATTAATTCCTTCAGTAGTCTATCGTCTTAAAAAAAGGCTTGTGTTGTCCTGCCTTGCTAAAAAAATTAATTATACTAAATCTTTTAAGTATGCTGAACTTACAAATATTTCATAAGTCTTATGTAAGTAATTAGTTGTTTGTATCAATCTTCTGTTGAATTTTTGATCATATGGTGGAAGAAACAAAGATAGTGGAAGGTTTTTTTCTAGCTCTCGTTCATTTTGGGGAATCAGAAATGACTTCAGACAGACATACATGTTGCATTGCTTCATACCGCTGATTGCTAGCATTAGCTTGACTTTATCTGGCCACAGAGCAACTGTTTAAACTCAAGGTGTGCTTTTAGTGAGTAGTGGAAAAGTTGAGGAGATGATTACCATGCTTTTCAAACTGGTTTGTGTACTTGCTGAATAATGTAGTGAAAGTGAAAAGTCAGTGTGGTCCAAAACATGATAGGCAATGTCCCCATTTCCAAGCCTGACCAGATTGTTCTCTGCAATTGCTTCAGGGCATCCCATTTGAAGTGCAGCTTCTCAAAACAGGATCAGGAATATTTTATACCCAAGAAAACCTATGGCTTTCTGTCTCTGTCATGCCTACTGTCACTTTCTCTGCAGGATATGTATTGATAGTAACAAATAACATGGAATAATTCCCAAGTGCTTTCTGGGTCCTTGTGTGTCTTTCTTTTTAGGGCTGCTACAGCAAAAATGTGGCTGAAGATTGATGATTCCTCTTCCCTCCTTTTATTGAGAAATAGGCTGCAGTGTTAAGTAGGCCAGTGAGGAGAGTCCAAGCCTGATGGGTCTGTTTCTGTTTACTGAAAATTATTTGATAAAAGAAATAATCCGTTTATACACGTGGGGAAAATTAGTTCTTGTGTGTTTAGGTGCCTTGCATGTTACTTAGACTCCAGTAAATCCTCCCACACTGCTGAGAAAATAGCAAGCTGCAGTAAACATAGCTGTGAAATCTAAACTTAATGGGGACAGGAATTCTGAAGCATATTACCCTCCAGCCAGTTCTGTACATCTGGGATAGCCAAGTCTATTAGTATTTGGCAATGATTAAAGCTTGAACTTTTAACTGTCAGATAATACAATAGCAAAATTGGAAAGTACATCCAGCTTTGCTAAGATTTGTGAGAACTGTGGGATATTCTGGTGTTTTGTCCCTTTGAAGTTCATAGGTGAAAGTGATGATATATGTTATTAATATAGCAGCCTTACGAAGAGCCTCAGTGTACCTTACTGAGCCAGCAGGACATTCTCAATGGCAACACAATTAGCTGTTGCACCTCGTGTAATAAGGACAGCACATGTGCAGCAATGCTGGAATGGAGAAGCAACTTCTGTTTCACCTGATTTGATTGTGAGTAGCCTTCTTGAGCTCCAGTTGTCTGAAGGCTATGCTGACCACAGGATGTGGTGGTAGGCATGAGAATTTACTGATCTTGATGCCACATGTGGTCCCTGAGGCTCAACAGCTTTTTTCACAGCATTTTCTCCCTTTACCAGCTGTGATTTTGATATTATAGACACTGCTCAGACCTAGTACTATCTTGCCCATTGTCTCTTCTATTGTGTACAGGCTATGGTGTTGAGAGAGGTGTAAGCCTGACCACGTATTGCATGAAAGGGAGTGGTGAAGAGATGTAGGTAGATCCCAGACTCTTCAAAAATTAAGTATTTTATGCTTAAACAGACTGGACATAGTAAGTCCATAGGCCTTATGAGATGTACCCATGAATGCTGAAGGAAATGATGCCTGATTGAGGCTCCTCTCAATGGTCTTTGAATGATCACAGCAAATGAGAGAAGTACCTGAGGACTGATGCAAAACTGGGAGCAGTGGCTGAGCTTCTAGATGGTTCCTAGAAGCCTGTGGGATACCTTTGGAATATAAGGGCAAGTGGTACTAAGATAACTAGGATTTCTGAAACAGAAGTTAAAGGGTAATTGAATGTCACAGGTTGGTTTGTTCCTGAAGTAGTGTGCTTTAAAATGCACTTTGAAGTGACAAAAACCTGAATGCTAATCCTGTTTCTTCTTCAGTCAGGAAAGTGACCTAAGACTCAAAATAGAGGCTTTTTATTGATCATGTATGCCTTATTTGTGAGAGATAATCAGATAAGTATGCTAGGTTTGAATGAATAAATTTTGACTAGATTTTAATTTCTCTGATCTTCTCTTGCAAAAGAAAAAAAAAAGTGGTTTGAGGGGTTTTGCTTGTGTATGTACTAAATAAATTGGTCTGCTGTTATTTTTGAATCCATAGGTAACAACATGCAAGGTTTAAGCTAAAATGTAATTAGAGTACAAGGATGCCTTCTGATGTACACTTGCTAACGAGGAATTTTGAGATAATATAAAATGACTGCATGTATAATTTCCCAAGCCTCCTAGATTTAATACATAGGGGTGAGTAGATAAGTTTCTTAAAGCATATTAATGATTTTTTTAAAAATTATAGCCTCTTTCCATAAGTGATGATGATTTTATAAGTCACTGTAGCAGAAAACAAGACTTTGTGAATATAAACATGCTTTGTTCCAATATAGTTTATCTGACTCTTGGACTCTTCCCTTGGTTAGAGGAACTTTTTGGCTTGAAGGACAGAGCAAGGCAAACTCAGACTTTGATTTCTTCAGAGACAGAGAGTGCTACTGAAGAGACTGTACATGACAGGCTAAAATGAGGCAATTTGACATCAAGTAACAACCACCTAATTCAGCTCCATCAGTTCTGATAGAATTCTGTGCTGAGGGAAGTCTACATAGAGCAGGACTTGGCCTCCTTAGTTTGCAAGACATGTTGATAACGCATTTAATAGCAATTTC
Source organism: Notiomystis cincta (assembly GCA_013398075.1). Taxonomy (NCBI): domain Eukaryota; kingdom Metazoa; phylum Chordata; class Aves; order Passeriformes; family Notiomystidae; genus Notiomystis; species Notiomystis cincta. The sequence goes on along the minus strand of VZRX01007484.1, from coordinate 363,749 downwards.
ACAAACAATTTCTACTATACAATTTAATCTTTTTTTCTTCTTTTTCTTGGAAATAGCACTAATGTTTTGGAGAAGGTTTATTTGTTCTAGTAAAGTGTTGTGACATTTATTGAGGCCCATACCCAGTAATGGCTGCTTTCTTCCCAGCTGTGAGTCACTGTGAAAATAAAGATTACTTTCCCTGCCATCAACTCACACCCAAGCTAATTTTACAGCCTTGTCAAATGGCAGGAGAAATTACTAGTTATCACTACTTAATCAGCCTTAGTTGACAAGACTAGATTGGAACAGAAACATGGTGTGACTGAAGCTTGTTGCTGTAAATTGAATACTTTGACAAGCTAAGACAATTACTATGTAAATTTCACTGAGAATTGTTTTGTCCTGGTAGCTTATAGAGGTCTTGTCAGTACCTGGGAGCCCAGTGGGTGCTGTAGTTTCTTTTAATAAAGGGAAAGAAAAGGTCAGATCCAAAAAAGCAGCTTAGCTAAGAGAGCGAGAGCTGGCAAAGCCAGTGGGGCAAAAAAAGGTTGAAATTCTCTTTATGTTTTGCTTTAACTTTCTCTAGCACTTCCTGGAAGAGAAGAAAATTGGAGGTGGGCTGCTTTTATGATACAGAAACTGCCATAGTAGGCTGCTACCTTGTTTCCTAAATGCAGCAAAGGGATGTCTGTGAGACACTTAAATTGCCCTGCAAGACAATAACATAGGAGAAGTTTCAAGGTTGTGGATGTATTTGGAAGGCACAGAGCCTGGTAACTGACCACAGCATTGCTAGTGGTATCCCTTAATGTGCATAAAACATTGTTGATCTATCTACAGGGTCAAGCAAATTGCTGCTTTTATGAATCAGCTTTTGCTGTCAAGTGGCTGGAATGGTGCCAGCACTGCTCTCCTTTCTCATCGTTTCAGAAGCCTTTATTCTTTATTTTGTCTTCTACAGAGGCAGTATATTTCTGCATGTTTCTGTTAACTGTGAAGCCATAAAAATGGAGGATGGGGAAGTTCTGCATCTTTTCTTAAGCTTGCGTGATGTTTTAGGACACTTTTCCCCCCAAATATAAAGTTATCAGGGAAAAACTATTCTTATTCCTTGAAGTAAAATGATACTGTTATTTGTGCCCAGTAGAGCAGGCTAACATACCAAATGAAATCATAACAGACATAGGATTTCTAGCAGTGAATTAAAAAAAGAGGTATAATTATAACTACTTTTTGCCTTTTTTTTTTTATGAATAGTCCTCTTTTCAGGTCATATGTTAAAGGTGCCTGCTGCAGACAGCTTCACAGTGTTTCAGGGACACTTTTTTTCTTCCCCAGGCAGGTTAATATTTCAGGAATAGAACAATCTCTTGCTATTCTCTTGACCTTCTAAAAATCTCCCTGCAACTTTGTAGCCAACTCTAAAATTGTTTTGTACAGAAACTTGGTTTTGATTCTTGTTTCAACCCAGCAGAGGAATTCTGTATCTCAGAGGAATAACTAAGCCAATATTAAGCGTTTTAAAGCAAGTTAAAGGGTGTGACTGTGTATTGCTTCTATGAATAAACCTTGAACTCTTGAAGCCAAGTGCCCAGCTCCAAAATCAAACTGTAGGAGCAGCATGCAAAGCTGGTGGAATATTTTACTTTGTCAATTGTGTGTATTTAATTTTTTTTTACTATAGAAATTATTTGCAAATGAATTCTACCTTAAGTTTTGTAAAGAACTTAGGTTTCATAAGTAGCCATCTTCTGGTGACTCTGGCAGGTGTGTGTAATAAATGGTATTGTGCAGCTTTCTGAGTTCAGTTTTTCAAAACAGTAATGAATTACAGAATTGAATCATGCATATGATTAGTCCTTAATAATGTATCTGATAGAAGGGAGAGAGGAAGGAGATTATTTGGACAGAGATTGATTTTCAAAGCAGTAAGTACAACTTCACAATGTGGAAACAGCTTGTGGGCTGGTGGATTGTGCCTCTGTTTGAAAAAATCTCATCCAGAAGTCTCTGAGGGAATAATTTTAGCCAAAGTGCTTAAAATAATGTCCTTTGGTGGCAGTCATTTATTTGTTTTGAAAAGTACAACCAAAAGACTAGTAATTACTTGATTAAACTCTTTCTGAAAAGTTCTGCATGTTTAAGTGTCTAGGATGAGTGCATTGTATAAAAATACAAAAATATAAACTATATGCTTCCTTTAAATTAAAAAAGAGTTCACCTAGATAGTACAATCCTCTTCCCAGTTTGCCTTTATAACAGGACCAGCATGCAGTAGGATTATACTACAGAAGCAAATGATTTTGTTTTCATAATTAACTTGCTGTGTGGAATAATGACAAGCTAGTTTTGTCCCTTGTTTTGCGTGATCAGAAGTGTCACTGTGGAACTCAGCAATAAGCTGGATTCCCAGTCTCCCACAAGGAAAGCATTGGTAAGGGATTCCATAAGATGAAGATGATCAGTGATTTAGGCAATACAGTCCTAAACACTGAAGGCCACTGTCTGTTTTAAGAGAAGAGTTGGCGTGTTGCTTGCATGTGACTTGACTTTATGTGAAAGGACAAGAGAGATAACGTGCCCGTCCGTCACTGGATGCCAGTCCTGGCTGTGAAATGGGCAAGCTGTTTAAACTCAGCAGCCTAGTCTGGCAGTCTGTAGTGCTAGGAACAATCCCAAATTGACCCTCTGGAGAGGACTGGAGGCCTGAGTCTGTTCAGTTAACACATGCCACAGGACGTGCAGATGTTTACTGCTACACTGCACTGGGTGCTGATGGTGTAGCACGGCACATACCTAGAGATACGAGCACAGAGCTGAGCAAAGCTGACTGATCAGCATCTTTTGGAATAATTTGTGGAAGACAGCATCAAACACTGAGTACTAAAGCCTCCAGTTCTGTAAATGATCACTTACTAGCCACTAATGGGGAGGCTGCATTAGTCCTTTAGCACAACAAGGTAAGCTGAGGAAGACACAGTGTGAGGTTTCTGAGCAAAGTAAAGGAGTGGTACCTCGAACACTAAACATTAAAAATGCTACTGGACTGAGCTATTTGGTTATCTGAAGAAACACAAGTGTGGAGGTAAGGATAAAAGTGAGGAAAAATGTCATGAAAACAGTGGAAGACTAGTCAAATAATGTGCTCTTAGCATTCTTAAGTATTTATCCTCTTATCAGTATGGGAATGATGAGCATACATACATAGCCAGGGCTGATTACAGAAAACACTTTCATGGAAATTATAGTGATCAAAGCCAAAGTGAAAAATCAGTTTGGTATACTAATTTCAGGTAGACTGATTTATTATTCTACCCTCAATCCCAAAATTATAAAATATCATGGCAAGTTTTTCTTCTGAAACTTTGTGTGTGTTTATACTAATATATATCTCATTCAAACAAGCCATTTTATAATATATATAGAATGAGTTAACAGGGTCAAATAACCTGTCTTCATCTTCATTTGCTATTTAAATCAGTCTTGTTAGTGCAGAGTTCTCATATGTTATTTTAAAAGTTAATCCAGTTTAAAGTGCCACTAAGGCAAAAACTAGTCCTAATGGAAACAAGCTAAAAATAGCAAATAATAACTTACTATTAAAATTATTTTGAAAGACCTAGTATTTATATCCATTTTTCAATTCCTTTTTTAATTCTTTAATCAGAATATGATGTGACACTAAAGCTCTACAGTAATATATTTGCCTTTATCAGTTGAGCTATGATTTCATAATTAAGAGGAGAGCTTAAAATAATGTTGATTGACATCAACTACACTGATGTAATCTTTTCTATGCTGAGTTACATCTTGGAGCAAACCCTTACTTTGCTGAAACTGGCTAAACTACCTATCTGTCCATCTTATATCTACTAACCTTTTTTGAGTATTGATTTTAGGATTTATTTCCAGGCTCCTATGGATTTTCCAGTATTTCAAGCATCAGTGAAAGTCATTGTGCTCTTTGGACACTGTATTCTGCCATTCAAACTACCTAAATGATACTTGCTGTTTATATAGAGTCTACATTCACCTAGTGTGCCAAGTAAATTGCAGTGTCTTTATGTGGAGGATGACAGTTTTCATGTGTGCAAGTACAAGTTTGACAGAATTTGACCTACCCCATCCTTACACATGTAAGGTGACAAAATTAACCATGCAAATTTCAGTACAACTGCTTTCAAAAGGTATCTTGTTATAATAGAGAGGTGACTTTTTAAAAAAGAAATGGCATTGTGTTTGAATGCTTTGGGTATTTATTTCCCCTACCCTTTAGAAGTTGTTAGTCTGATGTATGTGAGGTTCCTCTACTTGTTTGTTTTGTTGTTTTTTTTTTTGGAGGGGGGTTGTGGGTTTTTTTGGGTTTTTTTACTTGAGGTTTTATGGAGGTGAAAACTTACTAGTTTCGAAATAATACTTACTGGGAGGCAAAAATGCTGAAGGAAAAACTTTTGCTTTGAGAAATAGCCTTGAGAGTTCCATGTATGTCTGTTAATTGTATTTGTTCTAGTTCAAGAAGCATCACTGTTGGCAAACAGCTGGCAGCAGTAGGTGTTGGTTTTGATAGGTGGCTTTCTTAATTTGTCAATTGAAACAGATATATATTAATAATAGGCTTCATTCATTGTACTTCTTCTAACAGATCAGAAAAAGAATTTCTGCTAAATTCTTTTGCTGCAGCAGATTTTTTTTCTCACAAAACATTTGAGTTTTACACTTTTCTACCACTAGATAATGAGAACTGTTTTCTCCAGAACTTTACATTCTTGCCAAGCACCTGTCCTTTTTCCAGTATGCATATGTTTTACCAGCAAGCTGCTTAATAAAAAGTTTCCACAGTTATTATTTCTGAAAATGGCTTGTCATTAAATTAATTCTCACAATGTTTTAGCAAGAAAAGTCTGAACTGCAAATCTAAATCTTATTTTTTCTTTTTAGTAAAGCATCTAAACCCTGGTTAGTTTATTTATAGCTACATAGCAGTTTATATTTTGCAAATACAACTGTAGTAGCTATAAGGTTTTTTATTTCTTTGGAACATTTTGTCAGTGCGGTAGCTGTACAATGTATTGGTAAATACTGATTTCTAAGTGACATTTATAAAGAGGAAATGCAAACTAAGGTACAAATGTATGTAAATCAAAATTATATCCTATAGCAGTGTTTGATATGCATAGTTATGCTTTCCGACAAGGAGCAAAGATATCTATACTTTTTTTTTTTTAACCTAGAATTTACAGGTCTAAACTTTTAATTCTGTTTGTTTATTGCAAAGCTGACAGGTTTCTGCTCTAGGGATACCTTTATCAGGATGTGACTTTCTTTTGAGGAATGAGAAATCGTTGAGTTACTTTGTCCCCAGAGGTGAAAATACCAGGCTTTTTTAACAACAGAGAAATGTGTCCCTTTTTTCTCTTTTTCAACAAAACATGAAAGATGATGTCCTATCACTTGCAGTAATCTCAACATTCATCATAAAATATTTTTGAATATTAGGAGATACTGATTTGCATGGCCATTATTTATTTTTGAGTGTTTTGTTTTCTTCTTTCTGAAATGTGTAAACAACTCAATATTGAAAACAGTCGGGTTAAGCACTGATATTCCATAGATGCTGTGCAATTAAGATGTTGAACGTACGGTGCTTTCCTTTCAAAGATGAAAGGTTGTTTACATTTGCTTGTTTATGAGTCTGCATTTCCAGAATTGTGTGTTGTTTTATCTCTATATTTAATAGGAGCAATCATCTTGGATCTGTAGATGTGAAGTTGGGGTTGTATTTGTGGATGTTGTTGTTTTTCATATAGTAAGCACATATCACCTAGGATAATACTAAATTGTTTTCTAGAGTTTATCTCTTTGTAGAGCAAACAACTATTTCAGATTAGCTTCATATTATGCTTCAGAATTCTTTTTGATAAGAGGATTTGGTTTTTGGAAATGATGTCATGGAAGATATGTCATCTGTCATATTGCAGGAAAAAGTTTTCATTGAAGGAGAAGAATTCCAGCCAGTTATATTTTTTTTTCACTCATTCCACTTAAATTTTGTCCTTGTTCCTATTTATTCAGTATTGGAAGCAATGTGTTTTAAACAACTCAGTTATTTTCACATGAAAGTACTGCTTGATTGCGCTGTTGAATTTTATGCCAGAAACCATGTTGGTTGAATGGCCCAAACGGATGACAGGATATGCCAACTCAGATTTTCAGTCTGCTTATGCAGTTATTTTCTTGCCTCTCCAGCTGTAAGCACAAGGTGTACTTGGAAACACTACCAAACACAAGCATCATCATCCCGTTTCACAACGAAGGCTGGACGTCGCTCCTGCGCACGATCCACAGCATCATCAACCGCACTCCGGACAGCCTGATCGCAGAGATCATTCTGGTGGACGACTTCAGTGACAGAGGTAGGCACAGCTGCTTCTGGTTTTGCTGGAAATTTGTAGTGCAGTGTGGCCCAGAGAGAACTGAAGGGACACACAACCAGCCTTGAAGTACTGTTTGATTGTTAGCAGGAATACGCATTTATAAGATGCTGTTGTTGTACTTGGCATGAATGCTGAAATTCGTGTCAAAGGGAAGAGAGACTGTCAACTGTTCATTAGCCTTTATTAATGTTGTATTTTGAATGTTATTACTGAAATACTGCAAATTACAGTATTTCCTCATCTTTTCCCTACACTTCTCTTTTACTCCAAAAATATATTAACTTTAACCATTTTGGGTGCAACTCATTAGCTTTTGATCCTGGAATTTTATTGTGCCAGGCAGACTCACATAGTAGTACAAAATGAGGCTCTTTTGAATGGAACGTGAAAAAATTTAGATCATTTGTATATAGTAAAATTAAGAAAACTTCAATCACTTAATATCTTATGCTACCATTACTTCTTGAAAAAGAAATGAATTCCTGAAGTTCCTTAAATTAATTTTAACAGTTCTTTAGGTAAAATTCTTCCACGATAAGGATATGAGACTAGGAGATAGTTGTGGTTTTTTTCAAACTTCAGTACATCCCTTAGAAGTTTAAGCATGAAGACCTTTGACTTTGGTGTTTCATGAGGTGGGTTCTCTGTTTCTATTCAAACATCAGTTTGCTAGTGTGTATGTGAGCTTTTTTTTGAGTAGACTGATAGACAGCAAACGAGAGACTTGCACCCTTTGCTAATGGTTTACTTAAAACCTTTGTCTCAGCTAGGAACTTACAGGAGTAGATTTCTGACCTACTGTTTTAAGAAGCCCCTGGGTGAGAGAGAGAAATATTAGTAGAGTGCTGCAGTAGGAGAATCATTTTAGTAAGATTTTAACTTGATATTTCAGGGTTTAGAAAGATAAATGCTGCACACATCTATCTTGCCCTCTCATATCATCTAGTTTACTTGCAATATGTCCTTTGATGAACTGCCTCTCGATCTGTAATGCAATTTAAGTGAAATTGTAAAGTGAGTACAGTTCTGACTATTCCATGTTTATGAAATCTAGACCACAGATAAAAGTTTTTGAAATCAGACCTGTAAAACAGCATGATCAGGCTGTTTCTGCAGGCTAACAATTTCCTAGCAGTAAACAACTGAGGGGGGAAGTCTGTAAGTTGCTTTTATGAGATATCTGACAAGTAAAAAAGCTTTTTTTTTTTCCTTTTTTTTTTTTTTT
>VZRX01007484.1:303815-356062 GCA_013398075.1 Notiomystis cincta | reverse complement strand
GATTTTTTTTTTTTTTTTTTTTTTGCTGAAATAGCAGATATTGAGGCTCTGCTTGCTCAATATGGTAATACTGTAGCATTTTTCTAATGAAAGTCTTATCGCTACTGTTGATACATTTTTCAATGTTACTGTTTTGTAAAGCTTATCTACTTCCAGGTTATTAGAAAGAGAGTTATTACCAATAAAGAGGCTGTTGCTCTTTCTTGAATGCTCTAACTTAATTTCTGCTGATTGCTGAAAGTAATATTAATTGCTATAACATGATAAAAATTTCCGTAGTCTTCTTCCTTTCCAGTTATATAAAACTATCTGACTTTTCAGTGAAACAATGTTCCTCTGGAAGAAGTGGTTCATATAGCTTAGAAATGTTTAACAAAGGCATTTAACGTAAGTTTGAAAAACTGAAAGAAATCTACGAAGTAGATTTATGAAGCTGGGCCTGAAAGTGTGGTACCAGTAGAATGATTTGCTTCTGTTTATTGGTGTTATTAAAATAAAGTTCAGAAATGCACTTGTGAATGGTTGCCAGTTTTGAATGTATTTGGTACTGTATATTTTAAGAAGAGAGATCACACAAGAAAAATCTGCTGCAGTCTCTGTTCTGAATTCAGTAACATTGACTTTGAGGTCAGCTGAATCATTTTGGTACACCTGAATTTAGTTTTAATTCTTGCATTTGTAATCCTCTAAACTTAATTGAGACTGTGTTGTCTTTCCTTGTGCTCTTTTTTCTTTTATGAGGTGATCACACATAATAGAGTTGGATTATTTTATGTTGAAAAAATGCTGCCTGATATTCATCTCTGTCATCTCTCAGTTCATACAATAACCAGTTTTGAAGAAGTTTTACCCTTTAGTTGCCTTTCTGAGACCAAGAGGAGTAAAGCAGTGTAAAAGATAGTGAAGACAGATTAGACAAAAAATTAGGTTTGCAGGCAAAGTTTACTGCTGTGTTGAGGAAGTATAGTGAGTAGTGAGTATAGTTCCTTATTGTATAATTTCTTCATGAAGCTGCAAATGCCATATAGCTGACAAATGGCTGTTATTTTGCAAAATCAATTTTATATTATGTGACATGTGTATGCTATTCTTGTTCTGTAACTTCATATTCTAAGGGGAGAATTTTCAATCTAAACATCATATGTAGATAGTCAGAAGTGAAAATGAGGTATTTCAGTAACAGTGGCATTTTAAAAGTAGTGATTAAATGACAAACACTTTTCTCTTAAGTTTTCTAGTAATCCTGCTGTTCCTTTTTACAAACATTTAGGAAGTTATGAAAAGTCAGTTCCTATTAGAAACAGTAAATAAGAAAAAGAAATTTGAAAGCTGTGTAAAAGATTTTTTTAAAAAAGCTCCAGCATTTTTTCCTTCTTTTTAACAAATGCAAATATAAATACTGAAATGCACTGAAAAAAACTTTTGGTAACAAATGATGAAAATGTTTTAGTAAACAGCTAGATACCAAGAGTTTGCTGGTTTGTCTGCAGAATTACTTGTATATATGCCTTCATTTTATTCATATTCACTCCTTTGGCTTTTATGATCGAAACCAAAATCTTTAGATAGTTTGTGCATAATATTCAGCATAAATTATGACATTTAGATGTTGTAAAAGGAAAAGGACAGCTGCACATCTTTAAATATCAGTGTAATGCACACTAAAGGCTTGGTATTAAGAGGGAGGTAAGCAAATGTGAAACTTGAAAGTGAAATATTTGATTATGGACAGATTTAATATAAAAGACTACAGGATTATTAGATGTTATCTGTGAAAGGAGGAAATTTAGTTTTAAATATAGTTGTGCAGTTGCAAGATTTCTTTATTCATGTAATTTGTAGAGAGTGTTTGTATTTTAAAATGGTGAAGCAACAGGTTGGAGAAAAATGTCTGAGTTACTGGGACTCCATTTCAGCAAAAATAACAGCTTTGATTTATATTGTAAATACAAACAGCCAAATGTTGGTGTACTGGTGAGGTGAAAGGGGACTGAATCTAGAGTTAATAGGTGCTCTAATAAATGTAGTGTCACTTAAGCACTATAAAAGAGAGGAAAATAATAGGCTTCTACTTTGTTTACTTTAGAAAGCTATGCATACAAATGTACAATAAGGGTACATTTTAATGATGTTGTACATACTAGAGCATGCAAAGTGTTTCTGATTTTGTGATGGATTTGGGGTTGCAAATCCAGTACCTGATTTATATAAGCCCTGTATTTCAAACTCGAAGTTAAAGACGTATCAGTTTCAGTGTCACTGACCATGGAAAATGAACCATTATATTGGACACACCAACACACCTCTGTCATGTATCTGCAGTGGCTTTGTGTGCAGCTCTAGTTTTGTAATCCTGGTTTCTGGGAAAATGAGCCTTGTGGAAAGTGGCTTCTTTTTTCTGGGAAGGTTTTGGGGGTTGTGTGAAGGTTGTTTGAAATGGAAGGTGAGGAGGATTGTTTGCAGGTTTGACTTTAAAGATTGGGTGTTTCTTGTTGACATAGCTTGTTCTGAAGTCTGTCTGTCAGCAGATAGATCCCTGAAAAGGGGCAAGAAGCAGAATGTGGGCAACAGTTTTAAAGGAAAGGGCAAAATGGAGATGACAGCAAGTTTTCATTGGTTTAGTTATGGAACAGCTTGCATTTACAGAGGAATCCTAAAAATTCTAATTAATGTTTTAAAAATTTGGGGAACATAGATTTGCATAATTTATTACTTAAATTTACAGTTCATGTAAGTTGCCAACATGTGGTAGATTTGTACATCAACCTTTATTTCTTTTTGTTTAAATTATTTTACTAACATAGTTATACCTGTAAACTGTTACTAACACAGTGTATGCCCACAAATGTAAAGTTGACTTACCAAGCATTTTGACTTTACCCCATAGTTCTTGAACCAGTAGAGCACCATAAGCACGTAAGAAAAACTAAGAAATGCCACAGCCAACAATAAACTTATTAACAGTAATGATTATTTGGCAGAATTTTAGTTTGACAAAACCCCTCAGAGTTGCCAAGGGAAAAAAAGAAATTGAAAACTTAGCAGCCAACAGCTTCCACTTCAAATAGTTCCTGTCACTTATCATGAACCAGGTTTTTTTGATAGAAAACGACAAACTAGGAAATATTCCTTCATGTTGATGAGCCAGTCCCTTCTCATTTTGCTATTATGTTCTCCTGTATCTGTCCCCTTCCTTTGGTCTGTTTTCTGCACCACTGTTCATTTGAGAGTATCGTCGTGTCCCCTATCAGGTACCATATGGTTTGTGTCAGACCTCTGAATAGCCCACATTAATAACATGGAAGTCAATGTGCAAAAGCAACCTGTGACTACTTCATCAGAGCTTTAGTTGGTCAGTGAACTTAAGTGCCAGTAACGTGCTTTTTTTCTGTGAGCATGGAAGATGACCTGATATATGACTGGGTTTTTTAAACTGTAGCTCTGTAAACTACATTGGTCATATTATACAATAATGGTAGAGTAAGGGAAGAGAGTTTCTGCTAAAACCAAAGCAGCTCTATCAGACTATCAGTTTGCACCACTTTCCACTGAAGGAATACATGCTATTGCATGAAGTTGAAATTTCCTGTATTTTGTTTGTAGACAGTTTATGGAACATGTCATTGAAATTCAAATGTGTGGATGCTTGGCTTCTGATCATGGCTAGATGTACCTTTGTTCTATAGACAGAAACTCTGCTATAGACAGAAAGTCTCACTACGATGAAAACTCATGTCTCCAAAAATTGCAATGTTAGGCATAGCTCATGTAAGACGTTATTTGTAAGAAAGTAAGGATGAATCCACTTATAAATCTATTAGGTTTGTTGTTGAATAGTTATACCTGAAACACACAGCCTTACCAGCTGGGAACCTGTTGCTGCAGTCACATAATTATACAAAGGTAAAGACAGATGTTTTCTCCTTACTGAAGAATTTGCAGTGGCTTCACACTTGCTTAATGCAGCATCCTGGAACCCAGAGTCATCCCAGCAACTTTAGTCACATTGTTCGTTTTGCTGATAGCCTAAGCAAAAATTTACTGAAGCAGAGTTTAATACAGCAAAGTTTTCAAGTTTTGTTGACCTTAATATTAACATTTTACTGCATTTTGTGTACTACATCAGAAAAAAAATCTTACCTTTTAACCCTATATGAATGTCAGTCTCTTATTTTAAAGTGATTTAAAAAAAGGAAAAGGCCAAATAGAAAATGAAACAAATTCAGTTTCAAGATGTCCTTATTGACTAGAGATCTAAATAAATGCAGGATTTACATTTTTATACTTGTGATATTGAGCTGTAAAATGCCTCTTTCATTTTCTCTACAATGCACTCAGTTGCTTAAATTTCATGAAACTTGGACTTGCTTCTGGTCAAAATACTACAAGTGTATAAAGTACAGCTTAAAAGGTATCTGTGTGTAAGTTGGAATAAACTGATTTGAATCTGTAATAGCGAGTTTCCTATTCTTCACTCTACATTCTCAATTTTGATTATTTAACATTATAAATTCTGTTGTGGAGTTTTTCTTCTGAAACTACAGAGTACAAGATTTTACCTTGATGTACCTTGCAATAGCAGTTTCATTACTGAAGGCATTTTGACTTGGCAGAATGGCTTTACCAGTGGTACAGGAAAGGATTGGCCTGAGGTTGGTGAGAGTTCAGCTCAGAGGAATAATGGTCATTTTGAAGGCAGCTGCGGCTCATCTCAAAATGCATTTCATTTGCTGGAGTATAAGTATTGTCAAGTTGTGAGAGGTGGGAAGAATTTCAAATAATTGAAGTTTTACACTTTACCTAGACAAAATTGAGAATGTATCTGCATTGAGATAAATTTAGGAGTACCCTCCACATCCCAATGCTGCCTGCACTCCGGGAACTCAAATCCAACTTGGCTGTAAAAATGAAAACTCCAGTGATGAAATATTAATGTGAAAACAAATTTTTACTTTCCACATAGTTGATCTAATTGGTTATAATAGAAAAGTAATTTCACTTTTGATTACTTGTGGAGTAAGAACACAAAGCTTTTGTTTCCACAAGCTTTATATCAGTTGGTTTCTCTTTAGTTGCCCACCCTATGAAATGCTTGTTGGGTGTGCATCATGCCTCCACACTGCATCCCTTTTGTGTGTGAACATGTGAGGAATTTCTGAGATGGGAACAAATGGGCAGCCTGTACTTAGCAAGACTGTGTTCTCTGGGTGTCAACCTCTGAAAATGTTATGCCATGCTTGTACCAAGTGTGATTCATGGGATACCTGAAGTAAATCTGGATTTAAAACAGTTTAGTTACTCTGAGTAATTTTGAAATAATAGAAGCACATTTGTTCATGTGGCAACTTTTTCTACTATGCATCTCAGCTTTGGTTTATATTTCCTTAGGGTTAAATTGAATTATGGCTGAAATGACATTATTTTAAAATTCCTCATGAGGAATACTCAAGTTTGATCTTGTAAACAGGAAGGAAAATTTCTAAACCTGTGTAAACATTGGTTTCTACGCTGGCTTTTCTCTGAAACATGAGCTGTTTACTTTCCACTTGAAAAAGCATTATTACATTGCAGTAATAGACTAAACAACTTGACAAGAGCCTTGAACAATTAGTTCACAATTATCTTTTTCAGCTTCAGTTAATGAACTGTGGAAAAGATGCACATTAGTTCCTGAAAAATTTGAAAATATGTAGTTCTTACACATTTCCCTACACTCTTTCTTTTCTTTTCTAAGTTTCTTCTAACTTTTTATTTCTCTTTATATGCTTTAAGAATTTTTTTTTGCCTAATTTGTGTTAGGCAGTTCTTAACTAGTATTCCAAATATATTACTTCCACAACTTCACTGAGTAGTGTAATGGAGATGTTAACTAATTTTTGCATCTTCAAATGAAGATATCATTAATTATCATTAAATTATCATTTAATTGTGAATACTCACAATTAAAACCTGCAGACAGGTGATGTATGATGGCAGCTGAAGTCTGTTCCTTTGGACTTTTTGCAAACATTCCAACTGATCAAATCCAAACTGATCAATTTTTCATTTCTGGCTGGTGCTTTGTTACTAGGAATCAGGAGAACAGGCCAGAGATCTTATAAAATACTGTTTTTCATAAGCTAATCAACTAGGTTTTGCTGTAGTATCAACAGAAAGGATTCTTGCCAAATATTAGTTGTCTGTTATTCAGAAAATTTCCTTTAAAATTGAAATTTATTCATGATCCTTTCATGCATGAGTGTTGTTTCAATGTTATCTTTAAATAACTCATTATCTTCTCATTGTACCCAGAAAGAGATAGCAACTTTCCGTTTTCAAAGTTCATTGCAGTTTAATAAAGAGTAACAAGCTTTCAAATTGACATCCTAGTAGTCTTTCCAAAAATGGTAGTTTGTTACAGTCAAGGTTCCCTTAATTGCAACATTTGACTTCATCTAAGTAGGCTTTAAAAGTATATTTCACCTTTCCTGAATGTAGACGTTCAAGTAAGCTTGTAATCACCAAGCAAAATAACATCCTTAAGGAATAGGCAGTAGTACTGTCCATAGCTATATTTTATGCATATTAAAGAAAATAATTTCAGAAAACTTTTTACCTCATTTTACTGTACTATAAACGTATTTTGTTTTGTCCTTTTTTCCTGTTTGCAAATCGTGGGTGAGCCTGGAACCTGTTGATATTCCAAATATATTATCAATAACATGAGAAGTTGTCTTCCTGTTCATTCACTGGTACTGAACTTCACATAAAGTAAGAGAGGAAAATTATGTGGGTGGTATAAGGAAAGCTCTGAAGTGATCAAAGCAGGAAGTGATGACTGTCACTTGTAAGAGAGTTTTGAACCCAGAATTCTGGTAGTAAAACACCGTGTTTTGCTAAAAGATCTGTGAAAGTCCTTGCAGTCAGATATGGGGTATAAATAGTATCTAATAATTTCCTGGGAGATGAGTGAGAGAATATTGATTTGGTTGCTAACTAAATGCCTTTTTGTTGTTGGTTTGTTTGGGTTTTTTCCCCCAATTACATGCCTTTGTCTTTTCTAGACTGATTTTTATATGTAGCATTGCTAGCAAACATATTGTTAGCAAATATTAACACATCCTAAAGAAAGGAGAAAAATCCTGTAAGGAGGTTAGCAAATGAGCACCTTCAAAGCTTTACACATGAAGAACAAAGGTTTGCCCTACTCTATTATTTTTGGTAACCCTGACAAAATCAGACCTGTTTAAAGAGTTCTAATAGGTATTGTGACCTTGCTTCACTGATGGAGTGAAACAGTTAAAAATTTCCATTAAAGTTCTGGTATATTCTGTTTCTGTGAAAGCAAATGAATAAACAAAATCAAAAAGAAGCCTACAGAATATTTTCTCAGAGTACTGAGAGCTGAAATTCATCTATATTAATTTAATCTTAATGCTTTTCTTTTGAGATAACCCAGTACATAATTTGACGGCATTTGTTTCTGATGATTCTTTCCTGGATAATGGCAAGCAGTTCCGCCATCATTTCTATTTATTTTATTTATTTATTCTGAATCAATGAAGTCTCTGTTGCCAAAAGCATCTATTTGTTTCGTGTTGTATATGTTTATGCAGATTTTTGTTTTGTGCAGTCAAAAATCAAAAGTGTACTTATGCATATTTGTTCATTGCTGTGTGCGTCTTCAGTGTCTCACAGGAAGCATTTGTGACATATGGAATTGTCTAGTTACAAATCTTCTTGTACAAAAATGCAGTCATAATTTTGATTAACTCAAAAAGGCATGTTGCTGCTCTTAGAAATCACTATCCAGACGTTAAGTCAACTTTGGGGGCTTTTCTGTATGTGCTGATTTCCCAAATTGAGCTCATGCATCTTTCAGACAGATGGGCAATTTTATGAAGCTTATAAATGGCTGAAAGCTTTAATGACTCTGTCATGCGCAGTTTGTTTTTTAAATGCTACTGATTTGTGAACAAAGCATTAATAACTTGTATTGAGCAATTATAAATGATTTATTTTAATAGGACTGAGTCAAACCTTGTTTTCTAAATTAGAATAAGTTCCATATGCAGTGGCAAATTTCAGTGAAGAAGAATGACAGAAGCAAGATGATTTGCTACATGCAAAGAGCTTTTAGCATTCTCCTCAGCCTTCTCAAGTTACAGGTATAAACTCATTTTACTTGAGGTAGTGATTTTTTCCCCTCTTTTTCTCCAGCTGTATGTTTATGCACTACGAGAGTGAGTACATGCTTTGGTTTTTGTGGCTTTTGCAGGGCTGCTGCTTAATTGAGACACCCAGCACACAAACAAATATGTTGATTTCATTCATGGTCAGTGACTTAGCAGCCTTTGTTCACCTGCTGTAGGAACCCTCATATCACAAATTGAAGAAAATATGCGTTAGGATAAATGGAAAAGTGTTTCATGAAAGCAGAATGCACTACACAATATGGAAAATCCTGACCATTTAGACCAGGTGGTTGCTGGGGATTTTACTTTTATGTGGTATAGAGAACCCTTCTAATCACACTAGTAAAATGTCCTGCAAACATGTGCATGGCATTCAGGGATGAAGACTTCCCAGTCTGTGCTGACTTCTGACTTTCAAACTTGAGTGTTGCTATTGTCAGAGAGGTGGGGAGGGAGTAGGGAGATTTTTGTTTTGTTTATTTGGGTTTTTTTTTAACATAAGTAATCTAATTTCTTCTACTGTTACATGAGGATATTTTTCTACAATATTCTCTATTTTTTTTACTAGGTACCTAATAATTCTTTAATAGGCAGAAATCTCTCAAATATACAAGATGTTCTTCCCCTTCATTTGAAGGGCAACATACTGAATGTAGAAAACAGAATTGACATTCTTTTTAAAAGTGCTGTTTATGCACAGCTATCAAAATAGCAAACTTAATGCTTTAGATTTAGCAGGATAAACATGAGTTAGCTGTTTTGCTCCAGTCCTGCCTCATCTAATCACAGAAGAGACACAGATTAATTTATTACTTTTATTTGTAGTACACTATTTCTAGTCAACAAGGAAATCCATTCATGTTTGTAAATATTCCAGCTTTATAAAGTTTCTTTTAAAAAATTTTCTACAGTTCTAATAGCAAGTGATGATGCTTTAAAATATATTTCAAGTATAACTGGTGCATTGATAAGAATTTGAAAAAAAATATTCAAGGGTCTTACTCCCACAGTCTTGCATAAAGCAGTTCCTGGTGTGAAGAAAGATGTACTATGTACAAGCAAAGATAATATTTTTTGAGATTAATATCCTTTAACACTACAGAGCAATACAGAACAGATGTTAGTCTTGTTCTTGAGTGGTTTACCTATTGCAGTTTTTAACTATAGAAAGCAATGACAGATTATGCTAATGAATGGAAAAAAATGAAAATAATCCATACTGCATTTGAGTCTAAAACTATTACAGTTCTGAAACCACCATTCTTGTGGTTTTGTATTGGCAGTTTGGTATTAATGATAAAGAACAAGCTTTGTGCTACGAACTGTAACAATACATGAAAACAGCATTGAAGTGTACTATGGGCCAAATTCAGATATGTGCATTTAGTCATTGTGTTATTTCCAGGACCTTAGGATCCATTTTTAACATAATTCCCAGTTGTGTTTTTTTAATTTAAAGGAAAGTTAAACATGTTTTAGTCAGTGAGTGACAATCTGTATGCCAGCTGTGAATATAAGGGTGTAAAACGTAAAATAGGTTGATGGTGCCAATTATGCTGGAGCCCTTTTTTTGTGGGTACTCCTGAAGTAGAGGTGATTAACTTTTGAAGGAAATTGATGATTATTACTTCTGAACTGAATTGATTATTTCTGTAGAGTCTTGTAAGTGTTGTTAGTTCAGGTAATTTAACTGAATTTAGAGCTTCAGCAAGAACTGTGAGTTAATTGCTTTTTTTCTTTCTCATATCTCATGTTCATGTTAGTTTTTTAAAGTGCTATCTATTTCAGCTTGGTTTCCTTCATGGAGTGAACATGGAATTAAGCTGTACCTAACAAATGTTGCATTTTTTTAAATGCTATGCCTTGATTATGAATGACAGTGAAATAATAGTTATAAAAATTCAAATAAAAGAAAAATTTCCTCTATTTCAATGGGTATAGTTTGGGAGCCCTTCAAAGAAGTCTGAAATTCTGGAAAATATGTGCAATTATTAAATGGTAAAATATTCTAAGACTGTTGGTCATGGAGTCATCTTTGTGTTTTATATGGACAATCATTTGCATTTCACTGTGCTGCAGTGGGCTTTGTTTGTCCTCTTTGGGTACTTCGAGAATTCATGTAGTAGACGGGATAAGCTTGTCCTAGTATAAATCAGTCATGTTGGCAGACAAAGATCTGTGACTAAGTTGCTTATATCTCTTTTAGACTGTCTAATTAAGCTGGCATATACTGAGTTGAATTTTAGCAACATGCTTTAGGTTAAAAAAAAAACAAAAAACCCTGTCATGTGCCCAAGAATAATTGCCCTGCCAGCAAACCTACCTGTTCCCCACCTCACCCCCAAGTTCTGTGTTCCATATCATGAAATGTTTGAAAATATATGGTACAGTCATTTTGGTTTCAGTTTATTCCCCAATATTTTTATAGGCAGATGATATTTTATTTCAGGATAGAGTCACCTTCTATTCCAACATATCTTCACAGTAGTTTCTGCTTCACAGTAGTTTCTCTGTGGTGTGAAAATTGTAACTTGTGTGGCACTCCTGCATTACCGAAGCAGCAACGTGAGCCATGAGGCAAGTTGGGGGTACAGCGATTTAACTGCACAGTATTTGGTATAAAATCATTTTCAACTCTAAGGTGTCAGTCTAACCTATCTTGCTATTATAAGTTGAACTGCACATGCATATGTGGGTTTTTGCTAGTGCATCCTTGCAGTGTTTCTGTAAAGCCACTTAAATGGAGATGCATTCTTGTTGTTAAAAGGTAAATACAAAAGAGGTAGCAGAATCTTGTAAGCAGTTACATTCCTGCTTGTATACAAGAGACAAGTATTGGAGCAAAAATAGAGTTTTTCTGTTTCCTGTCTTCACTCTCCTCCTTCAGGCTGTGTTCTGAACATTAAGGGAAGCAGATTTTCTTGCTTCTTTTAGATTTTTGTCCAAAACATGGTGTCCGTGGAGCTGTAAACCCTTCACAGCTATGGAATGTGATACCAAATCCCAGGGAACCTGAATGATTCCAGGTTTCAGTAGCTGAGAAAAAAAGAATAGGGATGATGGTGAGGTTATTATTGAAAAAATGTCTATTGATGAGATCTTGATCAGTACAATCTGCATGGAGCTGAGGGACAAGAATGAGAATTTGTTTTGCAGGAAACACAGATGGAGATCATAGCAGTAAAGGATGATCAACAGAAAAAAATCAAGACCAGAAACGTAATTCTGATACATTTATTTTAAAATTTGAGGTGCATTTGCTTTTCTAGTTTTATCTTGCTGCATGAGGTTGTGTTTTGAGATGAATCAGCAGTATTTTTCTTAATTTCCCACTGTAGAATCAGAGGACTAGAACACCTCTCTTATGAAGACAGGCTTACAGGGGTTGTTCAGCCTGTAGAATGGAAGGGGTAAGGCTCTGGGGGCACCTTAGAGCAGCCTTCCAGTACCTAAAGGGGGCCTGTGAGAGGGACTTTTTACCTGGACATGTAGTGATAGGACAAGGGGGAATGGCTTTAAACTGAAAGCGAGCAAGATTGGATGCTCTTTTGGGAAGAAATTCCTTCTGTGAGGGTGATGAGGCACTGGATCAGGTTGCCCAAAAGTTGTGAATGCCCCATTTCTGGAAGTGTTGAAGGCCAAGTTGGATGGGCCTTGGAGCAACCTGGTCTCGTGGAAGGTGTCTCTGCCCATGGCAGGAGGGCTGGAACTGAATGATCTTTAAGTTCCCTTCCAGCTCAAACCATTCTACAATTAATCAGGTGTCAATCACATATCTAAAAGGAAATTCCTATCTGCTCTAAGGGTAAAAGCAGGTTTTCTGAGTATATTTATATACAAATACAATGTTTAATTACAGTTCTTCTTGTGTGCTTTAGATAGCTGGACAGAGCTTTAGAATGATATGGTTATCCTTGTTTTCTAATTAGTATGTGGCGTATACATGTTTTTGGTACAATATATCCAACATACTGTTAGAAATACATATACATACTGACTATAAAAAGGAATTACTTAAGTATTAGATGTAACTATAAACAATGTAGTAAGTTTAGTTTTCCAAATCAGAGACATATTTCAAAAAAACAAGTCCAGAACTTTGAGCAGTGTTGGTTGTCTGACAGTAGCATGCTTAGTTATTTAACTGTTTTAGTCAAAGCCATTTTGTGAAAAGTATTATGTAATGCTTTTTGAATCATTCAATATTCATTTGAATCATTGCCATAAAAAGATTCTTATTGAATGTTCAAATCCAACTTTGAGGATTGCTGTCAGATATATGTGCTATTTATCTCTGTTGCTTTTAGAATTATTACACAAGGAAACAAACCAGTAATATTAGTTTTATGGAAATGTTCTTGAATTCAATTACTCTTTTTTTGGTTTGTCAGTGTATAAGATGTTTAATGTGTGTGTGTTTTCTGAGAGAATGAATTGTTCAAAAATTGCTAAAATGAGCATGCCTCTTCTGTGGCATGCCAGTTCTCTTTTAAATGAGTTACAGAAATTCACTGTGAAAAAAATGCATTAAGCAGCACAATTCACAGAATCACAAAATGGGATGGGATCACAGTGGGTCATCAGGTCCAACCTCCCTGCTCCAGCAGGGTCATCCCAGAGCACATGACACAGGATTGCATCTAGACAGCTCTTAAATCAGTGAGGGAGACTCCACAACCTCTCTAGGCAGTCTGTTCCACTGCTTGGTCATCCCCACAGTAAAGTTGCTCTCCAGGTGGAACTTCCTGTGCATCAGTTCCTGCCCATTGCGTCTTGTCCCATTGTTTGGCACCGTCGAACAGAGCCTGGCTCCACACTCTTGGCATCCTCCCTTCAGATCTGACATTGATGAAGTGTCCCCTCAGCTGTCCCTTCTTGAGGCTGAACAGGCCCAACTGTCTCAGCACTTGCTTTTCTCTGCCTTCATGAGAAATATTACTGAAGGAGTAATGAATCAGGCATTTGGTGTTCTCTTTCATATTTGTATTTGTATTTGGGTTTGAGTGGCAAGGGTTTGGTAGTGGAAGTGGCTACAGGAGTATCTTCTGATAGAAGCTGCTGATAGAAGAAGCTGCTGGAAGTTTCGCCCAGGTTCAACAGAGCCAATGCCAGCCAGCTCCAAGATGGACATGCCACTGGCCAAGGCTTACCCCATCAGTTTTGATGGTAGCACCCCTGGGATAACGGATTTAAGTAACTGCAAGAGCAGTTTCAGCCAGAGATAAGAGAAGTGAGAATATGTGAGAGAAACAGTTCTGCAGACATCAAGGTCAGGGAAGAAGGAAGGGCAGGAAGTGCTCCAAATGCCAGAGCTGAGATTCTCTCGCAGCCTGTGGTGCAGATCATGGTGAGGCAGCTGTGTATCTGCAGCCCATGGAGGTCCATGGGGGAGCAGAGATGCACCAGAAGGAGCCCCACCATAAAGCAGGGGAATGGCAAAGGGTGTTGTAACACAGTGGGAAGCCCATGCTGGAGGATGGTTCTAACAGGACATAGGAGAGAGGAACCTGCAGTGGGACCAGTTTGCTGGCAGGACTTGTGACCCTGTGGGGGACCCACACTGGTGCAGTCTGTTCCTGAAGGACTGCATCCCATGGAAGGGACCTATGCTTGAGCAGTGTCTGAAGAACTGGAGTCTAAGAGAAGGACTCAGGTTGGGGAAGTTGGTAGAGGAGTGTCTTCCATGGGAGGGACTCCACGGTGGAATGGGGAAGGAGCGTGAGAAGTCCTCCCCATGAGCAAGAAGGAGTGAGTGGCTGATTGTGCAGCCTCCGTTCCCTGCCTCCCTGTGCCATTTAGGGGGAGGAGGTAGAGAAAATCAGGATTGAGGTTGAATCTGGGAAGGAAGGAGTGGGAGGAAAGGTGTTTTAAGATTTGGTTTTATTTTCTCATTATCCTACTCTAGTTTGCTTGGTAATAAATTAAACTAATTTCTTCAAATTGAATGAGTTTTGCTCATGATAGTAATTAGTGAGTGATTTCTCCTGGTCTTTACCTTGACCCATGAACTTTTCATTATGTTTTCTCTGCCCTTTTCAGCTGAGGAGGGGAGTGACAGAGAGGCTTTGATGGGCACCTGGTGTCCAGCCAGGGTCAACCCACTATTGTTTAAATAGAGCTGAGTTGCTTCAGGACCAAGGTCAGTATCTCTGAGGAGGAGTTTAGCAGCTGCCTTGCCATGTGTCACAAAAGCGATGGTTGGCTGGCTGGCAGGCACCCAGAAGTGGCCAAGCATAGCGAATGCAGAAGGAAAAGGAGTAATGTGATTCATAATAATGACCTGGAAATCTGATTTCCCTTCTTTGTGTAAGACTCAGAAAAAGCAGGGGCTAATTAAAATACTTAGATTAAGCCATGAGAAATCAAAGAGATGCAAAGCGGCTCATTTCTGGGTCTCTGATGAAGCAGCTCTGGGATGATATAAAATACTACTCTTCACTGTTTTTCTGTGTGGCTTTAGGGGACTAGTAGTTGTCAAGGAGAATTGAAGTGGAGTGATTGATGTGTTAAGGTAAAAAGTCAGTGATGTAATCTTCATCCCAGAAGGCATGTTGTTCCGTGGTATATTGCCTGTTTTACAGGGAAGGGCTTAGAGTAGATTGATTATGTATGAGAAAGAGTAAGCTAGAAGAATTAGCCAGGACAGTATGCATCTAGATAGTTTCCTTAAATTGAACAAAAAATCTGTGCAAGTGATGATAATGAAAAGCAAATAACCTTAGGGTGAAACATAAGCAAGGATTTTATTGTGTGGAAACAAGGAGAAATAAACTGTCTTTGTAATCATTGCAATAGGAACGTGTGTTTCCAGCTATATATGGATCTATCAGTCGCTTGTCTGTTTTCTGTTGGACAACTTGTAGGGAACACTATTGGATAAGATGGAATCTAGAAAGAAGCATCAAGATGTTGTTGTTATTTTCATGTTGTGTATTTTACCATTTTCATTCTAATTTCATAATTTATATGTATCATATCCTGGATATATGCAAAGGCATCTAATGCAGCATCATGATTTTCAACCTGTGTTCTTTGAGTTCATAGGGCTAGCTGGCTGTGTTCCAAGATGCATTTGGCAGCTAAAAAAGAAAAAGAGAGAGAAAAACTTGGCATTTTAAGAAAAAAAATAGATAATAATACATCTCATTGATTCTTATGTTGACTACATTTTTTCTTTCTGCTTGTCAGTGGGCTTCTGTTAGAAAAAGCATCTTAATTTTATGCTGAAAGCTAGTGAGTGATGGCTGCTTTTGATAAATTATATTTGCTTTCTGATCAGTACAGTTAAGCACCGTGGCTTCTGCTGGTTTAGGAAAGATAGAATTTAGCAAAAAGTGAAGTAGAAGAAAAAAAGAAATGTAATTAATTTCTGGGAAACAGATTTAGAAGTTCTCCCTTTTCTGTTGAGCAATCTGGTGTAAGAAACTTACTTTTAATTGGATTGTGTCTTAGAGGGAGAGGATTTTTATACCGTAATCCTATTTCCAGCTTTTTTAATTGTCTCTAAGATCTGTCTTGATTTTCTTCCCTTGATATTGGACATCTGTGAGCATATTTAACTCCAAAGTCATTCTTGTCTGTTTGGTGTTTTGATATCATGCAGTAAATTTGCCAGTCTAATAAACTAACTTTATTTTGTCTGTTTTCAAATAATTTTTCAACCAGGAAGCCAACAAAATCTTATCTAACTGAGCAGAATGAACTTAGCCTCCTTAAAATTCCTGTTGATTTATATGACAGTCTCGTAGCAAAGAAAGCATCTCATTCACTAGTTTGCTCAGAAGTACCTCTAGCCAGCTGGAATGCTAACCCAGCAGATAAGATTATGCATTTGAGAAGCTTCATGGCAAGCGAGTATCACCGCTGTTGGTATCCAGCGATATTCCACAGAACATCTTATGTTAACATCTTATTGTTAACATAATGTGAGCTGGGAAGAGAGATTTGCTGTGGGAATGTTCTCAGGTGGGCCCCGAGATTTGCATACATTTATGCCTGTTTTGCGTTTTAAGCTCGTACGCGGTTCCCTGGCGCTCCGATCGGATCTCTTGCCTTGCCAGCAGATTATCACACAGCAATTGGAGACATTCCGTTTGTGGTGTCTCAAAGCACATGTTAACGACTCCAATGTTTGAACAGCAAGACAAATGTTTGTTGGCTGTGGGATGCAAGGAAAACAAGACGTGTGTGAAGTGTGGTATACTCTAGCGATACAACACAAACAATGAATAATGAGCAAAGTTTAAATTGCTTTTGCACAATTTGTTGTAGAAGTTTAGCGTCTTTCCCCTTATGCTTGTATTCTATTACTGTGGAATACCCACCCTGTTGGGAATACAGCTCTTAGGCAAATGACCAAGTATCCCTCTGTTCCCTATGGTTTAATGGCCACTGCAGTTTTAACTTCTCTTTTAATCTCTGTTCTGTGGATGTTGCAAGCCTTAAGACAAGTATTTTGGTTGGGCATGCTTCAGGTAGCTCACGACAGGAACTAAAGCAAGACATACATTTTTCTTAAGCTTACGTTGAGCACAATTAAGGCATTTAGGGATATTTTCCCTACAGTTTATAATACCTTGAGGGTCGCCACACTGCTGTTACAGTAGCTATATAAGTCTCGTATTTTGGAAAAAAAATTAACAGTATAAATGCTTTTATGCTGATAAAACTGCCCACACTGAAGGGAAACAATCTTCTAAATGGCTTTCCTTAACTGTTTAATGCAGGATAAACATTGGGGTGAATCAATGGAAGGTCAACAATCCTAACATGAAGTGGAAAGTCAGCAGCTTTGTAGAGCAAGTTGCTTCCTTAACTTGGCTGCCCTTATTTGCATTATATTAGTGATTTTATTTCAGATTATGTCTAGCCTCAGCATAAAAGTTAGACTTGAAAAGAATTTGATAAATCATTGAAATAGCAGACTGTGACTGAAGGGTTAAAATGATAAAGTTATTTTGGTCACAGAACTGTAGTTGAGCATCTAATTTGGTTTTAATAGAATTCAATAGAATAGAATTTAATAGAATATTCAACTATCTGCTTAATCTTTCCATAAAGTGAAGGGAAGTGCTACCAAGAGTGACACTTCAGGACACATTGACAATACTAGTCAATATACCAGTATTACAGCATAGCATAAATTAGATTATAAAGAAAGAAGGTAAATAAGAGGACTTCCATTTGGTGCAGTTGAGCGTTAAACCCAGTCATAACTTTTTTAATGTTTCCTCACTCATAATGAAAATCCCTTTAACTCTCATTTGCTTTTTTCCTAGAAAGTTGTGTGTTGCAGCTAGAATGAAAAACACAGGTGGTGGAGATTAACAGAAAGGAGTTATCCATGGTAGGAAAAAGGGAACCAATTATTCAGAATGCTCTCCTATTTCCCAATGTTCAAATAAAGGCTTTACCACAGGCTCTGCTCACTTCTCCCCTTCTTACCAGCACTTCCCCAGTTTTGTGTCTTGATGCTGACAGTCAGTCTGGGAATGTCTTGTGATGGACTCTACTATTTTTTAGTATCAGGCACAAATTGTTCCCAGGGTGACAATAAATTATTTGTGTGTTTTCAGGGTTCCTAATTGCTGCTTTTGCAGTTTTTCCTCAGTATTGTCAGGGGTGGTTTAAGCTGTGACTCTATGCTATGACTGAAGCAAGAAAGTGAAAAAGTAAAGGAGAAAAAGGCACAAAGAATTCTTGACATTGCTTAACTTTCATCTCAGACCATTACGGTTACTTAAAGCATCTTCTTAACTTTTAAAGCACATACATTTATAGCAATTAATTATATTTAGTGGATGACATGGTATATTTTATATTCATATTACATCGTAATCTTCATATTTTACTGCAATTTGTAATGTATTGCTCTTTTAAACACTGGACAAGAAGCTATACAGCATCTACTACACTTCTAAGATGCAGATCAAGTATAATATCTGCAATAAATGTGGTCACACGTCTGGAGTATGTTGCTATGGCATTGAATAACCCATTTGCCTTGGGAGGTGAATGTTGATTTTAGCTGTTCAGACACTGGAGTCTTTTGCTGTTAACCTGTTTTGCCTTCTTTTCTTGAAATTTCTATTCTTGCTGCATTAATGTCTTCATTTTGGTTTTTGGTTGGGATTGTTTGTTTTTAATTTAATCTGTAATGATGTTACTATGGTGCATGTGAAAATGGACTGCTAAGGGCTTCTGACCTGACAAGGTTATAAAGGAGAAGAAAATAGTTTTTTTAATAAAATATGGGGTTTATTCCCTTCTGTTCCTATCTGCTCCTTAAGACTGCTGCAATAATGCTAGAGATTGAGGCAGTCTTTAACTTGTATGTGTTTAGATTGAGGCAGTCTTTACCTTGTATGTGTTTGCGTAGATACTGTGACAACTAAGCAGGGCGTGTGGGCAAAATTGAAACAGATAATCTTATCAGAAGTCTGTGTTCAGCACATATATGGGCAAAGTTGTCGTGCCTACCCTCTGACTTAGTTAAGTCTAATTGCTCTTATAGCTCAGAATTGGTTCTTACTCTAGTCATTAACTGAAATTTGGCTTTCAATATTTTTAAAGAAATTATCTACTGAGATGTAGAGCACAGCATCTGTATTCATCTTACGTTTTTGGAGACATTTTGTGTTCTAGGTAGTTCATAACTGCCCATTAATAACAGCAGCAAAGTCTCTCAGTTCTTCCAGAAAAGGCAGAAATTATGAAATTATGACACAAGGAAAATCTCTTTTTCTTATTTGAAACATATTTTTAAACTGTTGTTGAGATTACATTTTAAGTATTTCTTCAAAATGTTTTTAGATGCACTCAAGTACCTAGGCAAGTGAACAGATGCACATCCTGCAGCAGCAAGGTAAAATAAAAAAAGAAAGAAATGCCAATGGCCCCTTTAGGGCTGAGTTTCTTCAGTTATCATTTTATACTGTCAGATGATTCTGCAGTCAGCTGCAGACTCTCTGAAGAAAGAACTATTTTGAGATGTGTTTCTCTGTGTGTCTGGTACGGTTCCTGTCTCAACTGAAGCATGAAGGAATTACTACAAAGCACATTGAAAATAAAAAGAAATGGATTGTCTCATAAACAATTAATATTAATTGTCTTAAATATAAGTAGTAGCAATAACTTGAATATTAAAGAATGCCTCAGTCTGAATGAAGCTTGCCATTATGTGAGGCAGGTATGTTTTTCTCTTCATGAATTATTTAATTCCCTTCTTATTTTGTGTAACAAGTGGTGCCTTGTTGGAAATGCTTATCGTTTTCTATGGAAATAACTTGCAAAATTTTCCGACACTATTTATACTCAAAACTGTGGTATTCCAAGTAGGAAATGATCATTTAAAGCAGTAAACTGTTCCTGTTTCATGCTAATGTGCACTATTAATTGTGTGCTCTTGAGTTCCTAAAGTTTCCTTCTAGAGCATGAATGTCAATGTGTATGCCATCAGTCTCAGTACTTCTCAGAGCACTTTTGTTAGAATTGGATCATGGTTTGGAAACTTCATTTAATTTCAATTAATTCCTCATTCAGCTATGTACAGACCTTAATTCCTGGACTCCTTAGATCAGTGAGTTTTGCTCATTTTGTCTTGTCATTTCCTAAGATAAATCGTCGTGACCCGGGCAACCAAATTTATTCCAGTTATGAAATATGAGTCAAACTTAATTTTTGGAGGTGAAAATCAAAGCATCATGCCACCTCCCTCCCTAGTTAGCAGTTTTTTTTGCACTGTGAAGATGACAACCAAAAGTGCTAATGCAAATTAGTTTCTTTATGATATGACGCTGGGAGAGAATTACTTATTTCTGACATGAAACTGTGAGGGAGAAAGAGTGGAAACATAGTATCACATTGGTGACATTTTGCAAGAGACCTCGGAGAAACTTCTGTATGCTTGAAAAATAAAAGCAACTTAAACTTTCTGGGTAAACATACCTGGAAAGTAAAAATTGGAATAAAGCAGGCAGCTCTCTTCAAAACTGAACTAGAGTTGCATAAAAAAAATAAAAAAAAAAAGGTGCTAAGAAATGCAGTTGTAGTTTAGTATCCCTTTTGTTTGATAAAGAATACAGTACAAAATCAGAACAGAATTTTAACGTGTGTGTTTATATTTTTTCTACTACTTTTACATCTCTCCTTGCAGAGACATTATTTTCATGATAACTGCACAATATACACACTTTCTTTTTTTATACATAAAGCTCTTAGCTCTGTAATGTTTTTCTCAATCTTTTGTGTCCCTCTAGGTCCACTTTAGAAGCATTTGTGTTTCTACTTGACCTCATGTTTATTGAGACATAAACCAAATCTGTGGGCAGCAAACTGTTCTCTTTCAATAGTTATGTTAGGATTGTACAGATACTTTTTTTTTTTTAAAAAGTATTTTTGATTGTGAAAGTAGTAATATCTTTATTGGTTTTCATAATGATTTTATTTGTGTAATATATATATGTCTTTGTGTATATTAAATAAGCCTATTAGCTCACATTAATTGATTTTAAAGTACTTTATCATCCCCACTAATCTGCATGCATTAGGTTCTAGTGGAAAGCAAAATAAACAACCTCTCTGCCCCACCCCCTACCCCCTTGTAATTTTTTTATCTTTTGTAAATCGCAAATATGCAAATTTAAGATCTGCCAGGTCTGGTTAGATTGCCTAAACACAGCTGAATATTTTCCACTGCAGATATTCTGTGTATTACTGGCTTAATTAACGAGGTTGCTTCCAAAAATCTCTAGAAAACACCTTTAGTGGCACATTGCTTATGTGAAATGTTTAGGATCTTTTTAAGACAAGTTTTCTCAGGAACTCAGTATTATTACAGATGGATTTTAAAGAAAGCATACTCTTTACAGTACAACATCATTATAAATAAGGCTCTCTTCAGTGCTAGATGCCATGTTCAATTTGACTTTATTGTGATTATCTAATCTAAAAATTATAAAAATAAGAGTACTAACCAGATTTATAGGTAGCAAAAAGTATTATTACTTGTAGAAGGTCATTCAGTTATTCTGAAGTAACTGGAAAACAAAAAAGACTTCTGCTTTCCCCTTTTGGATATCCACAGAAAATCAGCAATCTTCATACAGTTTCTTGTTCTGTTTGTACTCTTGAGGTGACTGGATACCATCGGCCAAAAATAGCAGTTATTTATCATTAAAGTGAAATAGCAGTTATTTATCATTAAAGTGGTACTGGATGTCTGGGGAACAGTTATTTCTTAATTCTGGTGGAATGTAGGTGTTACTGTACAGAGTCAGAGCAATGCTCTGCATCCCCTTCCCACAAGGCTGATAATATGTTCTTGATGGAGTAGAACAGGTCAAAAAAGGAACAATGTTTAAATTAAATACTTGTTCAACAATCTGTGGCTTAGTAACTCTTGGAGGCTGAAGTAGTAATTTCTTTCTTTTTGGAACTTGATACCTTTTCCTTCTAGAAATTTGTGTCATTATTTTGAGCAATGCTTTGTGGCACCATGTTCTGCTTTTTTAAATGCCTGTAGTGTAAAATAAGTACCTGTTTAGTTCAGTTGCTTTTGCTTTGCTACTTGTCAGTTCTTCCAAAGTGAGAATCAGTAAACAAAGACAGGGTTATCACTCTACCTTTTGTCTATCATTCATGATTTCTCACACAAGGCTTGCCTTCAGTCTTTGGTCATCTCTTTTCTACACTGAAGAGTGTTGGTCTGCCTACCATTCCTATTATTCCTTGCTTCAGGAATACTTATTTCTAACATCTCTTTTTTTTTTTCCCTTTGCTGTTTTTATCTGCCTTATTTTTTGGGTGGCAGTAGAGAAAATGCTGTAGATAATCCTAAAGATTTGGGCACACAACAGATTTGAGTGGATTTATATATTCTTTGCATTCTGATTCTTACTTTGATTCCTAGTGAACAGTAAGATGTTTTTTTCCTCTGATATGTCTATTTATATCTATTGTCAATATTTTTTTCTGTATAGTAATTTTCAGCTCAGTCCAACACATTTGAAGTTAGACTTTCCTATGTGACTTGTTTTGTTGATCTGCATTGAAATCCATCTGCCATCCAGTTACTGATGATAGAATTTATTTTGTTGCTACACTTTTTTTTCAGCAAAAGGATTGCCATTTCACTATTAACTTCTTTCTGAATCATATATGTGTAAGTTGAAAAGCAGTCCTTAAATGGGTCTTTGTGGAATTTGTGTTGTCTTTCCTCTTATGTGAAAACTAGCATTTGCCTTCCATTCATCATGTGATTAGGCAATAATCCTTCATGAAGGGAATTTTCCATCCCCAACATTTCAGTTGCTCTCTGTTTTTATGTTTGGTAAAAACAACGTATAGATTCTACAGTATAATATATTGTCCACATGTGCATTGATTCTGATGCCTGGAGAGGCTGACCTAGAATAGAGGATAGACAGAATTAGATGATAAAGGGTTGGTATTTATTGGAAGGCCTTCCCAGGGTACACCTTGGGCAGTACAGGAGTCTCGCAGAGACTACACCCAGGAAGGATGGCAGTCACACATTTTTTTGGACAGATTTAAGTTTGGTCTATTTGCATATTTAATTGTTAATTGTCTAATTTACAGCTTCAGGGAGTGCAGTCCCATTCCCCAAGTTTTCCCCCTCATTTCACTGTTGTTTACACTTTTGGGGACTGTGAAAAACGAGGTGGCCTTCGGTTTCAGGCCTAGAGAGAAATTGTTTTGTCTGAATAAAATGGGAGAACAGGAGCTGACAGGCTATGGAGTTTTAGAGTTATACACTAAAGCTGTACTGATCTGAAAAATATAAGAGCTAAAACTTAAGGCATCAATTCTAATTTCTGTTCCACTTTCTGTCAATTTTCATTATACTGGTGTCAGGCTTTAGGAGCTGTATTTTCCCAGATCCTGCAAACACACTTTTCTGAAATAGCGAGGCTATATTTGCTACATGTTTTTTTTCTGGTGTCCAAATGCTAATTGATACTTATGGGCTGGAGTTGCAATTCAGCAATTTCATGTTAGGGTTCCCTTAAATTCCATGTAGGATGGCCTCTACTTCTCTGCTTCTGACATTATGATATTGGTTGTATTATGACTGTTTTATAGCTTCTTCTACTAGCAATTAATTTTGAGACAGATCTTCTACCAAATCTGTGCTAAGTGGGGGTGAAAGTTACCACAATCTTTTTAACAGTAGATGCAGATGCCACTGAACATGCAAAGATTTCTGCTCTTTTCGTGTCTGATTGGTTTTATACAGTAGCCTTACTTTTTGGCAAGCTTCCCTCCTTGGAAAAGAATTTATTATTAGGCACAAACACTTTTGCAAGCTGTTCTTCAACAACTTGTTTTGTTTTTTTGTCCTACCCATGTGAGGTAGGACACTCCATTTTCTAGTCATAAGGGTTTTTTGAATCATTTGGATTTGACTTAACTATAACCATATTTTACGTAGGATGTGATGTGTTGCTGTTTGACCAGGTGAGCTTCTTTCATTGTCTCTTTTTCTAAATTGTTGTTCATTTATTGCTTGGGGACAAATGTAGATCATTTCAAACAATACAAAAACTGCCAGAACCAAAAATCCTTAAGTGCTTCAAGGGTGCTTTTTATCCTTTCAGATGCTCCTCTTAACATTCTCTTACTGAACTTCTTATGTTGATGTAATTCTTATTTATCTGTCTTACTGAAATTCTATGCAAAAATATAGAATATAGGAAATTGCAAAATCTGCATGGAAGTTGCATTAAATTTTCAAGTACATTGAATATTACTTAGGATAACGTGAAAATTCAGTTTTCTTCATGTCATTTACATCACTGTGTACTAATGTATTTTTTTAGTCTTGTGTCCTGACCTTAACTTTATATAAAAAGCATTGATAATGAAGTCATTAGTAGTAATTCCTACTCAGAAATAATTTACTATCCCTTAGCATATCAGTCAGTGATGTCACCATTTAAATTGTAGCACAGTACTATTTTTTCCCTGATCAGAGAACAAATGTCAGTCTGTATTTACTGACTGCCAAACCCCCCAGCCCAAAAAAAAAAAACCAAAACAAAACCCCCAAATTTTCCAACTAACCAACCAAAAAAAAAAAGAGAATTCAAAAGACCTCACCAAGCCAGCAAAACAAAAAGAAATCCACCAGCATGATAAAGAATTTTTTGCTGAACAGTTGATGTTAGATTAAGAAATATTGAGAGGATTGAAGCTGTCCAGTTACACTGATAAATGACTGACTGTGGCATTTTCTTTAATATTAATGAAAAATGCTTTAGTGATGCTCAGCAGCTCAAATCATTGTCGGTCAATATAATTTCATTTAGGAATTTTTTTTTTCAAGTAGGATCTTTATGCATATGGACTGTAAATACCAAGCTACTTGACATCTCTTCTGGCAAGCCAAGCCAATCCCAAATAGGATGTAGTAGCCCTGGTAAAGTTTTGCCAAAACAAATTGGAAAAGGTGATTATCCCTCATTGCTGCAGTGAATATATTGAGCTGGCTCATAATAGGAAATATTGGACTTGTTATGGTGTTTGCCTCTTCAGTGTCTATCAATTAGTGTCTTCCAGGCTTTCAGATTTCTAGCTGATCCATTAAAATAGTGTAATGTAAATAATTACACCATACTCTTCCTCCTAGGCAGGCTGTCTACAAGGCCTTTTTCCACACATCATCATCTGTCTGACCTTCTAATGTTTGTTGAATGGTTTTGCTTCTTAATGTGTGTCTTATAAACAACTGAGTGTAAACCCAGTGCTGCATTTTCCTGTATCCTATTACAGCTTAGCCCCAAGTGATCATGGTCTGGAAGAACTCTTGTTGATTAACCACTCCATTTAGGCATTTTTGTGACATTGAAACAGTTGAATTTGTATTGAAATAGTTGCATTCATCCTCTGTTGCTTTTACATGTCCAAGAGATTGATGTGAAGTCATGTGCCTTGAAAGGAGACATTTCTGAAATGTTTTATAAAATTGAAGAAGCAAAATTATGTTTACTTTTATTAATGATGTGCAGAAACAGAGGCATAGTTAACAACTCTCTGGTCCTTTTGATCTGAATAGACTTAAGGCTTCAGTGCTGACTGCAGAATAAATCATGATGAAGCAGAGGTTGGCCTCCTTGACTATGTCCTCACTGCAATTTTAAGTGATTTTTTCATATGTATAATTAGGTGTTATCAACATGGAAGCTTAAGCTTATGGAGGGTTTGAGGCATATAAATCTTGGCTCCTTTTTTAATTGCAAAGAATTGTGACTATTACGCAACTGATCTTGCAAATTCAAAAATATTCAGTACTTTAATTCTGCTTACTTTATTTAAGTGCTAAAGGCCACAGCAGGCCTGCAATTGCCAGCATGCTAGCAGCATATAATACAGCCAATTGCAAACAGCAGTCTAATTTGTTGATTTCAACTGAGGTGTAATTATATTGCTACATTTGCTGAGCAAATCATACGAGAGCTTCTCTAAATCAGCCTGATTGTGTAATGAAGAGCTAATTACAAACAGCAGTGTTCTTGCAGTAAATTTATGGTGACTGCTAATGCCAGGTTGGCACCACTATGACAATGGCTCATTAGTACATTTACAAAAGCAACAGTGGAATTGTGCCCAAAGCACAGCAACTGTTCCCTATTTCAGGAGATGAGAGTGATTAACTCTCTCCCTTCCATTGTTACTACTTCAAAGAACAAACAAAAGCACCACAAAGCACCACGATGTTGTCACTCCTTGGAAGGAATTACAGAGCACTTCTAGAAAAGTCCACCATAAAACAGAATGACTTGGGAAGAATTTTTCCTAACATTAAAGGCATGTAGACTTGGAAAAAGTTATTTGGCTAGAGCCTGTGCATTAGTGACAAGTAGAGGTCTGGTTTGTGCTTTTGCAGTTTCTCTTCTTCACTTGTACTTTGCTGCTTGAAGTCAAGGATAGTCTTGGTAGTCACAAGGCTGAAAGAAAATTTCTGAGAGAGAATTATTTTTGTGTTAGCCCTGTGATTAAAGATTTATTAAAAAAATAAAGATTTTTAGATTTCTGCCATTTAATATTTTTTCTCTTTAAGTTATAATTGGTGGTGACCTGATACATTTTCTTTTATTTAATTCTAAATTACGTTTATTGTCAGATCGACCAACTCAAGTGGAAAGATGAACTGGTCACTGTAAAAATTCACAGCACAGGATAACTTCTCTAGTCTTTCTGAAGTTTCAATTAATCTTTTGGGTTTTATTAATTTCTTTAAATTCCATGAAGCATACATTCTTATAGGTACTTTCAAGCAATTGAAATAATTTATTTCTGAATTAGATGTGTGTAATTGCCTGTTCGATTTTAAGCCTGACACCCACAGTAGATTGAATGCTGTTTTTCACAAAGGCTTCTAATCTATTAAATGGTGCACTGGGACTGATTTCCTATGAAATTGTCTGAATTACTTTTTCTCTTGGCACAATAACACAGAATAAATTTCTTCCTCTATATCTCCATCTGGCTTCTTTCTCTTGTAATGCAGAAAAATGAAGTTGTGGCCTCTTTTCATTTCTTCTCTAATTCTGTTTAGTTACAGGTGACCTTAATGAATGGTTTGAATAGGACAACCCAATACAGAAATGTGGATTCATTAGGTCAACAGCAATGAACTTGAGTTTATAGGAAGCAGACTTCCTCGAAAAATATTTCATATTTAATTCCTATGTAGTGATGGGGTTTTTTCCTCCACAAGGGCCAAAGTGGCTGTTTGCTCTGATGCCTTTGAGTTTTGGCTGGTTTTGAAGCTTGTATGTAACATGAAGACAGTCCAGACTAAATTTCCAGATCAACACCTTTTGGTGAGTAGTAAATTTGTGGAGAAATTATTAACAAGCTAGTAGGAATAATACAGTACTCACTGGTAGTTATTGACATGGGCATGCATATGTGGAAATTCCAGGAAATTTCATCTAATTGTCCATTTATTAGGCCTGGGGAACGCTTTGTAAATACTGGAGTCTTTTTAATGGTGGTTTGCCTCAGTCTTGTGAATTATATATTCTCAATGAGATATTATAGACACTCTCTTTTTTGGCACCATATTCTAACATAAAATCTGTTTCACTAACCAGATCTTCTGCTCCAAAGCTAGTATATTAATAGGTGTTAGTAAGACTATCAAAGGAACCGTATTTTTATTTTTCATGAGACATAGGCAAAATATTGCAGTACAAAATATGTTATTTTGTATTACCTTAATTGTTTGTTCTCTAGAGAATAGTGGCAGGGGAGGTCAGAAAGATTGAGCAAAAATTATTTTCCAAATTTGTTTTCCCAGTTTTCAGACTAATATACAAAATAGTTTTAACAGAACCCTGTTATATTGGAGGGTGTTTGGTCTTTGGATGAAGACTGGTCTCTAACATAGAGGTGGCTTCCAGTTTTCTCTTTTGCTTTTGGATTTGCAGGCTAGTCTCCTTTTGCACACTCTCAAAGAGCACATATTTGTCTACTTCTTCCCTTGATCTTCCTAAACAAGATTTGTGTTAGAGAGAGTCCTTCCATAAATTATTCTCATACTTTGATTTCCCATTAATATGAATTTTAAAGTTAAGTTCAAAACAAATTATTCCTTTGAGTGAGGTAGGAGAATGGGATAGAAGAGCAAAACACCTCAAAATGGGCTGATGCCTGAGGAATCTGCATGAATTTTTGTCTAGTTTCTCATAAAAGAAAAGTATTTGTTCCCTATGGTATTTGCATTTATCACTTTTTGTTATTGTGTTATATGAACTGTAGATCATATTTCCTCTGAGGAAAGAATTTTGGAGTTTTGGAAAATTAAAAGGACAGATATCTCTCCATCATGCTCTCTCTTTTTAACTCCCTTTGGATTTTGTTTTTCCTTTTTTGGTTTTTCTTTTTAAAGCAAAATGAAAAGAAAACCAACCAAACAAATGAACCCCAACAAACCCAAACTCAAACCACAAAAACACATACACAAAAAAAATTGTGTTCCCATAACAAATAGAAGTTTGTTGCCTATATAAATTTAGTAAAAACTTGTTTGAGTTAGAACAAATGTAAAACAAATTCACACACAAGCCTGTAGCTTTAAGAATTGTGTGAAAAATTATTAATCAGAATGAGATGGCATTATATAGGGAAAAACCAGAAAATACTTTCATTATGAAATTGTCATGTGAACCAGCTCAGATAAATTTGATCTTGCAGCAGTTAGGATGAAAATGTTGTTGAGAGTCAGAATTATTATTGTGGTACTCTAGATTCCATATGCCTTATCTGTACCATATCTTATTTTGCTATTTTGTATTGCTTGCTTTAAAAAAGTCTTAATTTTTATGCTTATGATACCCTCTTGGATGTACTTTATATATATATATATATATGTACTCATAAATGAATGTGGTGTCTACAGTTGGGTTTGCTGCTGAAGGAAAAATGGAATGACATGGCAAGGTTGATGAATGGTTTGGCCCACAGAGCAGGATTCATTTATTCCAAAGTCATAGTGATTCAGTTGACTGGAGATGATGAACAGATGTAAGGTGCAGAATTATTCATGTATGTTTCTGGGGCAACTATACAATTTTAAAAGTATTGCTGTAGATTACAGATAATTACAGAATTTCTTTTTGGAATGCTGATACTATTTTCTGTGTTGCAGCACTTCACAAGTTCAGTTATGTCTGATGTTTGCTGTCAGGAAATTAATTTTTCGGTTTGTTTCTTGAAATAACATGAGAAATATTTTCCAAGAGTTTTTGAAGTGTGTTGGAGACATAAGTACAAGATATGACTTCTACTCTGATGGTAGAAGTTTTTGGGTTGGGATATGGCTTGCATGTGGCCATATATGTATACACACATGATGCATGCATTTGTATGACATATTATAGATTGTATAATACCATTTAATTCCAACTGTCTTTTTAAGAACTAAGTAGATGTCTTGCTTAGTGGTTTCATTCAAACAGTGATTTCCACTTGGAGAAGTGTCTCATTTTGGTTAACCATTTGCTACTCATTCTAACTGAAGTCATCTTGCACTCATGGTCCTTTTATGGGACTGTTTGGTTTGAGGTCTCCTGATGCCACCTGCACTTGAGTGTCACCTAGATGTTTTCAAGTCTATGTCTACCTTTTAATTGTTCATTTAATAACTGATGTATTAAAGGATAAAGATTAACAATTTATTTCACTTTTTTACTTCATTACACCCACTTAATTCTATCCATTTACACTGATTTTATGCTACTAGTGTCCTGTTTCAAGAGTACTTGCTACTATTCCATGTTGCTAGCTGAGTCAGTTTTCTGGGAATTCTTAATAAAATAGCAGACCCTGTTTGGTGTATCCCAATTAAGCCAAATATTTTGTAGCAGTATATTACACTTGTGCAGCAGCTCTCTTGAAGCCTTTTACAATCACATTTCAAACAGCTCCTGAAGTGGTAGAGGGAAGCTATTAACTGAGGTTGTAGACAGTGCAGGTTAAGGACAAGAGAAGGAAGTTCCCACAGTTGTGTTAAAGCAAACATGCTGTTTTACCATGCAGTACTGGCTCTTCAACATCAGCTCAGTTCAGCCAGTGCTGAAGTTTTAGAACCTACCTGAAAAACATTAGAATAAGTGGTCTAATGTAATGATTTTGTCATTAAAAGACTGACTCATTTACCTGTTCTATTCACCAAAACCTGTACTGGTTTCCCTTGAAGGAGAAGAAATTTAATTTTATTTAAGAAGCTTTTTTTTTCCTTTGAGACTTTCTTGTGGTATTGCAAATACGATATTAGCACATCTTTTGGTGTTATTGAAGCATTAAAAGCACCACTGGAGTAGAAATAGCTTTTCACTCAGTTTGAGTTGCCATCTTCAAAAGGAACAGTGACTGAATTTTGTTCATATGCCCCCATCTTTCACAGATACTGGCAATAGCCTGACAACTGGCTGTTTCTCATCCTCATTTTTTAAAGTGCCCATATATTTCCTCTGTCTATAACTCTATAGATGAATATTGAAAATAATTGGAAATGTTTCTATGTTCATGCAACCTCTTAGAAGAGAAAGTTATATTTGTGCCAATATCTAGTTGAAAGTGATGGAAATGTCCATCATAAAGGTTTTTCTTTTGCCTAGAATCCAAGAAATTTTTTCTTCCTAAAGTGAAAAAGAGAGTTTTGAGATTATTTCAGCTTTAAGTATTAAAGTATAAAAATCATATATAAACTCCAAAGAACAAGACCATTGCATGAGTTTTGGTGTATTGATAGTCATTTGCAGTTATTGGAGTTTTTTGTTTTGTTTTGGTTTGTTTCTTTGTTTGTTTTTTAAATGTAAAATGTATTGTAGTTGTATTAAAGCTTTCTTCTCATTTCATAAACGATAATGGATCATTCACAGCAAAATGTCTCAGCTGAAAACCATCACTGAAATGAGCAGCTGAAAACAATCTTAAAGCATCCAATTTCCACAGTTTAGGAATCTTAGGATTTCATAGTTAGTGAAAACTAGTACTGACAAAAGAGAAGAAAAGAGGACATTTGATTCTTCGTTTTCAGTTTTTATTGCAGCTGCAACGAAATGAGTTCTCCAAGGAAATCTGATATTCGTAAGCAGAATGCAGGTAGGACCCAGAAACTCCCACTTGTCTTTAGTGTCACTTTCAAGTTTTTATGATATTATCCCTATAGCAGAAAAGTATTGTGTTACCAGTATCATAAGGATAGAACTTGGGGCCAAGGGGCCAAGAACTTATTGGGTGAACTGTGAGTTCACCCTTAAGGAAGTAAAACTGAAAATTACATACTAGAGAAAGGGAACAGATAAGCATAAAAGAAATTTAGAGCTGCCAATGAGACATTCTGTGCATGAATTTCACAAAAGCTTTAAAAATAATAGTGCTAGAGTGGTGACATGTAAATATGTTGCTTTTCTGAAACATGAAAAAAAATTATGAAGTGATGTCCACAGGTCATATATATCAGATTCCTCTCTTAATGTCTGAGAGGAGAAAAAAGGGCAGTTGTTGTCAAACTATCATTTTCTCTTGGAATATATGAGTTGCACCAGAATCAGATCATGGGCAAAAACCTTTTTCTGGCAAAAACAGGAATTCAATACAGTACTACCTAAATGTTTATTTTAAAGAAGCTAGTATGGTACAAGCTGCTGAAATAGAGATCGATTTTCTGTTTTTCTCTTGTTGGCAGTGGTGTTGGTCAGAGATCCCAGTACTGGTGTGCATTTGCACACTCTTTTTGTGGTGTGCTGGTAATACTTGTCTCTAACACAGTGCACTTCAAGCTATGTGTGAGAAGTACTTTCTTGGGGAGGCCAGCATTACCTGAATTCTGCAGATAGGGACTGGAGGCACAGTCAGTTTCTCTGAGATTGCTAAATATCAGTAACAAGAGAAAGAATAGTTCTCTTAGTTCTTGGAACTTAAAAAAATAATGGGAGATAAACAGTACTGGGTGTCAGTCTCACCTGTTTCCAAGACTCACTGTAGATTGTGTTACATCTTTGGGAATATCATTCCATTTTTTTTCTTACCTGTACAGTAGAGCAGTATTTACTTTTGAAGCCCTTGGAGGGAAAGTGAGAAGCAGGCAGAAGAGTCTCAAGGCATTTGAATTAGTGTTCTTTCCTTGTAGGTCACTCTAACAAGTATTCCTTTACCTGTCTGCAAAATTTGGTTTCACACTTTGAAGGTTAATTTAGCTCACGGCAGAATTACAATGGCAAATAACTTAAATGAGACAATATGCGAATGTTCTCATATGAGAAACCCTGACCTTGACCCTCACTTTTCTTAAGCTACATGATAGTTTAGTGGTGAATACTTAGAGCCATCTGTGAAGATGGCATGTAGCCCATTTCTAATAGGTGCCAAATAAACATGTTCTTAGATGGTAATCTTGTGCAATACTGCAAATGCTATCTCAGCTACAGAAAGGTCATGCGTTGTGACAGCTTTGCCAAGCATCTCTTTATACTTTGTGATACTTGTTGACACTAACAGGCCAGAAAAAGATGATATTTCTTAACAGTGAAACTAGGCACCTGTGCCTGCCCACAAGGAAAATATAATTGTAGGAGTGACCTTGAACTACAGAATTCATCAGAAAACTAGCATACAAAACTTCAGTAGCAATTCTGTATTATTGGTCTAATTCCAGAGTGCATTAGGATATTAAAGAACAAGGCACAAATTTCAAAAACTTTTCAAAGATATTGATAACTGGAAATGAAAACAGTGCTTCCTCCCACAAACTGTCATTGTTGGATTTTGGTGTTGCAGTTAGACGAAAAGGGATTTTACAGATTTGCCATTTTTCATGATGCTTAGTCATCTTTATTACAGCCAGCTTAATTAGACTCTTAATTCAGCACAGAAAAGTTGTAACCTTTGGAAAAGATCTAATTGATAAAGTGAAACTTTCTGCTTTGTGTTTCGTTACACTTTTTTTTTCCTTTAAATGCCTGCCTGCCTTTTAACATGTCTCAAAGAATTGCTTAGTGTCATCTGCTGCAGTTTTCAATGCACAAACTTACTAAGAAGTTTCATTTAAAACATTGAATTGTCATCACATAGAAGCCTCTGAAGAAGTTTTTATCTTATAGGTATACATATTTTTTAAAATAGACAAATGGCCACACTAGATGTGGTTAGTACTTGGAAATTGTGCTTCCATGAAGAAATAATGTATGTTTGAGCAGCCTTATCTATACTTTTGAGCATATTTTGTCATTTCAGAACTCATCGGAATGTTTTTCACACTAATTCCTTCTTTAGAACCTTAATAAAAATTCATGCATGTTTTTACCCAGAAATTAAATTAGGTGGAGTTACTCTTGAGAGTACTATTTAAATTGATAGATCCTCTGTGCAGCAGTAACGTCAGCAGTCTTACATTAGAGTTTCACTTTGTTCCTTTTTCTTTTTTTCTTCTCTATTTTAAAAGAACATAATGTTTTATAAATAATTGTGGAAGAACATAAAATTTTACAAATAATTATCTTATGATCTTATTACTCCCAATTGCACATTTTACCATGGCTGAATTACCAGAAAAAAGGATTAATTTTTCTAACTTGATCATCTTGAATAGAATGATCTAACTCACAAAATGATGGAACTGG
Organism: Notiomystis cincta; assembly: GCA_013398075.1. NCBI lineage: Eukaryota > Metazoa > Chordata > Aves > Passeriformes > Notiomystidae > Notiomystis > Notiomystis cincta. Next base: position 322,737 of record VZRX01007484.1, on the reverse strand, counting down.
TAGAATAATTCAAGTCCAACTTGTGCAACTTACTCATAAATCTGAATGAAAGATAAATTCATTTTTATCTTTGCCGGAAAAAAATTTATTATCTCTTCCAAATTGGTTCAGTTTTGAGCAGTGAAAATTTACAGTACAAAAATGAATGAACTGATTAATTATTTGTGAATGTTCCTTGACTATACTGATGATCCCAAGTTGTCATAGCTGGGAGGTATTTGTATGGGTGTTACAAGATCTGCTCTTATTTTTCAGCAGAGGACATGATTATGGTGCAATATAAACAGTACTACTAGTGACATAAACTGCAAGGGCATAATCTGTACCATCTGTGGAATATCTGCAAAATAACACAACATCTCTGCATTGGTATGCAGTTAAGGTATTGCCTTCAGTATTTAGGACTAAATTGTTTTATTGGCCCTCACTTACATGAATAATTTATGTCACTTGAATGCAGCAAGTAGAATTGGTGCAAATCTGCTTTAGAGAAGGCCAGTGACTAGCACAGAAGTTGTAGTTGCTGGTGAAGCACAAGCATAAAGGAAGCCTAAATGTGAGTTTTTTGTGGACTGTTCTTGCAGCAGCATTTGATGTTCGAGGAGGGGGGTCCCTGCAAACAGCGCTGAGTTTGGATTCAAGCATCTCTGGGCAGTTGTGACTTTTGTCACTGACCTGCTGTGTATATTTTGGTAGCAGTATTTTACTTCTTCAGTAGCCATTCTTTTGGATGAAATTGTTTGTTAGTGGGCAGGGACTGTTTGTATAGTGCCTGGTATAATTCTGCTTGATTAGCTCCACCTAGTATGTTGCTATACTGGACCCTCCTTACCCCTGCATCCACCAAAAAAGTTTTACAAGTCTAACTGATTTTCTTGGTTTGTTTTGTTACTTTTATTACTTTCCAATGCTGGTACCACATTTTTCAAGGATTTAAATTTAGAGAATTAATTTTATGAAACAGTGTTTCTGTTCTTTCTTCATACTGACTTTACGTGTAAGTTGGAAATTGACTTTTATTTTTAAATGCGTAACTAAAGTTTTAGTTATATGTGGTATGAGTATAATAAATATTTGAGCACCTAAGTGCTATTAAATAGGTAATGAATGAAACATGATAAAACTGATATTTAACATTTCTTTTTTCCTTTGGAGTGTTGTTTGGTATGTTGTCCATGTATGTGGCTCTATGCACATGCTATTTAGTAGAGTCTTCAACCTTGAAAAACATTTGTCCTTTTCAAAAAGGACTAGTCATTCATAGGATTGAGACTTTGAGAGTCTCTAAGTATATGATCAGAATTAAAGCCAAATTTCACTTAATGTTGCTTCTGTTTGTCTTCACTCTCATTAGTTTCATCAGCATTCCATCATGTTTGGCAGCTCTGAACAATAATTTTTTTTCAGTCTCTAACACATTTATTTTCCCCCAAGGAGACACTACATTTTAAAAGTTAATTAGTTTCCTCACAGTTGTATAAGTCAATAACATTGAGTTATTATTATTAAAATCATAAAAATTACATCAGTCTTACAGATCTGGAATATTTTGGAACATGTATTCATCACATACAAATTTCATTGGGATACAGATCATCTGCACTTCAGGCTCTGACAAGACAATATGCTAAGACAAGGAAGGTCATGTTTAAAGAAACAAAAAAGTGAAATGTTAACTGGTGTCAGCCTGCAGAGCTCTTTTGCTGTTTGGGCTCTCCTTTTCTTTTATCACTTTCCTTTCACAGTTCTAATTGTCATTTGGGTAATTTTGAAAGTGCAGTTAAGTAACTTGCCTGTATACATGGGTTGGTAAATGCCTGCTCCAGTAGTGAATAACTTAGCCACAAGTAGAATATCTGAAGGAAGAAATGCACCAACAGGAAGCAAGCAGCAGTTTAGCAGGAATTCTGTGTGTGTCAAATGCATTTAAGTTCCAAACTTCCATTTTTTGCAAGTATAACTTTCAGGAAATTCAGGATTGGTGAAAAAATATCATGCAATGTATGTTTCCTACTATACCATTAACGTACGTCGGCAGCATGTCTGGTAGCATAGGCTATTGATCCTTATGATCCAAAATGGAATAGTGTTGGAATGTCTAGACCTTAAAAATGAGTTTAAGGATGGAAAAAGTGTGTGTGTTTTCTGTAAGTGATATGAATGTTGACTCCTGTATGCTACTTTCTTTTGCATGGGATTAAGCTATTTTATTTTTCTACCTTATTCCTGGTCTAAATATTTGTGAAGCCTCTATCAGGTCACATTTCGTGTTGCTACACTTTGTAGAGTTTTGGATAGGAATCTTCTCCACTCTGGCTGAAAGTGTCATGAAGTGATGTTCAGTTTAAAAACCCATAAATGATAGTTGCATAAATTAGTAACTCATAGGTGAAGCTACTCTTGTATGTGCAACCGTGCTTACAGTGATTCTCAGCGGCTACTACTCAAAATGGTAAGGTGTGTGTGGCTCCATATGCTCTGGCTCTCATAACATCATTTATTTTTGCTGTTGGAAGATGGAATAGAGCATGTGCCTGTTGAATCTAGTGACAGTTAAAAGCTGTGAGGGAACCTAAGCAGATTTGGTTGCATAACTTCAGTTTTAAAACATTTTAACTATTTGGAGAAATGACCTGGGAAAAAAAAGAATTCTTTGCAACAAGGCAGTTCACAAAGGACAGATGTGTTCCTGTTTCACTTAATCAATATAGGGTAAGGAAATCTTGCTGATATATAAGCCTCAAAAAGTATATGTATGTGTCTTAACTGTGCCACCTACATGTGTGAGACATAGAGGGAAAGTAAAACAAACAATGAGTTAAAAGAAAAAAAAGCATAGTAGAAAACCAGATGCAAATTGCTTTTTCTTCTGCTCAGTTCTAACTTGTAACAATTGAGAAGAAATAAAAACACATTCCTCTGTACACAGCCAAAATTGTTAGAAAACCTCCAATTGTGTGTTGGATTTCATTTTCTTTTCAAAGGGAAACCATATTGAGGATCTTTTATATCACTGGTTTTCAAGCATAAATGACACTTGTAAAATTATACAACTTTAGCTCCTTTTTTATATATATATAAATTGACTTTCATTGTTGAAGCTGTAACTGCCAAATAGTTATAGCATGTAATTTATTAGGTGTATTTAAACAGTTTTATATTTGTTCTAAATTCTTTAAAAGAGAGGTGACTGAACGCTATGGGCATTTTCCCAGTATTTTGATTGAATGCTCTGAAGTACTTTATTTCTGTCTCACTTTCAATGGCAAGTTTCCCTGGCAGTTCAGCAGCATCTCTCTTGGACAGCAGAGCTAGCCAGACACCCCTCATAATTGTCACAGTCATGTGTGCCAAAAAAACTACTCATATTAAAACTATGTACTTTGGAGGTGGATAATTTAGTGGTATCAGTTCATAGCTATGTTAAATTAATGAGAAAGAAAAATCAAATACTCCCAAGTTTAAATTTTTTACTGTATTTTTATGAACATGTACACACTTTCCTTTTATGAAGTGAGTTTCTGAGATTTATTCTTTTTCTTATTTAATTTTTTTTAATTTTAGTCTTAATTTTTAATTTTATTGATCAAGCAAGCAACAGCAAGATAATGCAAGAGGAGTACAAAGGCTGTAACTGTTATTGCAGAGCTGCAATCACAGATGATGATGGCACAGACTTGTGCTTCAGTCTCAAAGGGTTATTTTCCTGCAGCAGCACTTTAAGAAAGGGATGTGGCGTTTTTCAAAAGCAGCAAGAATTTTTAGCTATAGAATGGCAGATAGACCTTTAGGTCCATCAGAAGAGTAATATGTAGAATGTTGTTTTAATTGTAAAATTATGTGTTTGTGCACCTATATTTTGCTTTTTCTTGTCTTTAAGACTTCAGCAGCCTACATTTTCATAATTCTTATGATTTACACTGTGGTTGTAGTTTTGAAGTGTCCTCAGGCTTAATGAGTACAATGAACCTTATGGAATAACTGATGCAGCTATTAGGAAAAGAAAGTACCCTTCTGAGTAATACAAATCTGAGTTAATTTGAAGAAAAATTTTAATCTTCCCTGTGCTTGCTGGGAGAATAAGACCTTATTCTGGAAGTGATGGTGAAAGGAAGCATTTGATCATTTTATACCCTTTTAAAAGTTTGGGTAATATTTTTTGGAGTATAAAATGGGTAAGAAATAGATAAAATTTTAAGAGCTCCTTTGTTCATTTAAAAAGAGATTCCACCTCAGAATCAAGTGTATTAAATTTTAGGGAGGAATGCTTTTTTCTTGGAATAACTACTTGGTGCCATAACAAGCTTTAACCGGGTCCCAACAAAACTTTTTAAGAGAACTGCTTCAGGCAAATGTTTCATGCTGCATTACCTAAACACATAGTTTAGGACCTGATGGCCTCACTTACTGGAGGAACACTGGATTTCGAGTCAGTTATGTAGACAACTTATCAAAAGATAGAAGGTGCACTGCCTAATACTATTCAGATATTCAGATAGTCAAATCTTACAACTTGAATTTTATTGAAAGGGTTGTTATGATGGGTAAATCTACTATTTTTGTACTGATTCTTTACTAAATCAGGGAGTTGGAAAACTGGCTTGAAAAATTTTTTTTTAATTGAAAACATGAGTAAAACATTAAATAAAACATTTTATTTCATGGGAAGGAAAATATTTCTTTTTACTCTTATAGTAACAACAGAAAAGTCCAAATCAAGATAACTGTTTCATTTCAAGTATTTTAAATAAAAATGTTGACTTCAATTTTTATTTGTTCAATAGGAACGATTTAATAAATTTCACATGAATTTCTGTTTAACCAAACTAGATTGTTCAGCAAAGAAATTACTTTCTAAATTTTGTTGAGATGTGATATTGAATCTGATTTAGTTATTAGGGCTGACAGGTTAACAGCTACCATCTGCTATGTGTAAATTGAAAGAGGAAAATACAAAATAGAATAGTTAATAATATACCCTTGTCATATCACAGGCTATGCACTAATTTGCCTATCCCATAGTTGTCATACAAAAAGTTGTTCATACCTGTTACACACAAAGTTTGTCATTCCATAAATAATTATTCTCTCCCACCAATGCTAGTTACTCTATTAATAATATGCTCTTATTAAGGCTTGTTTCAAATTTTATATGTGTAATTGTAGTAGCAAATTACTGGATATACCTGCTTAACTAATTACTTTTTTTAAAATTTTATTATCTCAGCTTTCAATTGATTGTGAGCAGAAATAAATTTAAGGATCAAGACTGTCACTGAAAATTTAGAGATTGCGGTTTAAAATGTTTAAACATATTCTTTCCCATGTGAAGAGCTGTTAATCATGTTGTGCCACTTAAGTTAATTATGGACTACACTCAGAAAGAAGACTAGAGGGGAAGGTTTTTTTTATCATAGAGAGTTATGCAGGCTGTGGGACTGACAAACTGCTCGTGTCCTGTAGGCGTGAGTCTGCTTTAGTCAGACCTGCAGATGTTCTCAAAGCAGAGTTGTGCAGGAATCTGTTGAGAACAAAAGAGCATAATTCCAAAGGGCAGGCTGAAGTGCTTGGCATTTAATGGCCTGTTTTCCTTTCTACATGCTTAATTCAGTGTGTTGGATTTCTTTTATAAAAATTTATAAAATATGAGATATACATTTGGATTTCTGGACCGGCTGCTTGAGGCAGGCCTAAAAATAAACTTGCATCATTGTTGTGATGAGTGGTATCACTGACATTACTAAATTTCACTAATTTCCTCCTTTCCCTGTTTGCACATGACTTGTATCATCTAAGCTCTTTCCTCTGCCCACCTCATGTTCCCAAGGATCTGCAAAGGGAGGGAGTTGTCAGTAACCCTTAAAGTAGATTGTGCAGCCTGGACTGAAATCTGATGCCAGATGAACACTTTCAAGATCAGCATCTATGTTTATCACGTTCCAAAGACCACAAATAATTTTGTAATTATGGAGTAAATTCTAATATGAAATTTGTTTCAGAACCAGATGGGATAGGGAGAGAGATATGTTCCCATACTTCTCTGTTAAATAGCCTATTAATAGGCTATTTACTCATTTTTCAGTAACAGTATTGGTATATGTCAGGTTACTGTTTGTGTTATAGTGGCCCACTCTGAACTTTAGTGTAGACAATAGCCAGGTTGTCTGAGTTCATTACTTGAAGTACTTCAATACAATATAGCAAAATAAGATCTGTGCAGAATCTGTTCTCACCAGCAGTGCTATGGAAATATTGTCTTCAAATTTTTTTACCACTTCTACTATAATGATATTCTCTCATGTAATGTCAAGCTTTTCTATTTTATTCAGTTGTTCCTTCTGGTTTCTCTTCTTTTACTTTCTCATTCTTTCATATAAATGAAATTATCTCTCTAAAATTTTGTTCATTGTACATTATGAGCTGTTCTTAATTGAGGTTTTCAGATTTATTAAGTGGTTTTGGTCAATACCAGCCAATTCACTTACAAGTTTAAATATCTATTCCCCTGAATTTAAACATGAATTGAAAACATGACATGGAACTTGGAGTAGTTATGCCACCTAAGTGCTTTCTTTACAGTTGTATTGAATACTTCTGGAATAATGCCACAGATTTAAGCCTTCTTAAAATAAGACTATTCAAATCTCACTTGAACAGTTATGTTAGTTGTAATTATACCAGTGACTACTGAAAAGTCATCATTTTAAAAACATCCCAGTCAGAAATGTTGCTAATGAAAATTAGTTAAAGAGTTTCCAGCTTTTAAAATTGAAGTCAAATTGAGTACTTGAATTAGTCAAAATAGTTGTGTAACTTGTACTGTGGGTTCTTGGTTTTGACAAGTTCACCTTAAATAAGGATCTTCATTGGTAGACAAAGGATAGTAATTTATAGTTATTTGTTATAAACATTATTTTGATATGTTTATTGAACATCTCTGGATTAAATCTTATTGAATTTTGATTGCCTAGCAGATTTGTAATGAATTGCATAGCATGAGTCATTGGCTTATATTTACAGCTGTAATATCCTACTTAAAATTCAGCCTCTTCATAAACAATTTCATTTAATGATTCTCTTTGTAGTATGAGTCAGCAGTGAACTGCAAGAATTTACCTATTGCCTGTCATAAGCATGCTTTTATAGAACAAGAAAAAAAAAATGTGAGTTTTTTCTCTGTTTGGGTGAAGGGCAAAATCTAATTTCATTATGACTGACTTACACTATTTAATAAAGAATATATCATATTGGGAAAATAGCAAGGCCAGGTAAGCAAGAATTTAATTTGGGTTTTTTTATCTCATTACACTGTGTGACTAAACTTAATGAAGAAAAGCTCTCCCTTTGGTTTATATTAACTTCTGATCTATGTGTGTAATAGCCTGTTCCCAACAGTAACTTACCAGCAGCCTTTCAGTCAGCACAACGTTGCGTGGCCTCACTGACCTTTGACCAAATATACTGTGCAAGTGTTGCTAGCAGATCTTTCAATGATAATCTTTTAGTAAGTGAAAATCCATCAGGCAAACATATTCTGGGAACTTCTCAGAGTCCCTGTTTGTGCAGAAAAGGTAGAAAAACTGAGGCATCAAATGGCAAAGGAAGGGAGTTGGCAGCTGCAGTAGCAGACGTGGAGTGAGACCACTGTGCATCACGCAGATTTACGTAGGAGGAGAAAAGCAGCTAACCTCCTGCTTTGATAGCTAAAGTGCCCTGGTAGCCAGATATGCCCACATTTGCTCTTTGTTTTAGGCAGATCTCAGCCAGCAGCTGGAGTCAATGCTGAAAAGTACAAGTATTACGTCCTGTTGTTACAGGGTCTCTCTTACTAAGCTCTGAAATAAAATAACTCATTGTAAAGAGCTGAGAGTTTTATCAGGAAGTGTTTTATCAGCATGGTATTGATTCTAAATTCTAGTTCATATGCCTTCTTTCTAGCTTAAAGAAGGAATTCTGCTGCACATTTCAGGTTTCAAAAATTTACCTTCTCTTGATGTATATATTCTGATTTTTGAGCTGTAGAATAAGCAGTAGCAGCAGGCTGCTTACCGACCTTGAAAAACAGTTTCCTAATGTTTTGCTGTATCTGTAAATGTTTTTTTAAAAATTTCTCATCTTTATTATTTTGTCACTAATGGCCCCTGAAGAAAGAAACAACATTATTTTTGCCATTACCACTTCTTTCCTTTGTAAGGTGTTCAGGAAGTTTCTCTGTGCAGCCATCCAGGATCTGCTCTGTCAGTCTCTCTCAAACCAACCGAGATGGGACCGAGGTCCCTCTGCACATACACACCCCACACTCACAGTGCTGTCAGACCTAGTGCTTCTGCTGAGCTTGAGTAAATCTTTAAAGAGCTTTTCCTATTGCAGATTTAGAAAGAAGTAAGTAACTGTATAACATCCAAGTATTTCCCAGGAAGAAGGAAGCAGTAGCTTCATCTCTTACTCATTTGCTGTGGCACTAGCACTTGTCTTTCTAATATGCTTCAGCAGCTTCTTTGAGAGTCAACACACATCAAGTGAGAGGCTGGAAAGCACAGGAAGGCATTATCCCGCTTCTCAGGATGGTGGCACACTCAAGGCTGTCTCTGCTAATTACTGCAACTCAGAGTCAGAGTGGGGCTTAGTTGCCTCACACTGCTATAGTAGAAAAAGGCTTTGGCTCCGTTGGCATTGTCTTCTCTAGGTCTGGTCTAGAGAATAGCAAAAATAGCAGGGCATGAGTAGAGTTAAAAGCTTGAATTTCTTCTGCATTCTAGGGTCTTTTGAATGACACACAGCTTAGAAGAGAAAGTGACAGAAGTGCTGGGTTGTGACAAGCTGGAGGGAGAGAGGACAAAAGAGCATTCTATAGAGAAAAGAGTATAATAGTTCATTTCTTACAGCACATCTGTAAAGGTGAGCATTTGCTTGACCCTTTGCCATGTCAGTCAACCATATAATGACTTTTAGAAGTCTGGTGGCTGGGAAGCCTCAACTATTACTGCTGTTTCACTGTTGGTAACAAATTGCAACCAGAAGCTGCTAAGTTGTCTCTCTAAATGCTTTGAGTAGATCTACGTGACAGCCTTTTGCTGCTTCATGCAAAGAAAGCTTCCAGCCCTACATAGCTTAGAAGTTTGGTAGTTCCTGCAGAGAGCAAGTTTAAAGTTAAAATTAAAAAAAAATAAAAAAATCTTGGGTTCCATTTTCCTCCTATGCCAGACTTTGCAATGCACACAAGTCTTTACCTATGTCTGCTTGGATTAGTTGAATTGATACTGTTAGATTTTATTCTCCATACTGGTAGGCTGTGGGCAAATGGAGAAAGATTACAAGAGCTCTCTCTGGCACTCTGTATTCAAATAGCCCTGCACAAATAGGCCCGGTTAAAATATCAAAAGTTTCCCTCAAGAATCTCTTACTTTCCTACACAGAGATGAATCCTTCTTATGTAAAGATTTTATGGATGTCTGAAAATATAGAATATACATTGTCATGCACATGGGGTGCATGACAATGACAGTAAACTTTAGAGCTATTATTTGAAAATTTGACTTTAGATAACTTACATTAATACTTTTCCAAACACAAGAATGAAAGCAAGCAGAACTTCTAGACTAGTTGGCTAGGGAATGTTTATGGTCTTCTTAAACAGTGGGGGCATCTTTATGCTTTAATAGAAATTTGTGTAGCCAGTATTTAATATAGTAGGTATTGTGCTTTATTTCTTCCATGCTAGGAAGTTCTTCACAGGAGTTTAGTGAAAATTTCCTCACATATACTGGCAGGGGGACAGATTCTGAACTAAAAATCTGATGCACCTGTGTTTCAACATGCCACCATCTGAGTCCTTGTTTTTGGATCTGTGCATATCTGTTAACAACTAACTGGTCCATTTGAATCAAATTTCCTGAATGCTAAATTCTGGCAATTCTTTCTTTCCCAGTCCTTTGGGAGTAAAGAAGAAAATTTATTTTCCTACAGGGTCCGTGTTTCTAGTTTTTCATACAGAATCTAGTAAATAGCGCTCAGTATAATACACTTATTCAGCCTAACCCTTCTGAGAGAGTGTTTCGTGTCAAATAGAATTAGAGATGCACCACACTCTTAATTTGTGGCCTCGGTTTGGCACAGAAATTACCCTTTCATCCTTTCACGTGTGAAATTGAAGGTTCCCTGCTGGCTTAACACAGTCCTTAACAGCTGAGCACTTGGCCCCAGTGCTGAAGCTGTGAGCAGCTTTCCACAAATACTACCCCCTTATGCCTGCTGATCTAGGGGGACTTGTGAGCAAGGCAGCCCAGCATGTGCCAGTTGCTGAGTCCTTCTGGCACTTAGAGAAATAGCTGAGCTATACATTTCAGTAGGTCTTTTCCCTTTGTAGGGATTATTTGTACCAGAGGTGTGCATGCAGAGGTCTGAGTATTTCCAAATACATCTGTTTGACAAGGATTTTAAAATGAGAAAGTAAGTAAATTAATTATTGTAGTTATATCTGAGTACTATAAAATTCTCGAGTTGTCAATGATAGCTGCAACTGACAGTCCATATGTGGTAATCTGTTTTGTGCCAAGTGTGTTATTTGCATCAGTGTTAAAGATCAATAGGTACAATTGCTTAATACTGTGATTATATATTTAACAAATCAAGAAATTGTTTATTTATTCACAGTAACAAAATCACAGAGTCGCAGAATTTTTGGGGTTGGAAGGGACCTCTGGAGATCATCTGGTCCAAACCCCTGCTAGAACAGGTTTATCTAGAACAGGTTGCTTAGGATCTCTGGGCAGTCTGAACAGTGCTCTGTCACCCTCAAAGTAAAGAAGAACTCCTGATACTGAGATAGAACTTTCTGTGTTTCACTCTGTGCCCATTGCCCCTTATCCTGTTGCTGGACACCACTGAAGAAGTCTGGCCCATTCTCTTCATACCCACTCTTAAGATACTTGCATGCACTGGGAAGATCTCTTCCTCTCCAGGTAAATAGGATCAGCTCTGTCAGCTTTTCCTCATATAAGAGATGTTCTCCAATCTCCTAATAATGTTTTTAGCCCTCCTTTGTGAAAATTGAATGTTTTTCCAGTGTACCTGTTCCTTCTGTGAAGTTTTTTGGTGATGGTTGCCCACCCTTTGCTTGGTTCATGCAGATTTGGTTTTTTTTTTTCCATCTAAGATCTAAATAAAAATCCTGCCTACTGCTGGGAAGGGTCAGTCTCTCAAAAGAAAATGCTGTGTGCCAGCTCTGGTAGTATTAGAGTAAAGATATTCCTTCAAAGCATGGTATCAGCTGGATGATTTTTCCTTATATTCTTGTACTCTTATTGGCACATTCTTCCTTAAAGACTGTGATGTTCTATTTGAAACTTTTTCGTCCATAACTATTTTACTTTTAGGTGGAAATGATCTGTACTCTCCTCATCTTGTTCTTTCTTTTTAAGTGTGCTGGTAGTGTGGCTGGAAAGCCAAAGACTACTCTATCTCTCTCAGATTTTCTACTTTCAAGTAATATCTAAGAGGCTTTAGAAAAATGTAAGCAACAGTCTTACACAGCAATATGCAGTGATTGTATTTGAGGGAGCATCTCTTCTTCTAAAACGATCGTCATTACAAAATACATTTGTGTCTTTCATGCAAATATGTAAAGTAGCAAAGTACAATTAGGTCAAAGGTAAGATTTTGAAAACTTAATCAGGAGGAAGCCCTGGCTAAATAGAGTATTTTATTAAATACTTAAAATATAGTTTGTACACCTTTGAGGAAAAGTATTTGGTGTAGCACTGTTGTACAAGGTGTGAAGAATTCACCAGTTTAGGGTCAGCTCAATAATAAAGAAGCAATGTTTGATTCAATTTTTAATAACTCTGTAAAGAAATAAGAAACTACATGTAATGGTTAAAACACCTTATATTGTTTGGGAGATTTTGTTGGTTTTTTTCCCAGAAGATAAATATTAAAAGAGCTTCAAAACATAAAACATAAGAATTAACTGCTGCCATCCTTCATCTTTGAGATTAGCAATGTAATGAGCCTCAGGATAAATCTGAACTATTGTGTTGGTTTAACTGTATTAAGATACACCATTAAGGAATATGTTGTAGTAAAACTAATAAATGTAAGTGGTGGTTTTATGAAGTCAGTGGTTGCATACAAAATATATTTTAGACTAATTAATAAGTTGCAAGAATAAAATTCTATGCAGGGCAATTTCTTGAGCCCTGGAGGTCATATTGTAACTGTATAATTTTTTCATTATTAAAATTTAAAAAGCACACATTACTTGATCTGGGTCAGTGCATGCTCCACATGTGAAGTGCCGAATGGCCAGAATTCTAAGAGATCTGAATATCTTAGCTATTGATATCTGAATGGCCAGAATTCTAATTACTGAAGTCCGCTGACATATAAAGGCTTTTATTGATTGCATTGTCCTTTCTTGACTCTGTTGAAGCATGAATCCTGTTCTAAAAGGCTGACAGATGAATTCTCAAGAGGGTATTTCAATGCAATTTTCATTCAATTTTAAAAACGTTTCTTCTTTTTATTTGGTGTAAGCAGTTGTCCATCTTTAAGCCTTGTTATAGTCTTAAAACATATATTATCTCCTGCAGATTAAAACTTCTTGGCCCACTTTCATGTGTGGGCCATTTTGAAGAATCCTCAGGTGATTTTACTGGATGAAGGTGTTAATGGCACAAGTTTATTTGACCTCCACCCAAATAGGCAGGAGAGGGGAGTGAAAGAGAGGTTGTTCGGTTGTTCTATCTGTACATATATCCAGTCTGGTCTTTCATTTTCAGATTAACTACAAGCAACTGAATATGAGCATGAGTTCTACTCCAAACTGAAGGAATGTTTTAGGGTTTGGAATTTGGCTTTTGGCTGTTGGTTGGGATTTTGTGATTGTTTGTGGTTATTTCCTTATCTGAAGTGTACTTAATATTAGGCCATATACAAATTAATGTTTCCTTACACTTCTTTGGATGTTTAAGGCCTCGGTATAAGTTTTTGTGGCATTTTATTTAGTCTTCAATGCAACTTTTCTAAGTGAAAGTTAGAAGTTGCAGACTTTTATTAGCTAAAGAAAGTATTTATAAAGTGCATAAAAAGTATATGAGAAAAAACTGAGGACTTACTTTTATTTAAAACCTGTGAAATCCTTACAGTTTGCTTAGTGCTTGAGATTTTTAGTCTTTATTCTAGACAAAGCCTTCTACTCTTACACTTCCAGAAGCAATTTCCATTGGAGTCATAGTACTATTCATGTGCCTGAAATTACATCTTGCTTAAAAGATTTCTGGGTCAGTGAAATGATCAGAGATATAAGCAATTGGTTCATTATTATTTCTTTTTCTCCTTTTCCCCATCTGTTCACTGGAACCTAGTGTAAATCATTTTACTGAAATCGATAATGGAGACAGAGATGACAAAAAATTACATATTCCCGCATTGAGAAGAAGCTTATAGTGCAAGAGAAATGGTTGTCAGTGTCCATCAGGTTCTGCTTCTAGAGAAACTAATGTCTTTGGAAAAAAAAAATCTAACTTGTACATCTTCTGATTCTAAAATACAAACACTACATTGTTTAAAATGCAGATAACCCAGATATTCATGGTATTATTTCAGCATTTCTCTAAATTGTGATACTGTACAAACATATTTTTGAGAGAGGAAGGAGAGGAGATCTGTTACCTATGGGGCCACATATGCTTTTTTTGTCTATTTATATATTTTGCTTTTATTGTTGATTTCTTTTCACTGTGGTGACAAACTGGTGAATTCATGAGTCTTAGTGACTGCAGGGAGTGTCACAAAAACTTGTCACAGTACCACATCTGACTCAAAATTTGATCTGTTTTGGAATGAGATATGAGTGTGACTCCAGTCTGGTGTTTAGTGTATGTGTTTATTCTTTGTTTAAATATAGTGACTGAAAGACTGTTTAAAACTTGAGTGTGAAAAGTTTTATACATTTATGTAAATATCCCAGGCTTCACTTAAGATTGTGTGTCTGTGTTTGGAGCAGGCTCCTCCTTGTATTTGACTATATTTTAATGTTTTGATGTATATGAGATAAACACTTTATTTCATAGATGTGTAATGGAAAGGAATGAAGCCTCAGGTAATGGTAAATAAAGGGCTTTTTTTAGCAAGTCCTTCAGCTTCTTTTTTTTTTAAATACAGGTCCATGTACTGTAGTTATCAATGCTTTTCTTTTTTTATTTCTTTGTAAGAGACTAATAAGGTAGAATGATGTTTGAAGTGAGGACGTTTTGCTTTTTACTTTTATATGCACTTTTTTTTATTGCTCACTTTGAATAGTCTGGACAATGGAATTTATAACAATAGGCTAGAATTACTAAATGATTAGCTGGCCAGGCTGCAAACTCTGGATTTCTGCTGTTCCAAGCTGGCAGAATTTTTTCAAATCTACTTCTCTGGTTTTTGTACTTCCATAAAGATAGACTTTCCATTCACACAGTGCAGATTTTGTAAAAGTAATTTGGAAGCTATTTCCCCCCCCCAAAAAAATTATGCTTAAAATGTAATGACATTTCTGTCTCAATAGTTTTTGAATGGACTGATTTATTTCTGTATATTAAATGCGAGTATGTTGCATTTAATTTTTTGGGAGGTTCACTGGCATTTATTTATATTTTTTTTAGTTCTTAATGACTGCTGTAAGTGAAAAGTATCTGGCAGTCATCCAGAGACACTTTGAGTAAATTTAGTGCAGCCTTCTTAGCCCTCTTTATTGTACTTGGAAAGCATGTTTTCTTCCTTAAAGCAAGAAAATCATTAAACTGTGCTGCACAGAGGAATAGGAAATACTGAGAACCGGGCAGTGAGCATTCAGAATTGAAAAGTTTTTTTTTCTTCCCATTAAATGTTCTATTTTTTAACTTCTGTGTGTGCTAACAATAGGAAACTGTTCTCACCTGACAGGATGAAAAGAGTTCACTGACTTAATGCAGAGATATGTCGATTTTGCACAGTGAGCGTTCACCTGTTATTAGTTGTATGCGCAAAACGCAAACATCTTCGTGACCAAAACAAAAATTCCGTTAGTGTGAAAATCCTGGCAGGACCAGGAACACATTGTTACTACACATGACAATGCTTCCAAAGCTGTTATAAATATTATCTTATTGGACTAATATCCAAGACTTGTAAAATCTTTATTTACTAGACCTGGCATGCTGAGGGGTGAGAGGCAGTTCACTACTGAAACTCCTGTTCAGTGAGAAATGTATAAAAGAATAATTGATGGACTGACCTGAGCAAAAACTGCTTTGCAATTTTTAACACAGTTTTCAGAACAAATGATACTACTGGTAAACATTTCTGGCTCAAACTTAATTGTGTAGGGGGGGAAAAGCTATGAAAGACCCTTACTTTCATCATTTATGTGAAAGCAACCAGAAGAAATGACACTATCAGTATCTCTAGACAAATGGAACTGGCTGAATAGGTAGGTGGTTGTTCTTCCTTTATTGGGTGAGTTGATATTTGGGGTACTGAACATTATGGTGCATTTTGTCAGTTTTACTGCTTGTGTTTCCCTGTGGAAAAAATAAATCAGTTAATATTTTCTATTCAACAGTCACAAAACTTTGAAAAATGAATTGAAGGAGTAAATACCTCTTCTCAATAAATGCTCTTGTTTTATATTTTTCCTTCTACTTCTCTTTCCAAATTCATTTGCTTCCTATATTTTGGGCTTGGGTTTTTGGTTGGTGCTTTTAAAGGTTAGTGATTAAGCCTATATACCACAGAAAAGCAGAACAGTAGAAATGCTCTTTTAGCTTCTCATGTTTTCAATAATTAATGCTTTTCATATAATATAAGCAATGTAACTAGAAGTCATTCAAGTGAGATCTTTGGTTTTAACTCAAGTAGATTTTGAATTAAATAAGGAGGAGAGTATTGCTAAAGCATTTATATAATTTTGTATGGGATTCCTATAGCTTTTAAACCATCAGATGATAATAATGCTAGTACCTCAAATGGTCACTGTTAAAATCTTTTCTTTCTTGGTGCTTTGAGTTAGTTACCTCTCAGATATGTAGGAGTTGGGGGTGCAGCCTGGCAGGAACTGGTCAGCTGGTACCAGCCTAGAGATTTGAATCCCAAGGGCTATGCTGGTTGCTCAGCCACTTTTTCAGATGCCTTTGTCATGAGCAAGTTTGTTCAGAACTTCTTTGCATCACTATGGCCACAGCCAGGTTCTTGATTTTCAGCTTTGATTTGCTTTGCACCTGATGAGCTTGATTTAGATGACAGTGATTGGGTCAGCATCATCTTAAAGGTTAGATATTTTAACAGTATTTTCAAGCAGAAGGTAACCTCAGTGAATTATCTTGATTCCTGGTGAACAGCTATACAAGTGGTAATTCAATTCTGCATAGTGCATATGCTTGTAAGGGGACAGGGAACTGTGATTCAGGACTCCTGGTGGTGTCTGATCAGACCAACAGGCCAGGTGTTACCTGATACACCTGTCACACTAGATAAAGCCTGCAGTTGTTTTGTTTCTATATTTGGTCCTTCAGCACATTCACAGTCTGCTATCAGGTGGTGGTGAGTTGCTTTGCCCAGCCTGCAGTGCAGTGCACATCCCTGAGATCCTCTTGAATGAACTAAATGGTGGACTAATGGACTAAAACAATGACATTTCCACAGGGAAATGGGCCATTTTACAAGTCTTTTGAAAATGTCAGCTATTTTATAGATTTAATCTGTTATATGTGTTCAAAGATGGGGAATTCCTTTGACATATGTACTGTCATTTCACTCAGTTCAAACTGCAGAATTTGGGTATTCTTTCTGTGTGTTTGCACGAAACAGAGGCATAGTGCAGGGTGAGCATGCTTTAACTTGTTCAGTTTTTCAGCTCTGGTACTCTGGAATTACACAGAAGCTGTGTGGAAGGATAGAAGAAGATATAAAAGTAACATAGAGGAAATTTTTTTCTGCTTTGCAGTCTCACTACCTTACAGAAGACCAAGTCCTTGTGAATTGAAATGTCTATGCCTGTACATCTGTGCAGTCTATGACAGGAACTCAGGACAGAAAAGTAGCTTAAAAATGAGTACAGCAACATGTCAGCATTTTCCCTGCTTCTAACTTTGTCTGTTGATATTACTCCCAATGTGCAAAATTTGATGAAAATATGTACAATTCAGATGAGGGAGAGCAGAATTATGGAAGGTAGAATTTATTTCCAACTGTAGATAGTGCATCTCTCTGCAAATTCACTTCTTTATATGAAAATGTTTATCCACAGTGCATAAACTGATATGTTGCCAAAGGCAGTCTCATCTCCATATGCAAAGCAGTAAGAAAAAAAAAACACCTAATGATTGCATCCTGTGAGGGGATTGTCAGTGTTCTATTCTGACAAGTCTGTGTGTTTGTGTGTGTTTGCATATGTATGTCTACACTCATTTAAAGTATCTTTCAAATATGAACTTAATTATTTCCACTGAATCCTCAGTTAGTTTTGCTTTTCTAGGAAGATAGTGGATAGAGCTTTACCATCTGGTTTCTGGGTGAAATTCATCTTATGTGTCACTGTATTTAACACATCTGGGAGCAGGTCCTCACCTGATACAATACTTAATCTAGTGAGTTGGTGGAGTTACAGCAGTACTTATAGATCAGCTTTAAATAAAGTATGAAATGGCTCTTCTTCCTTTCCTGAGAATTTCCATACCATTGTTCCATCCATTTTTATTGTGATTAGCCAATAACCGTCCTAACACATTTACAGGTATTAAATTTTTTTAGAAGTTTATATAAATGGTTATGTTCTAGCTGGTACTTTCTGAATACCCAGTAAGTTCACAGAAATTTTAAAGCAATGTTGGGAATAAGGATCTATTTTGATATATTTTGCTGTTCAGGCCTGCTTTGTTCCTCTATTCCAAGAGGAGGTGCTTCTGATGTCTTGTTCTTTTTTATTAGAATTATTTCATTATTGATGTTCATCTGTATTTAGTATATTGCTACCGAGAATGGAATTCAACCTTTTTATTGTGGATGTCTGAACAAAATTATTGTATTTCTTTTCATGATTTTTTAATTATTGGGGCCAATTCTCTGTTAACTATGAGTGAAATACCTTGACTTTTTTCTCACTAAGATTCAACAGGAAAATACAATTTTTCCAGAGATTTTACAATTCAGATATAAAATTTATCTTCTGTCCTTGTTTTGAAAGTAATTCTAACACACACAAGAAAACAACCTACTGTTATTTAAGTTAACGTGGTTGTGAATATAGGGAAGTCCTCAAAACTGAGTAAAAGAAAGGTCAGTGAGAGAGGTAAAAACTCTTGAATATAGATATTAACTTTAGTTTCTTGATTTAAAAAATAAACCAACTTAGAAAGATTACTGTGTTTGCTTCATTAGCTTTGCCTCAATGCCTGTGAGGCCATAGGGAGGGGTCTGAAGTAAGCCACCTGTGGGAGAGTAAATGGAAGCAAATCAGGCTCACACACCTGGAATTGGAGAACTAGTCACAAATGAGACAAGTGTGTTTATCAGTGTGTGTGAATGAGAGAGTCTGCTGTGTTTTGTGCTTGTCTGGTGCTTGTTTGCTGCCTCCCTCAGTGGCTTCTCCATTGCAGGAGGTTCTCGAGCAGCCAGACAAAGCAGCAACAGCAAATGTCCCTTTGCAAGTCACCACTGCTCACAGCACAACTTACTGCACAAAAATCCTTAGTGATGTGTTTTCAGTGTTCTCATCCATCTCATTATGCTCCAGAAGTAACTGGAAAAATAAGTAAAATACTGGACTATTCTGTAAGAGAATCCCATGACAATAGAGACCACATACTGTTTCTTGGAAGTTGAAAACAATCTAGAAAGTCATGCAAACTGTGAAAGGAGGCTCTTCAAAGAAGCTAAAAGAAATTTTGTAGCTACAAAAAAAAAA
>VZRX01007484.1:136161-303753 GCA_013398075.1 Notiomystis cincta | reverse complement strand
AAAAAAAAAGAAGAAAAAATCCTAAAGCAGTAATGAAAATCATTGGTAGCTTCTTATAGATGAGAATAAGAACTGGTTTCTGTATAAAATTAGAATATTTATATGTGCTGTTAATGCGCACTGCAGTGTTGGACTGTCCCAGTCCAGCAGCTTTTTTCTCTTCCCCTTCCCCTGAAAGCCAGCCTCTAATATCCAAACATTCAGCTCTAGAGAGGGCAAAAGTAGAAAAGCACAAATAAACCTGTGTGTCATATTCCATGCAGTTTGTGTTTTCCCACAGGCCATCGAGGGTAGGCCCGTTTTCAGTTTCTGTTACAGAGAATGAGAACGCACCATACGTTGTGCGGAGCTGAGGAGCCTCCTGTGCCCCGCTGGGGCCGGAGCTGACAGCCTGCCCTGCTGTTTTCCTGGGCTGCCTCCTCTCTGGAGGGAGCCTGCGTGTCCTCCTAAAGCAGAGCAGACACATGGCTCTCCCACTGGGAGTCTATTACCATATTGCCCTATATTGTCTTCATTTCTGATGATGTTCTCTTCAGACTAACACTGCCTACTGCAAAAGAAAGTGCTCTGTTCTCCACAGCACCTTTCCCATGGGATTCCCATCTTCACAAGTATAATGTTGCAGGAGGTGGTATTTCCCTATTTCTTATGGGTTTTGGTTTTCACTTTTAAGTGTCTGCAGCTTGATACTGCTTCTGAAGTGTACATAAAACTGAAAGTGGGCAGCTTTAGCCCTTTTCTCTTTTCCACCCAGATGTAAACCAGTCTTCATTAATACTCTGTGTAAGTCTTGCAAGGTTAGTCACCAAGAGCCCTAATCTGTTTTATACCTCATTGCAGTATCTTCACCCTTATTTTTGTAAAAGCCCTTTTATGTGTGTTACAGTAAATTTGCAGTAGTATTTATGTGTGTTTATGGGGAAGTTCTGATTCCTTTACAGACTTTTTCTCCCCTCCTTGTTTCTAAGCTATTGCATGCTTTGCTGAATTTATCTTTTTGGTTCTTTATCTCTTTCCTATTATAATCTAAGCCTTTTTCTTCTTGTATCTTTAGTATTTCAGCCTTCACTATAACTATATTATTACATGAAACCAAAGGTGAGATCAAAGATGTTTCAGTTCCTAGCAGAATCTGCACATATTTGCATCTGCTCATGAGTGCTAATATTTGGGTGAAAAAAAAGTTGGGTGAAAAAAAAAAGATTGCTACAATACTGTCAAGTCCATGATTGCAAGTTAGCTTTAAGGTGCATGTTTGCTTATTAGATGTTTTCTTACATGTACTTGCAGATATGTAACTACCATTTGCACCATGTTGTATTTATTAAAAGTGAGTTCTCAAACATGGCCTCTTACTCAGATTATGTACATACATTTAGGAGGGCCTGTATAATCCTTTAAAATACTGACATATGTAATGAAACTTTTTTCAAAATGTTTTTATTTTGGTTCTGTCCTTATTTTGCATTTTTCTTTCCTCGTTTTCTCATCCTCAACACAAATCTTGCTTATGGCTATTTCTTTAGTTTTCATATCCAAACTTTATTCTAGCCAATTCCCTGCTGCAGAACCTTAGTAAGCATCAGTCTGATCTGGGATATTCTACATAGTACTTGACAATTGTCTTCAAATCTTTCTTTGATAATTATAAATCTTATGGTACTGTTGGTCATGAACAGCTGTGAAGTATCTTGTCTCCCTTGACTGTGAATGAAACCAAATCCCTGTATTCTTAATTTTATGTTGCTACAGCTGTGTGCTTGCTTTTTACTTAAAAAAATATATATAAAAATATATGTGTGTGTGTGTGTATGCATGCATGTATATCTCCCTTTATACAGAGGGAAAGCAAGAACTGAAGTTACTTCTACAACATAGGGCTTTATTGTTCTGAAAAGTTTGTGGAGATCAGACAGTGTTCATTACAAGAAATCCTAGGACATCGTGTCAAATAACCTTGCTAAAATACACTTTTTCTACAGTGTCTCCTCCAGTTGGCAGTTAATCTGTTTAAGAACAAAACTGAATTGTTTGTAATACTTTTCTATTGGAAAACTTGAGGTTGTTTCTCATTGTATAGGTACCTATGGTTTTTTCCTCTTCTTTTTGGTTTGATGCTTCTTAAAATTTGCTCTTTTTTGTTTTTTAGGGATCAAATCTATTTGGACTAGTCTATAAATTTTCAAGTTCTCGATTTTTCTTGCATTTTATAAAGACAGATACCATGTCTACCTTCTTCCAGCTGTATGGGATTTTCATCCTACTTCAGTTCACAATAATGGTGTAGGGGTTGCTTCAGGTGCTTACTTAGTGTAGGGTGAGTTTCATCCACTGCTCTGGGCTGGGCTGAGCCTTTTGTCATTATGGTTAACCTGGTTGAGTAGTAGTACTACATAATTTATTGTTCTCACAAATACTCTCTTTTAAGTCAGGTTTCCTTGAGTCATGAAGACCTCCTTAAGGCAGTTACATTATGTCCCTAATACCACAGTGTCTTGCTGCCATATCAGGTTACTTTTTCAGGAATGTTTCTTTCTAGCAACTTTCATCCTTCCTTGATGTCTGTGGTTTTCTCAGCAAGCCTGTTTTGTAAAACTGTGCCACGATGTTCCTCCTGATGCTGTCTCCAGTGCTGTGCATTTGCCTCTGGTGATATCTGAATGAATCCCCACACAGTGGAGCAGTCTGAGTCTGCAGCACATAATGCAGTGCAGCAGAAAATGGTTTGCAGAAGGAAACAGTAGATGCTGATGAGCCAAAATCTGCACTGTTGTTATGAGAAGGAGTTATTGAGGACTGGTTTGGGTTGGAAGGGACCTTAAAGATCATCTAGTTCCAGGTTCCCTGCTGTAGGTGGGGACACTTCCCACTACACCAGGTTGCTCAATGCCTCATTCTACCTGGCCTTGAACACTGCCAGGGTTGGGGCATCCACAGCTTCTCTGGGCAACCTGTGCCAGTGTCTCATCACTCTCACAGTAAAGAATTAAAAATTACCTAACTAGTCCTGGTTTACACTAGATATGTGCAAAAGAAGACAGTGAAAAAAATGTTGATGATATTTCTCATTGTCTTGATATAGGAATAGAGAGAGATTTAAAATGTTATTAGGCTGAGGGCATAAAAGGAAAAAAAACCTGCACTTTATCCTATGAAGTATAATTGCAACATCAAACTCATTCATTCAAGACACTCTGGATGTGTAAAAATGTCATTAGATGAGGTCATACAGATCAGATTTATTGATTGCTGAGAAAAATTATATTCCAGATACAGTTTTGTCTATGGTGCCCCCACAGCTATGAAGGCATTACTGTGGAGGGATTGCTCTATACCAGCTGTTTCCTTCTGATACTCTGCTACTGAGCAATGGGAGAAGTGTGGCAGTGCACTGTAATGCTTTCCTCTGGTCATGGACTGGGGTAGTTTTGCCTTCAGTGGAACCTGTATTGAAAGTGAGCCCGATCTGGTCCCTGGCAGATGGCCACACCCATCTGAGGTGTCAGGACTGGCACTTCAGCACTGCAGTCAGGCACTTCTTGGGCTCTCCAGAAAGACTTGGAAACACCAAACTCTAAAGTCAGTTTGTAACATGTTTCTATCCAAATTCATCCATTTACTATGTGACAGAAGCAAGTCAAATATCCTTAGCAGGAGCCGTTTTTATGGTATAGGTGATCTGTCTGCTTGGGTAGCAGCAGACTTATCTTCTGAATTCAGAGGAGTTGAGATAAAAGGATTACATTCTAGCAAACTGATAATTTGTTTACTGATCTATCTGATGTTTAGAAAGGTTGAACATGTAGGTGAATGTATTTTTGTTGTTAAGTGATTCCATACTGCTTTTAAGAGGTCTTGTATGAATAGCTAACACTTCATTTATACCTGAGGTCAGTTTCATTTATACTGAAACTTTGCAAAGACAACTTCAGTATACATGGTGTACGTGGTGTTGTACATGTAGTAGACAAAATGTTTTGTTAAGTGTTTAGTTATAGGCATAGAATGGTTTTCCACACTTGAAATGTGTCCTAGTAGGCCTGTAGAATGTTTTTATTGCTTTCCCTCCACCCGCACTGCCCAATTCAAGTACAGTTGTTAGTGGTGACATTGTGCATGCTCTAGTGTTTATTACAGTGCAGAAGAGCTTTTTGTGTGCTGAAGGAAGAGAAAAGCATAGTCTTCTTTTGGTTCCAGTGAAACACGAATGCTTCAAAGAGGGACAAACACAGCATGTTGATGCTGAAGTCATGCTGCCTTCAAAACATCTGAATACGTTTAGAACTCTTTAGTTCTAAAAAGTATTTCCTATAGAAGATAGGTAGGACATTTCACCAGTGCAGTCTTACAGCTATTATTCTTTGACTCTGTTCAGGAGGACCATTAACTTTGATTGTAATTCTGCTGTCATCTCTCATAAATATTTTCCCAGTTAAAGACAAAAAACCATCAATATTGTATAGCTATAGTAACCTCTCATAATCAATAATACCATTAGACTATATAAACTGACTTACTATAACCTATAATGATATTACAGTGATGTAAGCAGGGTCTTTTACATCAGGCAAGCCAACCATAAACTGTAGAATATGCTTTTGATTCTGAATTCAAAATAATGTCCCAACTGATGGCAAATTTTTAGTCTTTAAAGTGATGTAGGAAAAACATTATTCCCATGTTATTTAGCAGGTTAATGCAATTGTTATTATTTTTCTATAGTGTTGATTTCCAGATATATTAATTATGGAAAGAAATGCTTTAGTCTTGCTTTCCACATGTATTCTAAGTTAACATGAAAATCCATCCCAAGTTACTGTTATTTAGCCAACTATGTATACAAATGCACTATTCTATATATTTATTCCATTTGCTTTGATGTCGTTTGCTTAGTTTCAGCTTTCCTTCAACAAATCTATTCAGAAGTAGGCCTTGTTCAAAGGGGTTTGGGACACAGCTACAGTAAAAAGAAATCCATAAAGTTGCCTTTTACTGTAATTGTTTCATGTTCCCAATCCTCCTGAGATAATTTTGCTTGTGCATTTCTCATAGTCACAGATTTGATTATTCTACTACAGTGATTTACTCTAAGAAAATTATTATAATCTCTTCAAAACTCTCAGCTGTGAGCCATAACTCCCTGAACTGCTGTTTTACTTTCCAAGCGTTATAAATGCATTTCCCTAGTTGCTCCATGTGGAAGACATCTCAGAGTGAAGTGTCATTTTCCCAGTGGATTGATGGCATAGAGTAATCATAAGTGAAAATAGTAAATATTTTTTAAGACTTGCAGTACAACAATCATAGAATGCCACCCCATTTACGAGAAATATTCAAATAGCAGCTTTGTAATTTAAACCGAAAATACTTAGTGTGAGGTGGTGTGACAGAAGGTTTCAGAGCTATGTAACCTGCTGACAGAACCTCATAAACATAAACAGAGTAACTTTGTGGATAGCTTTTTGGACCATAACATTCAGTAATGAAGATGTAGGAAAAGTATAAAAGAGATGTGCACTGCATCAGGGAATATTCCACATTTTAATGAATAATACAGCTGTGTTGCCTAAGTACCAAAGACAAACAGCAGGCTGACAATGTATACTTATTTTGCTGCATATACTTCATCAGATACTAAATGAATGCCTTTGAAGCACTTTAAATAGCAGGCGTTTCAAATATTTATTTGTAATTACTTCAAATATTTTAATTTTGGACACTACATAGCTTACCTTAATTATTGGATTATAGTATTTACTATTTATATGCAGTCAATTGTTTTCATCGTATGCATGCCAAAACCATTGCTGCATGCGATTGTTTCAAGGTTCTTTACTGCAGGCAGTGACAGTGATGTTATAATATATGTTCTCTAAGCTACTGCCTGAATTTGGTGAGAAATCTGTTGGCACTTGCCATCAGTAAGCAGCAGTTGTCCTTTTGTCTTCCTGTCATCCTAAAGGCCTGAACCTGACTTCTGATGTTACGCTGCTTCATCATTTTGTGGCAACATTTGTTTTCTTCCCAAGCAGGTTGTGTTTTATGTATCGTACTCCTTTTTATTACCTGGAGTACTCGTCTTGTTAATGTGTAGCATTGCCCAGTTTAGTTTTTACTTTCACCATTCTTGAGGAGACATGTTTCTGTCAACCATGATTCCTAGTCCATGCTGCTTCTAGCAGGAGTATAATCTGATTTCATGTTATGTAGTTCTTTCATGCACCTAGATGTGCCTACAGTACAAATTTGTGGCACCAGGCTACAAATTGTTATCAGTTGCATCTCACTGACCTTGATATCAAAGAGAAGCTCTAGGCTAGATGAACTTAATTAGCTTGTCAGCCTTGAGCTGCTGCCTTTCAAACCTGTACAATGTGGCAGTTGAGGGAAACAGAAGGTATTGGGTGAGTCTTAGAAAAAAGAACAATGCTACTTTACAAGCTGAAGTAGGGAACCCTGAAAATAGGTCAAAATAAGACAGAAGGGAGAAAGGGCAGTTAGGTAACTGATGTCAGCATCCTTTGCAATCTAAATTAAGTTATCATTAATAACTTACGTGCTGAGCATTTAAATGATGTTCACAATTGAGATGTCCTGAAAACTAATATCCTTTGGGTTTTAGTGTTCTTGGGAAAAGAAATATTAAAATTTTTATTATTCCCAGTGTGCAGGGTCCAAGGGAAAGGCAGGGATTGACCATTCAAGTTGAGAACAAAATAATTATAGGCCTGCTTCGAGGTCCTGTTTAAGGGAATTGCATAAATGTCCATGTTGGAGTCATACTGAAATTAGGATTTAAGCATTGTTATAATTTTACCATTTCAGGATATAAATGCAAGTGCTAAATGAACTTTCACTGCACAAACCTGCATCTTGTCAGGGCATGTTAATGCAGAATGATTACTGCTAAGCTTTTCCCTCTCCGCCTCCTGTTTATGTGTATTCTGGGAACATTAAAGCAATCGATAATTTTGCTGCTGTGTACTGTTTTTGTGGATAAGTTACTCAGCTGCATCAGATATTTATTAAATAATACAGTGATTATTTAATTTAATAATTTTTAAGCTGTAATGTTAGCCACATAAATGGTAGCTTGATGCACATGAGTTCGTGAATAATTAGGTACTGTAGGAGATGCCTGAAAATGTGGGTGAGCAGTCTGTGTTGTTCCTTTAAACATACGCAGCTTGAAAAGCAGATGGAATTGTGTTCTCATGATGTTTAAGGACTTTTAGAGCACTGCATATCACCAGCATCTGGAGACCAATTACTGAAGAGTCTCCATAGGGTTCCTGCCTCAGGGTTTTTAGTTGGATGAATAATATATAAACTCTATAGTTTCCCACAGAGAGCAACTGGAGCAGTATCAGAAGGAAATAAGCCTTTTAGGAGTCGAGCTGAAAATGAAATAGCACAGGGTTTAAAATGAAGCAGTTTTGCTTTTACATGCAAAGTCGAATATTGTGTATTAGTTACATGAATTCTGATTTTTTTTTAGCCTTTATCATTTTGGAATCTTGCTTTTTCTAATTTTAGTACACATCTATTTGGAAGCTTTAGCAAAACAGTGTGAGACTTATGCAATTACTTCAAGAACTAAATTTCCGTTTGAAAAAGCAGTGGAAATTAATGTATACATCATTCATTTTATAATAGAGGTTCAGCATTATTGTACTCAAACCATAATCAGATTTTATCTTATCTGTCATTGTATCTGGTTCTAGACTTACTCAGTTGGCTTTTTACAACTAAAAACAGTTGCAAAATGGCATATTCATTACTATTCACACCCTCTTCCAACTCATGATGTATCCCTTAAAATTCTTATCTCTGTCCTTTGTTTAAATTTACTTGAAAGCAGAATACATTTGAAAAAGAAACAAAAATATCTCAATGGAGATACTTGGATCTGAGAAGAATTTTTTCCTAATTCTAATAGAAATTCTTCTCAACTGATTTGTTTCAATAACATTCAAAATTCACTAAGTGAGCATTTTAGAGTTGAAGAATACGTTACCTAAAGAATGCTACTGAGACCTATGCAGAAGAAAACAAATGAAATTGTAGCTTTTATTAAAATCAACAAAAAGAGCCCCGAACCAACCAACCAACCAATCAACCAGAAAAAGCCCCAGTATTGTCATTGGTACTATGATGGTTTTAGTTAGCACTTCCATCGGTTTTTTTGGGTAAATCTGAAAGCTCAGTGCCCTGAGTTTTTAACTGTGGTAGTAATCTTCTTGAGACAAATGTTCCTACCAACTTCAGTGTAACTATTCTGCTGAATATGCAGCTGAATTATGGAAAGAGTCATGTTGGAAAGCACCACTGGAGGTCATCTGGTCCAGCCTCTCTGCTCAAGCAGGGTCATCCTAGATAGAGCACATGGCACAGGATTTTGTCCAAATAGTTTTCAAGTATCTCCAGTGAGGGAGACTCCACAACCTCTCTGGACAATCTGTTCCGGTGCTCAGTCATCCACACAGTAAAGTTGCTCTTCCTCATGTTCAGATGGAATTTCCTGTTCATCAGTTTCTGCCTACTTCCTCTTGTCCTGTGGCTTGGTACTACCAAGCAGAGCCTGGAAACATCCTCTGACACCCTCCCTTCAGATACTGACAGGCATTTCAGTCTTCTCCAGGCTAAACAGGGCCAGCTCACTCAGTTTTTTCCCATATGTGAAGAAATAAACTGAAGCATTTGCAGGTTTGATCATGACACCAAAATCTCCTATATGAGATCAAAATTGAAGTGCAGAAAGGGAGCAGTAGAATCATACTCCAAGAGAAAAGGATCAGGATGTATCTGGAAACCATGTGGGTTTTATTATGTTGATCAATTTGATATTCAGAGCTTCAGAAAAAGAAGTTCAGCTTGCCCTCCAAAGGATTAGAAAATGCCATCTTATTAATAAAATAATTATTGGCATGCAGTGGAATGTTACAGCCGCAGTAAAAATCAGGGTATAGTTGTGTCAGATTACATATCAAACTATATTGAAGGTATGTATATGATCCTGCTTTTTTCCCATGAAAAACTATCCACATTGTAAAGGGAAACCAAAGTAGCTACCAGGACTAAGTCTTAGGCTAAACTGAACCTGGCTAATATCACAGACTTTAAGTTGCACTTTAATGAGATTAAAACAGTCCCTTGGATTTGACTGTTCCAAAACCTGTATACTTATTTGATGACACTTGAATTGTTCATGTGCATCATTGCTCTCTAGGGCTGGTACTCTGTTTCTGATGTTTGTGAAAGTCATTCACCATCTCTCTTCAGTTCTCTGTTCTAATTTGCAGCCACTGTTTTCATTCATGAACGTTGTGTCTAACCTGAGTGGTACCAAATGATCCTTGGTCTGGTCATAGTTGGTGCAGTGGGCGACTGCTTCTTTGTGAAAACCATCTCAAGGTAATTGACCTTGAAGTGTAATGTATAATGCTAAACTTGGTGCTTCCAAGTTTACTGGGAGAGTTTAAAATGCAGGAAAAAGGTTGGTCACAGCAACAGAAGTGGAAAAGGATTTAGACTGCATAGAGTAGCAGGGGAAAAATGATGGTATGTGTTGGAAGAGGGTACTGAAAAATGGTGAAAAAGAAAGAAGGCTTCCAGGTGTCACCACAAATTTTTATTTTTTTTTTAATCCTGTCTGTTCTTCAGCTCTTAGTTCTGAGTGTCCAATATTGGTTGATATCCAAGCTCTGGAAACCATTACGAACTGACCAGGATTTCTGAGTTGACTCAGGAAAAATGAACGGGCCAACAAAGTCATTGCAAAGTCAGTTAAGATATCATAGTTGTCACTATGAGGGAATAAAAACAAGTCAAGGAGGGAATTTTGGGGTGCTGATGTTGTGTTATCGTTAGGTTGTGGTTTGTTGATTTTATTGTAACTAAGAAAACTGAAGAGTTTAAAATAACCAAAACTTGATTTATTTGGAAGTAGCATTTGTTGGTAACTTGTAATACGCTTCTAGAACATGCAGGTGAACTGAATTGCAGTCTCTGAGAGCACAGAATTAAGTGATTCAGGTATAAACTTGTCCCCATGATATCACTCCTGAGCCTGTAATCTCAAGTCATGCTGCTACAAAGCAATGCAACAGCCTAGGAGCATTTCTGCTTCTACAGATGCTATAAAAGAATATAGAGAGAATGCAAATGGTCCCCATAAAACAATCACTATTCAGTGTCTGTGCAGAGTGCTGGCTTAGATTAGGCCAGGAGTTGGGGAGCTGCTGGTTTCTGCCACCTGCATGCAGGGACTTAGCACTCCCTCTCAGGGAGGATTGTAGCTAAGATGTTTTTCCTTATCCATTGGTCAACCTCAGAGATTGCAGTTGAATATACCACTTTTCTTGTGAGCAACTTCATAGCAAGATGAAAGCTTTGTGGGCTCAGCATAGCAAGTCCATAAAATGAGAAGTGTGTAAAAATAGTCAGTAATAAGGCATGTTTGATCCCTCAAGGCACAAGGCATAGGTCTCCTAAGCTGCTGGAATGAATCCTCCCACTCTTCGCTGTAATATAGTTATGTCTCTTGCAATGACTGTTGGACTGGATTCAGCTACATGTGGGAATGGAAATGCATGCACCAAAATAAAAGTACACAATAAAAAGATACAGCACATCATTTTGAATGCCTTTGTTTCTACTTATGCTGGGGCTTTTACAGTGCCATTGCAATTCCTGAGGGTAGAAGACAAAATTATACCTGGTTTAGCATGTCATCTTAGTAGCTGTTTCTGCTCCCTACCCTTTCATCTGTAGGAACTGATTTACACTAACTTTGCACAGCAGTTGAATATAAAAGATGTAAGCTTTGTCTCTGCAACTTCATGTGCTCTTTTTAGTAGCAGATAAACTTGAGAAACTATCAATTAAACATAATTCTTATCCTAATTTGTCAAATGTGGTTGCTTTTTTGTCTCTCAGTTTCTGCATAATTGAAGTGCTTTTTCTGCGTTTTGCAGAAAATCATACCTTATCAGGTTTCTTTTCTGTAAAGCTTTACTCAACTAATAAAACTATTAGTTAAGTTACAAAAGCAAAAAAAAAAAAAAAAGGCAAAAGGAAAAACTGAATAAATGTAATTTGATTTCAGTTATGGACTTTATACCATTGAAAATGACAAAAGCTACTTCTTGATTTGCAAATTAAACAACTTCACTAATGGACCTGCTTGGATAAAGTAGGTACCAATACTGGAGAAATTCTTCTTTTTTTTTTCCCCCCTTTTTCTTAGGGAAACATGATTTGGTGTATTCCAGTAAGTTGAGAGATGTTTGTTTCATGTTCTGGCGCTCAGCCTCTGGAGAGCTTGCTTTCTCAGCAGCCTATAGTGATAAGCAGAGCTGTCAAGACTCTGATTTTCATCTCCTTTCAGCTTCAGTCTGGATACTTCCTTTGAAACATTAAAAACTTGTTTCCTCTGGTATTTCTCAACATTTCCTCAACATATCTGCACACATTTCAAACAGATACCAGCTCCTCAAATCCCTCTCTAAACTGTTTGGGTCTTTTAGGACTACTTTTGAGCAATCTCTAGTGCTAAAAGTTTAAAATGTAAAGGCAATCTGTAAATACTGATCTCAGTGGATGTTGTTTGGGCTTTTTTAAAAAGAACTGCATGGTTAAGTTCTTTTTTTCTGTTATGCATGGAAGAGGAATTTTTGAGTAAAGGAATTTGTATTCTTTTTATACATATGTGTGTGTATATAAATCACAATTTAGATTAGATACTAAGAATGAATTCTCCAGTGAAAGGGCTGCCAAGCACTGGAACAGGTTTTCCATGGAAGTGGTTGTGTCACCATCCCTGGAGGAATTTAAAAGTCATTTTGATGTGACACTTTTAGATATGGGTTACTGGTGGACTTAGCATTGCTGGGTTGGATTCAAAGATCTTAGATCCCTTTTCTAACCTAAATACTTCTTTAATCTTATTTTTTCATATTTTGTAGTGGACATATGATAGAATTAAGAATCATATATTTGCTTTTCATAGTATCAACTACTATATTCTAGTTCAAATGACAGGTTGCTCGAAAAAATTATTCAGCAAATTTCAAATGAAAAATTAATTCTATTATTAAATATGCTTCAGTTTTACACCTTTAAGGTCTCTTTAGCTTTTTTAAGCTGATTTAGCATCTTAAACAAGTGTTTCAGTTGCCAAATGTAGCGTTCATATGATTGTACTCCATGGTCATGCAATATCTACAGAATGTAGTATTTTATTAAAATATCTATTAAATTCTTTTTATTTTCTGCCTATTGTTATGCCAAGAAATGTTTAGTAAAAAGCTGCCATCTTTCCAGCAAACTAACTCCTTTGTCTGATTTATTCTGAATAACGTGGTGTTTTGACTGCTCAGCTCTCTCCCAGGAGGTGAACTGTGATGTTTCATGCAATTGCACAGTTCTCTCCTTATTTTTGGTACTGCATTAAAGCAAAGTGGTCACAGAAGGAACAACTTCTTTTTGACCAGAGATACCCTGCGGGCTACTTTGATAAAGAAATTACCTTCTCTTTTTTTTTTCTTTAACAGGCTACCACAGTGTGGCAGTAGTTCTTTTTGATTTGATGTACTGGTCCTGCCCTCTGTTGCAAAGCTTAGGTATTTGCTATGCAATATCCATCTGATACTTTTCAACAAATTCCAACTCTTATGCCATGGATCGTCATGAGACTCCAGGAGTAGAGATATGATCTTTTAGGATCCAGAGTATTTTCCTTCTTCCCTTTGAATGGGTATTCAATGCAAACTGTT
This sequence comes from Notiomystis cincta, assembly GCA_013398075.1. Taxonomy (NCBI): domain Eukaryota; kingdom Metazoa; phylum Chordata; class Aves; order Passeriformes; family Notiomystidae; genus Notiomystis; species Notiomystis cincta. Next base: position 290,977 of record VZRX01007484.1, on the reverse strand, counting down.
CTTATTTTTTAAATGAGTAACCAGACTGAGATTATCTCCAACAGGATTTTCTTGGGACTCATCCCCCTGAATTTCCACTTGAAGTCAATAGTTTCAGGTTCCAGTTGTATCCCTCTATATTCTTCCTCCAGGCCCTTTGTTGCTGTTTCCTTCATTTCATCATCTCTCTTGGTAGTCATGCCATAGCAATGGTCATGCCATATCTCTCTACCAGCTCATTCAGCTTCCCTTTTTTATCTACTTGTTGCTCTAGCAAATATGGCCTTTAAATGCAGTATTGCTGTTTTAAGGATATTGGGAGAAGTAACTAGGCTGTTTTGTCAGCAGCCATGAAGACAAGAGTACTGCTTTGTCTTCAGAATAGCCATGGAATATGATATCTGCAAGATGAAAAGATTTTGTGGGTGTTTTTCTTTCAGTTTGGACAGCTGGAATATGCACTGGGCCTGATGACCGAGTGTGTGCCAGTGTTATTACTCGTTAAGTGAGGGAAGTTTATCAAGAGGATGCAGGTCCTACTACAGAAAATGCCTTAAGCCTCTCAATCCAGGGAGTTCATAGAAGCTGAATTGCAAAATTCATTAACAGAAAAACTAACTGGGAGTCAGCTGGAGGATTATGATAGTTTCTCAAGCTATGTAGTAGCTCAGGCACTGGAGGGTGAAGGGACAAGAGAATTGCTGATGTCTGGGTGACATGAATGATGTAGCACCTCAAGCTGTATTACCAGTGATTGAAGCAAATAATTTCAGCTACACTGGTGGATAAGATTTGCTGACAGTTCCAGAAATGAAAGGTTTCTTAAAGGGAAAGTAGGAGTAAATTATCTCAGTAAATTTCTACAAAGCTTTGAAAAGTTCCATAACTCTTCTCAAAGGGGAGGCAGAGAAGGAGGAGAGAATTAGAATTGTTATCTAGGAAACTGGTCTGTACAGTAGTCAAAGATCTGATGGAATACTCTTTGTCATCTCTCATTTTGGTGACTTCTTCAAAGAGAGACTGTAGTTATTTCTTAGAGATAAAAAATGAACCAGCTACAGAAAATAGATAGCATTTTAAAAATGCCCTCTGATGTTTTGCTGACTGAAAGATGAAACTATGCTGACTAAAATTAGTCCTTTGCAGAGTGCCTTGACTTTTAGTGCATGTGTAAAATTCTGATGTAGTCTTCATATCTACATAGTATTTACCATAAGGATGAAGCTTCCCTCAATTCCTTGAGTTATAACATCATAGTTTATGTATTTTAAGATATTTTTTTTTTCCTCCTTAATGTTGTTTAATGCACCAATGCCAGCCTGGACGTATAGCTGAAAGCAGGTAATACTGACTGAAAGGCTAACTCTGAAATGGTGACCATGGAAGTAAATTAGGAAAGGATGGAGCAAACAAAATGGAGACATTGTTATGCCATTAATGTACAGCTGATCCAGCTGCAAGTTGAATCCTGTGTGGGATGCTCTCATTTCAAAAGTGGCAGTGCTGCATGGGGATAGTTTTGTAGAAGAGTAGCGTGAATGTCCAATGCTATGAAATTGCTTTGCTGCAAGTGTCACAAATGCTAAATGATTGTATTGATTGGTGAGACTGGAAAAAATTAAGGCAAATTCATTGAGGTTTCATAAATCTGTAGGAAGCCCTTCACCTGAGGATGCTGAGGGTCATACTTGTGGAAGCAGAGAGAGGCATGGGAAGATATAATGGCAAATTCATCTGTTCTCGTATGCTTTAGAAATTACCTGCTATTAATCTCTCAGAAGATGCTGGGCTAACTAAACCCACAAAGGACTTTTACTCCAAACTGATTCAAGATAAAAGTGAAGCTGAGAAATTACACACATTAAAATTCCTTTTACAATAAAACATGAATTATGTACAATAAAATCCAAGTTTAGAAATTTTCACATAGCTGTGTTAGGCTGGGTGTGTAACCCTGCCTTAGAGCACTCGCATATTCTCTCTGAGGTAAATGAAATTTTCCCGAATTTACAACTGCAGAGTTATTCAGCACTTTGTTTTTCCAAGGAAAATAATTTCTAAAGGTATGATCCGAGTAGACAGAATATGGATCAGGGAGTAAGTATTTAATGGGAGAGAAATATTTATAGAAAAAGAGATGCTGTTGTTTTAAGAAAATGGAAGGGATTGATTTTAACAGAAGGCTATTTTAATGTTTTCTTACTGAGCTTGTGGTATCATGATGAGAATTTACTGTTAAATGACCATCATATTAATTCTTTATGAGAACTCTTATATTTAATTATTTGGGACTGAATTCTGCTGCTCACAGATAGAAATCTGGAAACTCATCTCAAATCATGGAAGGTATGCTCTAAAGTAGTCAAGGTCCACTTTTTACCCTGTTTTTTCAGGTAAAAGAGATTAATAAAATAATCAAAAATAGAATTTTAGACTACCCAAGTAATGAAAATAATAACCTAATTTTTAAAAGATAAAAAAGTTCATATGTAGTGGGTTATCTCAATGTTTTATTGCCCTTCTCTCTTTATTTCCACAGCAGAAATCATACACAAGTTAGTCTTCACAAGTCTGGTCCCTTTCCAGTTCCATGAAGTGTGGGATATATCCCACATAGGTGAAATTAGCAGTATTGTCATGGTAATTTTTCCTTTTGGTCCAGGATCTGCTGGAAAGCCCATATAATTTCCCCAATTCCAGGGTTAAATATCGAGACCAATTGTCTTTTAATTATTGCTCCCTTTTAGTTTATACTGTAATTGTGTACAGAGTGTGTTAATATGAAAATAGACTCCTCCTGTTTTAGGAGTTTTCTGTTTGTCTTTCAGGTCATGACTTGACTGACATTTACAGATTCTGCAACGAAGCTGCTAATTTAATTTTTAATTTTTTTAGCCAAGAGAAGGAAAATAATTTCTGCTGTGAAAATAACATAGAAAGTCTTCATAGGTTTTTTATTTGTTTCCTCTTTGAAAAATAAGGTTTTCTGAAAGTCAGTAATTTCTTCTCTGAAGAATCATAGCTTCCATTAAACACTTCAACAGTGTAAAAATAGAAAATAAAAAAATAAAAAAAAAACTAGATTTAAAAGAAAAAAATGTGAGAAATGAATTCAAAACCATTTTCATTTTCATCATCATAGTTTACTCTTGGACATGAAAATGGTTCTGACCTGTTCTCAGATTTCAGGATTGCAAATATTTTTAATTTTAGCTTTAATAAACAGTTTTGAAGTTGTTCAAAGAACTCAGTCTGTAATTACCTCTACATCACCTTTTTTTTTTTGTTGCTTTGCTTAGCTTTGCTAAACAGGCAAATATAAATAAGAAAGTAATAAATTATGAAGCATCTGAACAAACACTTGTACACAGCATAATGCCTTGAAAACTTTGTAACAAAGACATATCAAAGAGTAGCCCTGTTGTGTTATTTTAAGACTTGGGAAAACTGGGCGGGGGTTAACAATAGCAGGAGTTTCAACTATTTATTAAAGTCTAAGTTTAAATAAAGTCTAATGAAAGTTTAATGAATGTGGAAGATTTTGGTAAGTGTTGTGCTGTGCATGCATGCTGTGACAGTGCATGCTGTTGTGGATTAGTTGGCAGAACATGGCCCTTTAGAGCTTTTCTAAAACTTCCTTTTGATTCTGCCAGTTCTGCACATCTTCCAAAAGCATGGGCAGTTTGAAATGAGAGCATTGTAATCTCATGCCCAGGCTGAAGAAACTGTTCTGCTTTCACTTGCAGTCCCTTATTTGTACATTCAGTATATTTGTAGCACCTTGATACTGCAAATGCGTTTTCCTGCAGAGGTTGCTCATAGTTTGCAGTTAATTTTAAACCCATAGAATGTCTAAAACTGCTGAACTAAGAACAACAAAAGCAGTACTTTATGGAGGATACTGCAGGCTGTCCTGAGGGTGCCTCCTAAAAGACTGTAAATGCCTCAAGAAGCAGAAGGTAACCAGGGGCTCAGTTAAAGCTCACCTATATGGTAGCAAACCCCAACAGCTCTGCAATTCCCTTTTTACTTGTAAAACAATTATTTTCTTATAAAACCATAGTAAGGAGTTTAAAAAAAACAACCTAGAGAAAAAAAATTGAAAAAGTGTTTAGTTTGATTTACATATTTTGTGGGTATTAGATACAATTAAAAAAGTTCAACATTTGTATTAATGACTGAAATACATAGCTGTGAGATGTGTCTCTGTTCTTAAATGTACTTTATATGGCGATAAAAAGACATTTCAAAATTTTTTTAATCTCTTTTTACCTTAAGTGGCATTTGCCTTCACATTAATTACTCTTCTTCTATTTCTGTCAGCCCATTGCAAACACTTCTCAAGCCTTATAAGGACTGAAGAACTCTACATGTAGAATTTGGGGGGAAAAAAACCAATCTTTTAACACAAACAGACCTTTGGCAGGTTTAGCACATCCGTAACAGCTGTTATAATTTGCCATAATTTTTTATGCAGTATCATAAAGAAAAGGCCATAACTCCCATCTCTAAATGCAACTGGCATATTTCTTCCTGCTTCTCCTACTGTGGACTGCCAATTATCAAGAGTGAGTAATGAAAGAGTGAAGCCTTTGGAGCAGCCAATTCTCAGAACCATTAGTTTTCTTTTATATTCAAGCCTAGTTCCAGGAATGTGCTATATGAGAAATAAGACATATCATGTCATTTCAGGATAATACCATGTAATTTTGGGGTAATAAAGAATTCATTTCTGTAGAGAGAAGTGATCTGATATGGAAAAGTTCAATTTCGTTCTCTCCAGAGTGCTTTATCTCTTCAGATGTGACCTTGTATAATTAAATATATTCCAAATATCAAAAGATATGGCAGCAGAGCAGACAACAGAATTCTCTATTTTATGTAGAAATGAAATGAAATTATATGAACCAGTCAGTGTAATGTAAGATGAAGTAGATTGCTACTATTCATTGTTTTCAGTGGAGTTCCTGCTGTTCGATTTTATTCATTACAGCTTCATGAGAAGGCAATCATATTGAGTCTTTGTGACTAGCTTAAGACTCACACTTAATTGCATTAATTCAGAAAGTACTGGCAAGTATCAGTACTTAATTGCTGTTATTACTTGAATATAAAAAAGAGGTGGTGTTCACCAGACAAAAAGTTACAGATTTCACGCATGAAATATCAGGTGCCCGGAGGCTACAGTTCTGGTCCTTAAAAGAATACATGTTCAATGAAAGAGGATCTAAATCTTTTTTTTTATTACAACAAAAATGTAAAGATATTTCAAAACAATACAATAATTTCCAAAGCACCCATTTTTCCTAAATTCAACTGACCTCATTAATCTAGGTTAGAAGGTTTTGACTGTTAAGAGATGACAGGCTCAGACACAATTCTTAGACAAGCTGGGATTAGCTCATCATGTTTTTCAATGCAGTTTTAAAGTGTTTTATTAGAGTCCTGATAATGAAGGAAAATGACAAAAAGATCATGGCTGGTCATATGTTAACTGCTAAAAAGGAGTGAGAATGACTGGAAATATTTTTCCTGAAACCAATATGCATCCTCTGTTGCATTTTCACATTTCACATTCAGTCTTTTCGAGCTCTTGTTTAATTATAGTGGTTAATGGTGCTCAGCAAATATTTTTTATTATGGTATTTTGGGTTACTTTCAGAGTAGAGGGATGTTTTTTTTTTCCTTGAGCTCCTCCAATTCAAGGGAGTCTTGTAGCACACCTGCAAGGGGGAAAGAACAAACATTTTGTGTCCTTGCCCTTTGTCTCCCCTGCTTGCAGAGTGGCAACTTGTCCTTGGGCCACCCAGGTGTGCTGCTCCTGAAGGAGCAGATGCTTTGCAGGAGGCAGTGTGCATCCACAGGGTCTGTGTTACAGAATGCACTCTGACATGCTGTCTGGAAGGTATGGCACACATCAGTTTTGAAAATGTTTCCTTTAGCTCTGATTTTACAGCTTTGGCACTGCTAATGTCAGATGCATCGAGAAAATATGTAATAGATTATAAACTCCTCGCAATGAATTGCCCCTAGAGCTTTCTTTATGAGTGGTGTTATTTTAAAGCAATAACATAAAGTAACAAGGCAACTTTTGTTCTATAAGTTGAACCTGGTAGAAAATTAGATTTAGATTTCTATTTACTTAGGGTACTTGTGTTTAATGGCATTTCAATACTCACTGAAAAGGCAGTTTCAGAAACTTGGGGTCTGATGTATATTAATAATACAGCGAGGTGACTCAGTACTGAGATGGAGTTTTTGTTTCCTTCCCATCATATGAAATGTTAAGGAGTTTAAAGCTTGATCATAATGATTTTTTAATTGTTTTCTGTATGATTTGCTGTACTGAGAAGTGTGTCAGTTTCAGCATAAAGCAGAGTAGAGTTTTGGGTTGTGTTGGGTTTTTTTTCCATAGTATTGATTATATATTGCCCTGCACTCTGGGGTAGGGGAATAGTGTGTTGAAGAAGGTCTGTCTCAGAATAGTACCTTATATTTTAAAGATAAATGTAGACTCATGTTTTGTGCCTAGCTAAAGGCAAGTTAGACCACATTCTTGTGGAAAACAGCTTCTTGAAGGTCCACAGGAAGATGAGCCACTAAAATATATTTGAACAGGAAGGCTTCTATGTATTCTCTACTCTGGCCCAGTAACCTTATACTCTTAAAAAAAAAAAAAAAAAAGGACATTTTTTCCACTATGTTATTTATTTTGAGAAAGATAGAAGAATTTAGAAGGGATTGCAAAGGAGAGGCATTTTGACCCGATTTATTTTGCTAGTGTCTCACCTGTTGACTGATCTATCTGTGTTCAAAAGGAAGTGTCTTGTGTTGTTTCCTGCAAGTGTCCTTCTGTAGGCATGATCTAAAAAAAGGTCAGAACAGGAAACAATTTCACAATCCAGGCCCAAATACACAGCTATCCTAATTTTCTCTTGTAATTTGAGAATCTAGGATGTTGAGAAGTCAAGGGGAGGAAGAGTTTTGAAGCAAGATAGGCGGTTTTGATGTCACTTCAAAATTGATGTTGCATTCATTACCTTTTGAACTATACCACATCCCTTGTGAAAATTGTGCTTTGCAGACTTTTTGCCTATTTCAATGTACACTTTTGCCAGGCTTTTTTAGCTGATGCACATCCCAATTCAATTCATAAAAGTTTGTTGTCCTTCTAACTCTAGTAAAAGTTAATTTTAGTGAAATTGCCAATTCACGTATTTTTGTACTGCTAAAATATTCATTTTTATTCTGTAAATTGCACTTTTACTTTTCAGTTGACTCTAAAATTATATGATTAATTTACTGTTTATTTTTTCAAAGTGCAAATTGCAACTGGGTATCTGAACATGAATTATGCAAATGCACATTCAGTTTAATATAAAAAGTCCTAGTTTAAGCTTATTAATTTCACTAATATGATTCAATATCAGCTACAGATATGAATTTGTTTGAAATGCTTTAAGACTTACTCATATTAAAGCTCCTAGGAATTTAAGTAGTATTTTTTGCTCCCCCAAGGATGCTGAATACGTAGAATAAAAACATATGAGATGAATATATCAAGCCACTGTTGTTTTGGTGGTTGGTAGTCAAATATTCAGGGATTGGAACTGAAGAGTTCCATATAGATGCTTACATAGTTTCAATTTATAAATTATTTCTTCCAAAGGAAAGGTAGTTGATAACATGACCCCTGACTTCTCTAAAAGAAAAGAGCAAAATAAAAAGAATTTTGAATTATGGCTTAAATGAATGGCTGCTACCAGCAGGTTGGGGATCTGATAGTGCAGGGCATCCATTTCCCTGTTTGTGCTGCCACAAAATGACTGGATAATGATAACGAAGGACTTGCTAAGGTGATACCAATGTATTTTTTATTTTTACATCATAGCAGTGCAAATATATACATGCAATTGTAATAGTCTTTGGCAGGACATCCACATAATGACCTTCTTAAGTTTTTCATTCATACCTCTCTGTGAGCCTATTATGCCTTCAGTCATGTTAGTATTTGAAAAAATTGCAATTATTGTGAAGTTGTTACACTGCTAGCACTCAGATGTTACTGTTATGTGCATGAGCAAAAGTAGAAGGACAGGAACATATTTCTTTAGAGGACTTGTAAGTGATACTATTTTATAAAGTAATGTTTAAAATAAGAAAAAGAACCCTCACTAATTTTTCTGTTACCAGTATATGAAATAAAAGTAGATAAATATTTTCAGTGGAAATACTATCTTCACTGTAAGTTCATTTCTATAAATCAAAGAAAGGTTTTTAGCTGCTTACAACTCAGAAAGGTTATTTGTCTGTTCTCTCTTTCTCTTTTCATGCTCCTATTCTCTTTCCCAAATAAATGTGTGTGTATGGAGAACATTTTTATGTGTGGTGGGGCAATAAATCTCTAGGAAAATGTATATATACATGTCTGGTATGTGCAGCATCTTCTGTGAGAAGTCCTAATCCAGATGAGTCCTAATGCTGGTTTTACACTTTAGAAGTTCTCAAGGGTGAGCATGACTGACATTGTAATGGTCCAAGTGTGATCTTCTCTACAGGTTAATCCAAATATTATTCTTTGTTTTAGTGACTGTAAAATGGCACAATGCATGCTACAGACTAGATTTGTAAAGTGCTTGTCTTGAGAAAGGGTTTTTTGAATATTCACTAAAGCTGTGATCACAAGGAATATAAAGAAGAAAAAGTGAAGGGAAGCTCCAAGGAATGTAGCAGCTAAAATCTACATCTCTAAGGAATATATGCAAAGTTTGTTGAAAAGACTGCCATAAGAATGACAAAAATCCAACTTCTGCAAAAGCTACACCTCCATCTGTCAAATTTCAGTTATCTGTTGTGAAAACAAAGTTTCTCAACAGGATTTTTTTGCTTTTTCTCTTTTTGTTCTAAAACAAAGATGCTGAGAATTAATTTTCAACAAAGAAATTATTTTTTTCTAGCTATTTAGAAGCTGTTGAGCCATTTTCTGAAGTTACTCTTATGATAAGAAAGTGAAAATAAATCTTCCTTAAGACCATGACATGGAAGATTTCAGGACTAATCATTAAGTTTTTGAAAGGTTGACATAGTGAAAACTGAGTTATAACAAAGAATTCTTGATTTTCAACCAACATTATTATCATCATTGCAATTTTCTTGGTATAAAATAATTACTAAGCACCTCCAGTGTGTACTAACCACTTTTTAACAGCAGTGTAGTAGACCCACTATGGCTTAGTATGATGACTTTTCTTTTTAAAGGTAGATTATTTGTGAAATGTGTTATCTGTTGGATTACCAACAAAGGGATTTTGTAAAAATAGGCAGTAGAAGGGGAAATTTTTTCCAATTCCTTCTATTTTGACTTACCTGTACAGTAATGATGATGTATTGAGCAAAGAATCAAATCTCTTGAACATTGTTTTTCCATGACAATTCGTATACAGTTATTCATTTACAAATGCAAAATAAGACAAGGCTTTATTTCTACTGTTTCTCATTTTATTTAGAAAACAGCATACAATCTCTAGTATCAGATGAGGGAAAAAAGTGGGAAAAAAGTTAAATTAGTTCAGAATAACTATTCATGAGTAGCCTTAACCTTAAATGAAAATACCTCACTCAAACCTTGGATCATGCTATGTATAAAAGAACAGAAAAAAAGAAAAACAAACAACCAACAAAAAATTTCATTTTGATTAATATTTTTCTTTGATCTTCTTTTTGAAAGGCAAAAGAATTTTTAGTGCAGGCATTATTGTTCCCATTACCACAGTTCCCTAGTGACTCTTTTCTCATGGGTTCCTAAGAAATGCTTGATATATATCTCACAAGTTTTAAGAGTAGAAGAGTGAAAATTAGTAACGTTCTGATCATTTTGTGAAATACTGTGTTTTGAAGTGCCTTTTTCTTTGGTCTTTACCATTACTTCCCTTGGTTTTTAGGGAGTTCCAATAAGTCTCATATGAAATATGAGACTCTTCCAACTATATGGTGGTAAACCATGATATATTAAAGGTTTTGTTTTAATAATAATTTTCCAGTATTTTATTAATAGAAGAGCTAAACCAAGGATTTATATTTATACTAACCACTTTAGTATCTCTGTTTAGGTAAACTTAGTCCTCAAAATATGATCATGAGGATGAATAAAATTAATTAACTTCAAGGTCTTAAAAATCATCTGGCCCCAGACCTTGATTCTTTCATCTCTGAGCACTGCACATTGATTAACCCTATTAAATAATGTAAGACTGTAGAATTGAGTACTTCGTATTTTTTTTTAACAAAGAGAAGCAGACCAGTCATAGTAGGACAAATGGCAGCAATGCTGATATTTCACAGGACTAATTATTTGCTTTTTAAAGTGTTTCTCTGCAGCACTTAGAAGGGAAGAGGCAATTACTCTGAATGTTTGCTCTGATAAAAAATGTATATTGCTGACTCTGAGGATTATGCATAGGAGTGCCTTTTCCAGTTTGTAGCACAAGCTGTTGAGGTGTCAGTGGCTATCAAGGTTGTCAATCCTTTGTTGACTTGAAGAGCTGCAGGATCTCGGTAAGTTTGTAGAAAGTCTATCATGTTTCAGTCAGGGTTCTAAATTTTGCATAGCAGAACTACTTATTGTGATCATCCTTGACTAATGCATTCCTCACACCAGCAAAAAGCCAGAAGACTTGGTAAATGTAGCTGTGCCAGTTTTAAAGCCATCCCCACAGGCTGTCTTAAAGAAACTGAGAGGAGCTCACTTGAAATTCTAGACTTGTGCCTCCTTCTGCCTTTCATTGCTGTGTTCAGACCAAAGCCTCTCATTACCTCTTTATTTAGCCAGCCATGCAATGAGGAAGTATTACCAAGTTCTCTGTTCAGATATTTGGAAGAGAGTTTAAAACCTTGGAGCAAAGCAGCTTCTTTATTCTCTTCAATGTGTGGAGGTGTTTGTTTAGCTTTAGGTGGATTTTTTGAAAGGTATTAAAGAGTAAGGAATCACAAATTGTACTGTATGAAAAAGAGTAAATGTTTATCTATAAAATTTTTATATGGAAAAGAAGAAAAAATGTCATTTCCATGACACTTATCTACAGTTTTTTGAGTTTTTGAAAGTGTTCACCAGTACTAGATTTTTAGGTTTGTTGTAATGGGATTTTTTCTTGCCTTGTAAGGTTTTACCAGGTGCAGCTAACCTGTGCTTCTGTTTCCTTCTGCATATCTCTGAATGCTTCTGTAGAGTTTTTTTAGACACAAACCTTTCTTTCTCATATTGTAGTTTCCACTGGAGAAGTACTGTGATGCAGAAACAGTTTTTGTTCAGCAACTCTGTCGAGGTGTGTGGTAATTTTCTTGGCTGTGGGCACAAGCACATGCAACAATCAGAAAAGCCTTCTGAAATAGCAGTATTTATATTCCTCTTAAGAAGAAAAATATATTTGAAAATACTCCACCTTTATTTTCCTAAAGGTCTTGCTAGTCTGTAGTTTCTGGGTGAAATGACTTGCTTTCAGTTAACCTTTCAGTAAATTGTCTCTCTTCCCTTGCTCTTCTCCCTGATTCTAGCTCCCTACTGTGTCTAGAGAGTGTTATTTTGTAAACCTCCGTGTTCTTTTGATGTCTGTTGTGCTTCAACTGTCACTTAAAGCAATCTTTTTCTTTACTTTCATTATTTCTTAGCTCTGCTTTGGAATTTGCAGGGAACTGACTTACCCTGAACATTTCATTTCTGTCTTTGTACCAGACCTTGAACCAATCTAATATATATGTATATGGTTAGTAATACATAAACTAATATATATAATGTGTATATGGTTAGTAACTTATGCACCTCTATAGCATCACCTGGTGCTTGGGTAAGCAGTTCTATAGTTCTTAACTTTTGTTGAATATATTTAGGCTAAAATTACTTCATTAACTGTCAGCTTTGAACCTTTGAGCTCATTCTGCATCTTGGCAGAATAGTTTGGGGAAAATAATTTCCATTTCTAAGGTGAACTGAAGTACTGCCATGCAGAAACTAGAAAGATATAATCATTATTCTTTGTGGTACACTGATATCCTGACCCGTATTAAATCATAGATTAAATTCTCACTTTACATAAATAAGCACCATTTTGTTTATTTCAGTCTATCCATATGGATTAGTGCCAGTTGTGGTTCTGTTCCAGTAAATTCCTCTTCAGCTTGCAAGTGTCTAAGATTGAACCACTATAATGTACACAATGGTTAGGTATTATTCCAGAGGCTCAGGTTCCTTAGATTGTCGAAAAAGAAAAGCTATTCCCTAAAGGATATTATTAAACCTTTTCTGTAACTTCAGTGTATGAGACAAAAAATAGCTACATCATTATTGGCTAATTATGGCCATTGCTAAGAGCACTAAATACAGTGATTCTACTACTTTATTTGTACCTTGCTACTTTCCCACCAATAATGATTCTTTTGGCAGAGTTGATAAAGCTGATTAGGGAGAGTAATTTCCATTTCTCTAAATTCAGTAGAAGTAATTTTTAGCTGCTGTCTTGGTACCCCTTTAATCTGCCACATATTCAGAAGATTTCCTGGCTCTCAAAGATGTGTCTTCATAGACTCTATAACTGCCATCATATTAAGGGGAATTAACAGTTTGATATTTTCTGAATGTTCCACAAAAATAATTGCTAGTGTAATGCATAGCACCCTAGTATCCAGGATTTACAATTTGCCACTGTGATGGAATGTCCTAATATTATTCATTGGAATTTTACTTAACACAAAATTAAGATGAAAAGTGTTTATTAATGTACAAAATCCAAAGTGAACTAAGCACAGTTTAATGAAGGAGATAAAACCATAATTAATTCACGTATAACAAAAGCAAAAAACCTGTTGTGGCCACTTGCTCCTTCCTTCACACAACAGACAATTAATGTAATCAGAAAATCAAGCCTGGAACAATTCTTTTAGCTCCTAATTTTTTTGGAGGGAAGATTCAAATTCCAATTTTCCTCCTGAAAAAGAATGTTGAATGTTCAGTGCTCTTATCTTATATTCTATATATCAGCTACAAACTATTTAAATTACAAATTAAGCTATAATCCCAAATTTTTCATGTTAACATTTTACACACAAGAATTGATTTAACTGAGTTAAAAAAGTAACATATCAGAAGAACATTGCTTACAATTTTCCTCTCTTATATCTCTCTGGAGTTTTGGGTTGTTTTTGTTTATTAAGGGGTTTACTGAGTGTGAGTATACTTGGTCAGGTGAATAAAATACAGATCTATGTCACTTCTTTGCTTTACCTGCACCCAGTAGATTGTGCTTGACAATATCTACCTTTCTTGAATTCCTTACACAAGATAAGAAAAAGTAAGACCTCCTTTCCCTTCTGCATTGCTCCTGATGTCTAGCACCTCTAATTAAATCAAAGACTATAAACCCAGGAATTTAAAATTGTTCTGTCTTCTTCATCAGAAGATACCTTTAGAGATTGTTAATTGGCAAATATTTCAAAGGCTCTCATGACACATTGAGTAGAATCTGGGTCCGTAAAGGGGTCTGCTGTTTTAGGGCATGTATTTGCTTCCCACATCTCTTGTTTCCTGTCACTCAGCACCATAGATGGGGAATGTTTCACTGACAAGAGTTACTTAACATCTATAGATTTCAGTTATTACTACCAAATTGTCCAAAATGTATAGAGTCAAGAATTCTAAAGACTGGCAGTTTGGTGTCTGGTTTATAATCTAAGAAGAAGTCTAATTTGGACACTGCAAATGAAGAGATTTGCAAACAGGCTAATTCCCAGACCTTGTTTCATGACAGGCAGTCAGGCCTGGTTTTTTTACCATTTTGGTTTTAAATGCCTCTCACTGATGAAAAGATGCCACTAATCTTTTCAGAGGCATCTATTGTTATGAAGTAAGGATGTCTGCTATCAACATTTTTTAAAAAATGTTTTTAACGAACAAAACTTGAAAGCAGATTTGACAGAACTATATTTTTCTTTTTTTTTCATTCTAAAATAGATGCTTAAATGTCTTCTGTAACACAAACAGGAAAAATAAGATGAAGCACTTTCTTGCCCTAATTATTTCTGTTTTCATTTTTCATCTTCATTACTGGAAGAAACAAAGAATACATGTTTCCAGGATTTTAATTGCTGTTTATTAACTAGTACATCTAGCAGGAAGATTACAGGATTCTGTAAGGTCATTCCTGTAAATTTGTGTGTGTGACTCAAATGCAGTATCCCTTCTTGCAAATGATCCAAAACAATCAGGGGCCAAATTTTAAGGGGACAGTGGTGGTTGCATTGCAAGACAGATTCTAGAAACTAATATTATACCTCTTAGTACTGTGAAACTTTAACAGCTACAGAAGATTTAAGTTAGATCATCTTTGGTTCCAGTTCAATTATTTTCTTTACTACTTATTTTTGCTTTAATAGTCAGAATGTATCAATATTATTATGCATTGCTCTCTCTTGCAAGTAAAAGGTGCTTTGATAAAAACAAAGTACTTTATTAATGAATTCATTGGTGAGAGGAAGAAAAGCCACAGAGGTGACTCTGAAGTCTCCTTCAGTTCAGAGTAATTGCTGTAACCTAAAGTCCTGCATGTGTTAAGTGCATATGCACTTCTGCTGAGTATTCCATACTAATTAATTGGGGATAAAATCTTTGACCTTATCCCTTTTCATCTTCTTCTGTGTTTGATACATTATTAGTGATTGTTTTAAACACTGAAAAACTCTTTGGCTCACATAACTCAAATACATTACACAGGTGCTTTAAGAGTGTTTAAAGGCTACTTACCACCTAAACTGACTCATTAGGGAGTATTAGTCTTAATATACAATTAAGATTCAAGTCAGATGTATGAAACTGCTTTTTTCACTGGCTTGTATTCCAGTCTCCTGTTATTTTCTTCATGTTTTCCAATGCCACTAAGTAAGTAAAAATGCTGCAACAATTGGAGTTTATTTGGGCAGATGATGTTTAATGATGGCTCCGATGTCAAGCCTTAATGTTGCTAACTAGTTTGCCTTGTTTTTGAAATGAATGGTTTTTTCTTTTAAATCCTGCCCCAGTATTCATGAAATACAGAATCCAAATTTCCCAGAGTCATAGGCTGAATCTTCTGAATCTAAAACTTCCAATGAAGAGGATGCAAAGTGCTTTCCAGATGATGGATCACATCTTTACAGTGTAGATGATTTTTCAAGGGATGTAAGATAACAAAACTTTTAATTATTAGGTATGTTTATTTGAAATGTCCTCTCAATAATCAAGTATGCATTTATTCATGTTATACAAGCTATTAGTGTTTTTGGGATGGGCCTGCTCTTACCTGGAGAATGAGTGCACTTATGCTATTTTTTTTAATACAGAAATATTCCAAGGTTATATTTTCCTAGTAAATTATGAAGAGCTCCAAAATTATGTTCTAAAAAATAACTAAACTCTAAATATACAGAAAGACAGGCAAATGCACTTTTTTTCCCTTTTGATTTGCATGGCATGAGAATGCTAAGGATTAAGCTGTAATCAGACAAGATGGTAAAACTAATAAATTCTATTTTGTTAAGTCCTTCAATAAGTAGTACATATATAATATTCTGCTCTTGTTGCAAAGGATTTTCCTGTGATGGAGAATAGTGTAGGCTACTCCTCAGCACAAGAATGTGTGCAGCTTTGTTCTTTGTTAAAAATCAGAAAAGCTCATCGTGTTTTTTTGAAGGGAAGAAAACAGTCTCTGTTCCTTTTTTTCTCTGTCTCATTCCACGCTTACAGTGCCACTGTTGAGTATTCAAAGTCATCTGGAATTCAGTATTCTGACTCTGCAAATTGGTTTAAGCATTTTCATATCTGATTATTTAGTCCAAATTCCTTGTGAAATGGGCCTTGTTTGTTTTTCTACCTAAATATTCCATTGACAGCACTCCTTAATCAAGGGAATTGCTGTTGATGAAACTTGGCTAATGAGAAGGGTCTAGTACCAGCAGTTAATCTCTATCCTGCCAATAATCCTCAAGCCATATTTGTAGCTGGACTCCCTCACTATTTTTAGATACACTAAAGGAGCTAGGAGTTAGCTGCAAAGGAGAGAAAAATGCTGAAGGTAACTTGTCATGCCCAGTCTGATATAGAGGATGTAACAGAGAGAGCGTGGTACCCACTTCCTTCAAGGTCAGGCCTTGGCAGTAACCATAGTAAATGTTGGATCAGGAGGATCAAAGGAGTGTTTCAAGGAACTTTAACTTGAAGTTTCAGTGTTTGTGGTGGAGGGAAAAAATATACCCCATAATGCAGTGTTGTACACAGGGTCATGATGCAACATCACTGCAGCTCTAGGACAGAAGTTGCTGTGTATGAATGCTGCATTAGTTTACAATTTGCCAGAATTGCAAATCTAATTCCAGACATAAAAATTAAGGAAAAGAAATTGTTCAAAAGTAATTAAATTCAAAAGTGAGCCAGTAGGAATTTCTCAATGGATTACATGTCTCAGAGTATGTTAATTATTTCCTCAATTTTTCACATTAGACCTATATAAGTGTGCTTAATTACAGTGCTCTGGGAAGAGGTGTTGCTAGGTTATTCAAAAGCAGCAAGAATCACAGAATCTAAGGTTCTCTAAAGTCTGGATATGCAAGTCCACCTCTGTTTCATTTCATAATGGGCAATAAAAGATGGTTTTTGTAGTTATAATAATAGAACTAAAGCAAAAATTATTTATTCTAATTCTTGCTATACAAGTTTTACATTTCACAGTTTTTTCAAAGCTTGAGAAGTTCTGTAAAAATATTTTTTTTTCTTTAAAACGAAAACTCAGTCTTTAAAAGATTTAAAAGTTAAATTGCTGAGCTGCATCAAAAAGGCACATATTTGTTCACATGCCCCAAAGGGCCATTGCTTTTCAATTTTTAGATGTGCAGGGCTGCTTATGAAATTCTTACTGTCAAAATGGCTTTGAGTTCTGAATGCTTGCTTATATCTAAGCCCACAGTTCAATACCATAATTTTCACATGACAAAATAAAGATGTAGATGTGGAGAATACAAGAGAAAGAAAGAAATACTTTTTGAAGGAGACAATTGTTATAAGAGCCTCTAGTGGTCTACATACAGAGTTATATCAGTAGTCTTGGGGGAAAAAACCAAACCACAGACTGTTTTCATACTTGTTTCAGGAAAATGGTACTTACCTACCCCAGAAGGAGACTATCAGTATGAAATACTTAATATATTTGATAAGCTTAGAAGGTGAAAAAGAATTTAACAGTACTAGGTTTTAAGGATACATTTTAAGATGCCTAGTAAAATTGCCTGGTGTCTAACTATTAAGTCACATAACCAAAAGTGCTGTGTTTTGTTGTAGTAATTCAGTAATTTTTGTGCTTTAGTAATAATAAATTCCTACTGATCCTAGACATTTCCAGTCACTTCAGTAATATGGGGCTTCTGTGTATGGCCCTTGATTTAATATTATGGATCTGTATAAGATATTTTAAGAAATTGGGAAGTAACCCCTCTGATGAACTCACTGAAGAGATTCCCTTAAGTGGTTTTGCATTCTTAAAATGTAGTGTTATTCCTTATGGTATCTTGTCAATGTAGGAAGTCTGTGGGTTGATGATGTATGATGACTCCCATCATTTATGAGCAAAAATTTTGCATATTATGTCTCAGTTCTGGCCTTTTCTGAAACATCAATTCTTACTTGATTTGTTCTGTCCTGCTTCTATAGATATTTTTCATATTACTGTTTCTCAGAAGTTTGGTAGTAGGTATATTTGCTGCAGAAATTTTGATGCAATGTGGTGTTGCACCTATAACCTGCTGAAAGCTGAGAATATTAAAAAAAAAAAAAAAGACATTAGAACAGAGTGTCAGGAATACTAGTTCTGGGGAGGAAAGGGTGGGAAAATGTGACAGCATCAGGCTGATTTCAACAGGGTAGTTTCAAGGATGAAGAGTATTTGTTATAGAAGTATGAGCAGAGTTTGACTGTCCAAGCTGTCTCTCCAGCCCTCTTCCAGTTTCCTGAAGCCTTTTTTTTTTGTAAAAAATGGCCTAGGACTCATTCCCATCACAGAAAATTCTTTTCTGCACATTGAACTGAGGAATGTTGAAGTGGTTCTGGCAGCTACTGATAGACTTATATAAGGATCCAACTTTCAAATTAGTGCCTGGCACCCAAACTGAAAAGCAGCATAAGAAATGCACCTCCAACAAACTGGATAGCACTGTGTTATATTTTTTTCCTTCAGATATTTGAGGTCCACTACTGTAGTATTTCTTAACATCTGTTTTCAAATGTGGGTCTGTTGTTTTGGTAGTAAATGCATTTGGAAAACAGAAGTCAAGGAGTGTATGTTGTGGTTGCTGGCAGGGAGAGGGAAGACCCATTTACCAGAAATATTGCTGTGTTCCAGACTGAAAGAATGTTACTATTATAATAGTTTATTTAGGATAATAAGGCCCTGGATCACATCTCTTAAATCTTGAAATTGGGATTCCTCTCCCTGGAGAGGGAATATTTAGTGGACTATGTCAGTGTGGCAAACTTGTACATTTGTAACTCCATCTTATGTCAGAAAGTGAGTGCTGTTTCTTGTTACAGATGTACACTGTAAGTTTCCAGAAGCAGTAGGAAGTCTTAGGTCTTGATTGCTATTGATCAGCTAATGACAGAAATGATTTTATGTCTAAGCAGTCTCCACTTTTCATCTGATGTCAGACAGGAGCACTTAGGTCCTTTTGCTTTTTCAACAAGCAGTCTAGTTCTGAGTCCTGCATCTTTCTTCAGGAATCTATCTCTGAAGCTATGTATGTAAAAGAAAAAGAAGTGTGTGTCTTTTCTAGGAAATGTTTATTGGGACTTGTTTGGTTATAATACTAGTGGCTTGCAGTCAATATTATTTAACATGGACTTTTTCTGTATAAAGCATGTTTTCATGTGAACAGCACTTTTTTGTGCTCTCAGAGCAACCTATTGTATTTGAGTATAAATAACGTGGTACAAGTACATGATCATATAGTATGTATTATTTTGTGAGATACAAACCAACTGGGTTTTGTTCTGCATCTTTAGAAGACTCTTAACCAGGTATCTGTCATAACTTTAGTGTTGGTGGACACACCACAGAGACTGAGTTCTTTGATTTTCTAAAAAGTCTTCATCCTTTTTTATGTAGATTTCCTTTGTTAGCTACAGAGCTCTCAAGTTGCTTCTATAGCGCAAGCAAAGTACAAATTTCTGTCATGCTGACCTCTGCAAGGAAACATTCTTGTTATTTTGGGCCACAGTTCTCTCAGATATTTCTGACCGTTTTTAGAATTGTTCCATGTCTGTAATCATGTTCTTCTACAGATTGTAATCCTCTGATTACCTTATTGAAAGTGATTATATGAAGGGCTTTTAGGTACAGAAGATCATCCAAATAGTAAAAAAGGCTTTTGAGGACAAAAGCAAATGTTGTGACCTGGTTATAACAGCTGACAAATCTTGCTGACATCTCAAATATTAGCCATTCATCATATTCCCTACAATTTCTCCTCATACATTTGTTGGAAGTAAAAAATGTTCCATCTTTACTTTTTAAACACAGAAGCCAATCAACTCCTATTGCAATGAATTGATCCTTTAACTCGGCCATGTAGCAAAACCATACACATTGTTGTTCTCACCAACAATCTCTACTGATTTTAGCCCTAACTTGCTAATTTAAAAAATACTTCTTGATGCAATGTTACCTCAGTACTTGGTTACTCAGCTGTTGAGATTCTTGGGTATAAATGAGGTGCAGATACCTCCAGAGGCTGTAAAGACTTTAATTCTATCAACAGTTCTGTTTGTCTTTTTTGGGTTTGTAGTGCTTGGTTTGTATTAATATTCTGCACATTTAAGAGTGCACATGTCAGCAACTTACAATGAATAAATCCAATTGGCAGAGGAATTGTGAAAGGAATACATTTTTTAAACAGTATATCAGGAGTGCTGTCTTGATTTTAGAATTTGAGCCTCATCAGCAAGGTATTCCTCTGAAGACAATGAAACAAAACATGCTTCAGGAGAATCAGAGACCAGGGAAATTCTGTTCATGTCTTTAAATGAACTCATTTACAGTATGTTGTAGAATTTGGAGAGGAGGCAAAAGGCATCATAGTAAACAAGTCAATTGTAAAGGAATGCTGAGAAATAAAATGTGGGCATGAATAAGAAGCACAGTTCTTCATCCCTCAAAATAAAAGCTACATAATTAAATCCAATTATTTATGCTATGAGGGGAGGGATAGGATTAAATTTGATTGGTACCAAAAATGCAAAATCATAGTAATTAGGCTCGTGTTCTCAATATTAAAATCTGATTATTATTCTGTGATAATATTAGCATTCTCATATGCTTAACTATGCTTCAGTAAGGTTCATTTTCTACCATTACACTACCCTACATACCAGCTCTCCAAAGTTGAAATGGATTAATTATATTTTAGTCATGCAGTAGCCCATACTTGTGTGGCCTAATAAAACATATCTTCACTGCTAATCCAGACAAGTAATTAATAATAATATTGACACATGAAAATAAATTATTCTTTGAACTGTATACACAGAAGGGGTTGCACACAGGGGTGGAGGCAACAACTGCTTTATGGGCAGCTGCCACAGATGGATGGACTGAGGCAGTGATGGGTGCCTCTGCCAGAGGGGAGCTCTTGACCCACAAAGTGAGAGGAAGGCTGCTGCACTCTGGATTCTAGCAATGGAAAAAACGAGTCCTCAGCATATAGGGAGGTAACTGTGTTGTCAGCTCTCTGAGGATAAATACTGGGAGTCTTGTAGTTCTTGGTGAGTTAGTTCAGTGTTTGCAAAGCAGTGTATTTGATGGTGTATCCTGTCAGGAGCTAATTAATTACTTTCAGTGAGGACCTGCTGTGTGGGTGGATCACCTCTGACTCTTCAGATGCTTGTGCTGTGAATCTCTTCTAAAATAAGACTGTGCTGCAACCCCTACAAATATCTGTCTTACCTCTACTGGTGATGTTGATCCTTTGACTGGTCAAACTAGGTGTGCTATTTTATAAGTCAGCTGTGCCCAGCTGGCCAAGAAGGCCAGTGGCATCCTGGCCTGGATCAGCAATAGTGTGGGCAGTGGGACCAGGGTAGGGATTGTCCCCCTGTACTCAGCACTGGTGAAACCACATCTTGAATGCTGTGTCCAGCTCTGGGCCCTCACTACAGGAAAGGCATTGAGGGGCTGGAGTGAGTCCAGAGAAGGGCAGTGGAGCTGGAGAAGGATCTGGAGCACAAGTCTGATAAGGAACGACTGAGGGAGCTGGGGTTGTTTAGCCTGGAGTAAAGGAGGCTCAGGGAGACCTTGTTGATCTCTACAACTGCCTGAAAGGAGTCAGCATCTTTTCCCAGATAACAAGAGGAAATGGCCTCAAATTGTGCCAGGAGAGGCTTAGACTGGATATTAGGATAAATTTCACTGAAAAGGTAGTCAAGCATCGGAACAGGCTGCCCAGGGGAGTCTTTGAGTCACCCTTCCTGGAGGTATTTAAAGATGTGTAGATGTTGCACTTAATGACATTGTTTAGTGGTGAACTTGGCAGTACTGAGTTCACAGTTGAACTCTATGATTCAGAGTTTTTCTCCAACCTAAACAGTTCTGTGTTTCTGTAATTCTTATTATCCTCTTGTCTTTTTGTCTTATCCATAAGCTTTGTATTATGAGGACTTTGTGTGGCAGTGACTAATGCTTGCAGGTGCTCCTAGAGCTGAGTCTCAGTGAAACCTTACCCTTCATGTTCTTTTGCATACATTTTGCTTCCTTTCTCTGCTTTTAGAACGCATTGAAGAATAGAAATGTATAACAGGGTTGATACTCAGAAAAGTGTAACCTCTGCTTCACTTAGAAAAGCTTTTAAACATGATACGCTCTCTTGGGTAGAGCTCTCCAGCCTGTCTCTAATCTATCGAGATGTAGAGGGCTCCATACCATGATACATATTTTTTTTGAGAAATGCCACATAACTTCCAGTATTTTGTATGAGACTGTGTGCAGTGGAATATTGCAGCAAACAAAGCTGCTCCAGGTTTTGTTTAAGAATTAATTGAATTATTTATGTATGATTTGCTAGGTAACATGTTGTCTGTGTCTAGCAGCTCCCTGATTCTTCTGCACAGGTAATGAAAATATTTCTCCTTTCTCTGCATTTCCTAAGTGTTTCAGAGTTTCAGGAAAACAAAGAGCTAGAGGACCAAGAAACTTGTAAATTAGTTTAGCTTCTCATCAGTAATGTATTCTGCAGGGCATTAATATTTTCTTTTCTAGTCATAAAGGCTCTGTTGCTATTCCTCTGTTAAAGCTGGGGGTTTTTTTCTGGATTCATGGGCTTCCCTTTTTCCTTGCAGGATTAATTTTGTTGTCTAGAGTGTCTTCTACCTTGTATTTTAAGCTCCTAAAGTAAATGGTTGCCATTTTATATTCCCTCTAACTGTTTTAAACCTTTCTGTTGAGGAGGAATTCACTGCCATGCTCAGGTCTCTGCTTTTCACAGTCAGTGTAAGACAATACTCCCAGTGGTCTCACTTGTAGGTAGTGTGAAATGAGAAACTGGCAAGTAGTACTCCATTGAGATGCAGTTATTACACTTTGGATCCTGGGTGATTAATGAGGTTTGAGTCTAGAAATGAATATTATCATAATCTGATCTCTCTTGTCTACTTGTATGCAGTATACCTGTGTTTTTTTAGAAATCGTGCTCTCAGCAGCACTAGTGCAGCTGGAATGTGTTTCCTCTCCCTTTGCACTGAAAATGTCAGTTTCAGACTAAAAGACTGGCTGTGTAACCAGACCTCTACAGAAGAGAGCAAAACTTGTCTGAAGAGTTCATCTCTGACTGCCGTTGTGTCCTCATTATCATCCAGAGTAGTGATTGAGTTTTCTAAGAGTTTAGAGAATAATGCCAGTATGATTTCTAGTAGTTGTATAGTTAGTATGGTGATCTGTTACATTTTGTAACTGCATAACTTTGTATGCTCTTGTTCAAAGTTTTTATGTAGCTGGCTTTTTTCCTATGTATTTGTTTCATTTCAACCTATTGATTTCTCTGGGTAAGAAAAGTTTTCCTGTCTGAAAATCAGGATAAGGACAATGTTTATCTTCTTGTGCTAAACCCATAGTGCATAAATTTTTTGTATCTGCCTTCTCTGTAATGCTGAGATCTCTGCAGGGTTTCTAAAGCTCTCATCACTTTCTCCTCTCTTTAAAGCTACCAAGAGATAAAACAGAGAATAATTGCTGCCATAATTACTGAAATTGTTTACACAGCTATACTATTTGTCAAATTTCATTCTGCTTAAAAATGATTCTTTATAGATCCAATTCACCAAGCATCAATAAAAAATAAGGACAATTAAAACTGAATTTTAATGCAAATGTGGCCTTTTCCCTATTCTGCATGAACGCACATTTATCAGGCTCATAAACCCTCCTGTTGACAGCATACCATTGAAATAACCAAGAAACAGCCATACTGTTATTGTTTCATGAGCCTTTGATATCAAGATTCATTTCCCTCAGAAAAAGATTGCAAAAGGTCAGTAACATGTCATAGAAGTCTGTTCCAGAACAGCTTGGGGATATATTTGCCTAAATTTGCAAAGTCTGCAGCACTACTGGGCCAGATCCATGCAGTGACTTGTTTGAACAAACATTTAACATAAAAGTGATCCAATCCTTCATTCACATACTCCATTATTACTGAAAAGTTGTGATTATTAAATCACAAAGTGGTTGAGGTTGGAAGGGACCTCTCAAGATACCTCATTCAGTGCTGTGGCTGAGCTTTAATACTTGTATTGCTGTTAATAATTAATTAAATCTATACCAACCACTTAAAAAAGGACTGAATGAAAATTAAGTTTTATGGGGTTTTTTAGGACTATGCTTTTAAATAAGATTCTTTGCAACCTAACAAATTGTTGGATCGACTCCACTTACTAAGAATATTTAAATATATTTTAAAATTTTGTAATGGGGAAATGTAGTTGTTTAAATTTGAAGCCACACTGTATAGACTTAAAAGCTGAATATTTATTTATGTACAGTAGATGCCCTAAAATGAGACCTCTGAAAGGCAAATTATGAGTTACAAAACTCATTTCATCTCGAGAAAATGCAGTCATATTCTTACAATGAGATGTAATAATAATTTCTGTGAATTCTAAAATCCTAAGTGGTATTTAATGTATTGATGTGTGATATGCATAGAAAAAAGTGGACAAGTATCCGTCTTGTTGAGACCAAGCAATTCTTTAAAGTGCAGGGAGAACAGAGGTTAGAATGAGCAGGACAGTTTGTGACTGAGCAGCTGTTGAGTTCCCAGAACAAGCCTGCAGCTCTAGGTCAGAGACACACACTGTGCAAGTTAAGGCAGAACTGATAAGAAATTGAATGATACTTTAACCTTTCCAAAGTATGGATTTATTTTCTAAAAAGCTTTACTCCTTAATAAGAGTCATGAAAATTATTTCACTCTTCACCCTCTTCTGTGTTATCGGGTAGAGACTGGCAGTGACTGGTAGTGACCTCTTACAATTCAGTACTAAAACACAATACCATAGCAGTGATTTTAGAGATTTCATTGTCAGAAGCTTAGACTCCTTTCCATCCAGCAGCCAAATTCAGAGGGGAATTAAATGATCTCCCATACTGAGAGCTAAACCTGCTCACTACATACAGTGTTCTATTTGGATTTCATAATTGTTGCTGAACTTCGTGATTAATAGCAAGACAAATTTGACATCATGAGCATTTTATTACCTTTAATGAACATTTTCTATTGTGTTATTTCTATACAGTTAAGTGTAGACATGTTTTGGTTAGAAGAACAAACATCTGAGTTGGTCATATATAGATGTGATCCTTCTAGCAATAATGATAACCATGTAAAACATATTAGCCTCATTCCAGTAATGATACTGCTTAATAGATTTTCATGGCAAGCATCATCATCATATTTTTACAGAAAATTTTGAGCCATTGTTGTCTGAAATGATGTGTCCCCATTGACCTGTTTGCCCACAAGATGTGGGTGCTCACCCATAAGACTGGAACTGTACAAGGTGTGCTTATTACGTGTAAGCCCCATAGTTGCTTTTGGAAGGGCAGAGCTCATTTGGAATTCTGAATGTGTTGGCCATGCACAATCATCACTGTTAGTATTTCCCTGCAATGGCACACTTTACAAAATCACAAGTTCTAAAGAGAGATTCTCCTTAGAGCTTGAAATAACATATTTATGCACACGCTGAAGGTAGAGAAGGAAAGAGAAAACATTGTGTCCCTAAATTTCTCCTGGTAAAATAAAAGCTACCTTTTTCAGTTGTTTCATGAAGTGGTTATTGCTGCAGACAGAGTGAATGAGAATGTGTCTACATTTGGGAAACAGGGGTAAGGCTCATTTAATTTTTTTTCTATACCTAAAGAAAAAAATTATGAAATCCTTTTCCTACTTTTAGAGAGAACTTGTACAATTTCCCTTCACTTCTGACAGTCCTTTCATTTATAATAGAAGTTCCTCAGATCAACTTCCTATTTTGTTCCTCTTTCACTTTGTAAACCCTTTGTTTAGGGTTAACAGCATAAAATTCTACTGCTGAGAAAATGTGATGGAGGATAAAGGGATGATTTGATCTCACAAGATGAAAAGCATTTGTGAGTCCAGAAGTCTTTTATGTGTTTTGAACACTAAAATATCACCCTATTACAACATGATATCTAATTTAGCCCATTAGGAAGAAAAATCTATAACTTTATTACATAGCTGTTGGAGCAGTGGATTTTTCAATGGATTCCAGTGGATTTGAATGGGATTTTTCTTATGAATAATTGCTCCACCTCAACAAGTGAAGGTAACATCATAAAGACCCCAAGCATTAAGGTCAGGCAAATTTTACATCTAAACCCCCTCCAAAAAACAAACCCCACAATGTAAGGATACACAAGTAAAGTGATGTAGGAAGAAGGTTGGGGTTTTTTCAACAGTAGATATACAGACAATAAAAATTTGACAGCATCAGGAGAAAATTCATGTAGTTAACTTCACTTAGGTTTCATGGAGATTGTGGAGGCTGAAATCCAGGGCAGGCTATAAGGGCTGGGTGTGCTGCTTGGTATCATTATTGGTAGGTTAGAATATTTTATGAAGACACCCTGTGATGTCCTGAAGAGGACATGTAAACTCCATGTTAGTTTCACAGTATTTAATGAACTTTCCCTGGTGACATGTGCCTTGGTTTGCTTAATGCTTTTGTTATAGGCTTTAGTAAAGGTTCCAAATTGAATTGCTAATGCATCTTTGTTGTTCAGTAATATAAATGAAAACACTAGTTATATAAATATTGCCAGTTGTAGTTATTGTTCCCAGAGTCCTATTCATTTACATCCTCCTGAATCCCAGTTACAAAACTAATAGATTTGCTACCAGGGGACATTAATTAGGGGTGGCACTGCTTTAGTTCTGTACACATTCCTATTCAGTTGTCTTTATTGTAACTTGATTAATTTTCATTCAATTCTAAAAACTGCATTATAGCAAATTACTATAGCAAAGCTTCTAATATCATTTTCTCAAAAAATAAAATCCTTGTTATCAGTATACTTGGCTTAATTTAAATCATTAATCATGCTGGATTTCATTATTCTCTGGAGGAATGCTTCAAGAATCACTAACAGCCCAGGACTGCTGGGCTGTCATCATTAAATATGGGTTACCTGTGCTTTAAATAATATAGAAAGACCTGTATTATCATGTTGGAGGAACCAGATGTCTTTTTTTTAATTATGGAAAATATTTTAATGGATTTTATTTAGTTTGCAAGTTTCCACTTAGTAGCTTACCTGGCACAGGAATAATTTCTGTAATGTTTAGTGATTTGATTATTTGTTCACCTTAATTTGATCAGCTCTGAGTTGGAGGCAGCACTGATTTTTATTTATTGCACTGATAGCAAAGATAGAGGCATAGAGCACTTTCTAGTCAATGCATTCAATATCTGTTGAAGTTTTTAAGCCTAATAAAACCTTTATCAGGTAGAATTTTACTTCAGACTGTGACAGTAACTTAGCTGCTCACAGGAGTGTTACAGACCAGCCCAGAGTGCCTGCCCTTCAGGAACACTGCTCATGCAGATGCCCCCGTGCTGTTCCAGGGCACAAACCCAAGGGACCTTGCTGGGCCCCCAGTGCCTTTCCCAGAGTCTGTCCATCAGCTCAGCACTCAGCAGTGAAGCTGCCCAGGCACATCACAACTGCAGCACTGCCTGTGACGATCCAAGCCAGCTGATTTCACCTGAGACAAGCACAGCTTACAGGCCAGGGAGGATTCCTGTGACAGCCAGGGATAAAATGGTTTGGGCTGAGAAGTACTGGTTGTGAAAAAATCTGATATGGAGACTGACACATGCTTTTTGCATTCTGGTAATGTGGAGGGGATTTTTCAGTACCTTTTTATTGGTAATGCTTTCAAACCATAGCAAGACTAACTTGCTTTGATAAAGGTAGAGGGAGAAGAAAATGATTTTCAGCCAGGTCAGCTTGGAACATTTTAGGGCAGATTAATATTGTTTGCATAGTGATTGCTTCTACATGTTGATTATCCTATATATAAATTGATAACTAAGTAATTTTCTCTAAAAAGGTAAACTGTAGTTCCACTTTGAGCTCTTTGCTTGGATCATTATCTAGCCATCTTTATTTTCTTCTTCACAGAGTCCTGAGATAGGCAAGCACCCTAGCCATGTTATAAACCCTGTTATAAGCATGGTGAATATACTCATGAAATGTAGTGAAATCTAACTTTGATTCAGTATTAAATTTTTCAGACCACAGTGCTTAGTTTTATCTGCCCTGGCTGTATAAATTTTCTCCTATATTTAGACTACAAACCTTTCTGGTCAATGTAGGTGGAAAATTTGGCAGTTTGCAGAGTAACGCAAAATGCCATACTCATCAGCAAATCACTTCAGAAAAATATGAGCTGTGACTCACCAAATATCAACTCTCTTTCTACATTTTTGTGCTGTGGAGGCCTCTTCAATACTGTTGAAATTGAAGCAGAAATCCGCTTTTAAAGAAAATCTCCCTGTCCATCCCACTTGACCATGGTTTGGCTCATATCATGAAATTTTCCTGCTCTGAATCACCTTGCCTTTGCAGCTGGTCCTCTGCAATCCCATTACAGACTCAGAGAGTGGTGGAGGTTGAAGGGACCTCTGGAAGTCATCTTGTCCAAACTGAGACAGGCACAGCTAGAAAAAGTTGCCCAAGACTGTCTGACAGCTTTTAAATATCTCCAAGGATGGTGACTCCAATCAGCTAATCGTTGTGGGGGAACAAAAGGCAACAAAATAAAAGTATGTTAAGCAAAAAATTTCAATAATATCCAGTTCTATAGCAAAAATAGTATCCTGATTATAAATTGAAAATAGAGCCTTAAAATATGTTCTCTACAATCATGGAAACAAGAAATTATATTACTGCACTGTAGAGATTATGGGATTCCCGTAAGTTTATAATATGGGAACTAACAGTCTGAATCCCAGGTCAAATTCTACATCTTGTTTGTAATTGTAGCTTTTGTTATATAATTCTTTTTTGTTATATAATTTTTAACTTAAGTTTTCCTTTAAAAGTACTTGTTTTCTATGGAATTCTAAGCTCTTACGTGAGCACAAGGCTATTCTTTCAAGTCTTTATTCTGAATGTCAGAGTAAACTCTGGTTTCTTAGGTGTGGAAGCAGGTGGCAAAGAAATGGGCTTTTCCAAAAACTCTGTAAAGGTGTTAGTTTTTCCATTAAATAGACAGGAGAGAAGAAAGTTTATAATATTAATAGAGTCATAGAGTCATAGAATGGTTTGGATTGGAGAGGGCCCTTAAGATCATCTAATTTCAACAGCCCTGCTGTGAGCAGAAATACCTTCTAGTAGGCTGGATTTCTCAGAGCCTCCTCCAGCTGAGTCTTCAATACCTCCAGGGATGAGGCATCCACAGCTTCTCTGGGCAACCTGTTCCAATCACTCTCACAGTAGATAGATCTTTCCTAATACCTAATCTAAACCTACTCTATTCCAGTTTGACGCCATTCCATCTTGTCCTGTAACTACATGACCTTGTAAATAGTCTCCCTCATTATTCCTTCTATGCTCCCTTCAGGTACTGGAGGGCCACAATTAGGTCACCCCCGAAGTGTTCTCTTTTCTATGAGGAAAAAGCTCATTCTCTCAGCCTTTCCTCTCAGGAGAGGTGCTCCAACTCTGTGATCATCTTGGTGGCCTCCTCTGGACCTGCTTGAACACGTTCATGTCCTTCCTGTGCTGGGATACCCAGAGGTGGATGCATCACCCCAGGTGTGGTCTCACCAGAGGGGAGCAGAGGGGCAGAATCCCCTGCCTTACCCTGCTGCCCTCACTGCTTTGGATGCAGCCCAGGATCTGTTTGACTTTATGGGTTGCAAGTGCACGTGGCTGGGTCATGTCTAGCATCTCATCCTTCAGCACCCCACAGGTAAATCTTTGGCCTACTTCTGGAGCTTGTCCAGGTCCCTCTGGAAAGCACCCTGTCGTTCAGGAGTGTCAACAGCACCACTTACCTTGGTGTCATCTGCAAATTTGCTGAAAGTGCACTTGAGCCCTTCATTTCTGTCATTAATGAAGATACTAATTAACACTGGTCCCAGTTTGGATCCCTGACAGACATCACTTGTCACTGGTGTCCATCGTGACTCTGCACTCTTGACCACTATTCTCTCAACACAACTGCCCAATCAATTCCTTTTCCACCTAAGAGCCCACCCATCAAATTCTTCTCTCTCAGATTTAGAGAGAAGGATGGTGGGGGTGACCATGTCAAAGGCTTTACAGAAGGTCAGATCAGTGACATCTGTAGCCCTTCCCTCGTCCACTGATGCAGTCACTCCACCGTGGAAAGCCACAAGGGTTGGTCAGGCAGGACTTGGCCATGGCAAAGCCCTGCTGGCTGCCTCAAATGACCTCATCTTCAAGATGAGCACAATGATTCTTCAAATCATAGTCAGTTATAATGGATTTTTTGTTAAAGTTTTATTTATCATTTCAACAATTATTCTTCTGTGTCATAACAGTTTTCACACATCTGATGTCAGATTAGAAAAATTATAATTTTATTTTTTCTTTCAGTAAAATTAAAAATAATTCAGGTCTACTACCTCTCACTACTCACAATTCTGGTAACTTCTGTGTACTTGATCAATAGTTTTCTGGTCATTCAGTGCTTCTGAATTTCAAAACCAAACCAATGGTTTTACAGTGAGCTATTCTATTTGTAAGATGTATCTGCAATGTGATAAAGAATTAGATATATATATATAGGCATTAAGGCCCTTCTCAGGAGCAATGGGGAACTAGGAAGGAAATTCCTACCCAGACATCAGAAGCTTTCGTTTCATGGGGCTCTGAACAAAGCTCCTCTCTCACTGTTTTTTAAGCTTTGGTGCAGTCAAAGTGTTCTTGAGGTTTTTCTCTCATACTACTTTTCATGTCTTCAATTTAAATAAAGACATAATTTGGAAAGGAATAATTTGAAAGTAGTTTTCTTTAAGCAATATTATTCTCACTCCTTTTTTATGTTCTCTTTGTAGTTTTCTGTCCTCTGTTAATAATTTTTTCCACACAACCAGTAAAGCATGCAGTAAATCTCTAATTGTTCTGTCTTCTGTTTCTCTTTCTTTTATGAAAAATCACAGGATTTTAGAGGTCTCTGTTTTACTGCTTTTCCATTCTTTTGCTTGCTATCTAAAACATGAATAATGATGGATCTTCCATCACAATGGGTTTTCACTACCTATTGAATTGAGTCTCATTTTCCAATGTTCATGGCATCATCTTTCTGCCAGTCACAACACAATTCTTAACAGTAGATATGCACATAGATTCCTGAATCAGAAAATTGTGCTGTATATATGACCAATGTGTTGTTCAGTGGTAAAAGGAACACTCTCTATACATTCTAATAGCAGAATCACCTCCTAGTTCTGCCTCAAATGCTGTCTCTTTCTCAAATATTATACCTTTTTTTTAAGAGGGAAAATGCAGAAAGTGTGGTGACTAACAGGACAGTTTAACTCCTTAAGTAATATCTGTGGTATCATGGGTAGACATTCATCCCTTGATGCAGAAGGGCAATGCTTCCTCTGCCTTCTTCAAATTTGTTCTGTAAGATGGCAGTATATTCCTTAATCACTGATATCCCAGGCTGGAGCTTCCATTTTCTGTCACTGTTTGTGTTGGGTGGAAATTGAGTTGGTACATTTGGTTTGGCCCATCTGTGTCAACAAATGATGTTCTAATCCTCTTACTCAGAGATATGCAAGCTTTTTTTGTTTTTTGTTTGGGGTTGTGTTTTGGTTTGTTTTTCTTTTTCTTGTTGTTGGAAGCTGCACTTTTTTAGCATGCCTTTTCAACACATTGGTCATATGAGCAAAAAATTCCACTTAAACTTTTGAAGAATGAGAAATGAATGTGATATCAACTTCATTTTGCCTTCATTTATTTGAACAAAAGTATGTGGAAAAGTTGATGTACACTATTTCTCAAAAGTACGTTGAGATGATAGTCTGCAATGGTCATTCAATGGAAGGCTGCTTATATGTTTCAGGGAAGTTTATCAAAGTAATTTTAGCTGCCCCTTAACTTTGTATCTGAATGAAACAACCTGCAATACAGATTTTAAAGGATATTTTGCACTGAGACAAAAATCTGTAATCTGGTCCTTTGAGAGGTACTGTGTCAAATTGTTTTAATCTTAAGAAATAGTCTTAAAATAACTGTATGGGCTAGAATCCTGAGTCAAACAGGGGAAGCATTGTCAGCATTGTAAACTTAATAAGGTGGGTGATGTGGATCAATTTGTTCTGTCCTTGACTTTCTGCTTCTATTAGAATTCTGGAAGATCATTAGTCACCTCTGGGATGTATTTGATTAATAGGCTTGTTTAAACAAAAGAGGTGAGGTCAAGCGTGATCTGAAATTATGAAAAATGTGTATCCCAGTGGGCTTTTCACTTTCCAAATTACGAGTGAGGGAAAGTGCCTTCTCTCTTTTGATTCTGATTAATTTAATTGGCTTTTATCATAATGATAGCCTGCAAGAGCTTAGTTTTGCCTGTTTTATGCTATAGTGCACTGTTTAAAAGTAGTATATTAAAGTTTGTACTATTAGTATACTTGGTAAGGAATCATAAACTTATATGACAGTTCTAAGAAACTAGTGTACGATACAGATTCTTTAACCTAGAATAATACAGGGAAGTGCACATGTTTCTGATGATCTCTGAAGATGATGGTGTAGACTTTATTTTGTATCTGCATAATTTCAGGTAGAAGATAATCCAGTTTATTCACATTCCATTATCTATGTGCATACATTTATTATGTGCCAGAGAAGAAGCTATTGGCTGTTTTTTCAAATGGTGATGTTGTGATGATTTATAAAGAGTGAAAATGAAAATATATTTTAACTGTTAACAATCTGTTTTTTTCACTGCCCTTGCTCTTCAGTCCTTGCTCTTTCAAAGTTTGTCAAACAGCTCATTTATTTCAAGCAATGACGTAAAGCAGAAATTACCTAGACACATGTAATATTATAGGTTGCTTATCAGTGGCTTTGGGTTTTTTTCTGTCACTCCTATTTTCTTCTTCAGGTCCATTGGTTTGTGCAGATTAAGCATGTTTTATAGCTTAAAGATGCTGTTTCTGTCTACTTAGTTCCCCATGAGATGAAAGCAATGAGTTTCATTGTCTTTATTTCTGTGCAATTCGCAATTAGTTTTATGATCTGTATCAAGCATGTCTGTGTCTTATAAATGCAATCCATAACTCTCACTTTTCTGATGGTGGCAGTGAGTCCCTGGAGATAGAATATGACTTATTTCCTTATTATAACATCCTTTTCATCTTCTAAATTACTGCTGTCCTAAAAAAATGCTGCCAACACATGTAGCAGGTTTGCAGAAGCTGGATCTTAATCTGGAACTTTGGTATAATTCCCTTTAACTAATAACGAGTCATTTTCTGTTTATTAGGCTCCAAAGGCATGGTTTTGTCTTCTAAAAGACTAGTTTTGCCTTTTTAATGCAATTTTTGTTTACAAAATTTGGACAGTTACATCAAATGCTTTACCCATAAAGTAAAGCTTACTTGGTTTTCATCTTTTCAGAGCTTATATTGCTCAGTCATCATGAGCTTGCTTGTATCTTGAGATCTGTACCAATTTCTTTATTAAAAAGAACTTATTACTGAGTTAATTTTTCTGCATCTGTCTTGGTTCTCCCTAAACAAATTAGTTTAATTTTCATTAAAAAATGAAATTCAGTGTAATTATATGTGTTTACCACAACTGTTTCCCTTATTGATAGAATTCACATCTTCCATTTCCAACTCCAGCTGCTGCTTATGAAACAAAAGCAACAGCATATTTTCTCTTAAAGTTACATCAGTAAAGGAAGATGTGCAAGAAACTATTGCAAGCTGACTGTAGGGATTTTATTCAGTCGACACAGGATGTCTCAGAATTTTTTAGTTCTTATGCACATATGGACAAATACTGTGGACATATTATGGACACTCTAACATGTGCAGACATTGAGTCATTTTACAGTTTTTTTACAAAAAACAGAATGTAGATTGAGTGCCACCAAAGGAAAATAAACCCTAAATTTAATCATAAGCAGCCATCAGGTCTTAATCTAATGGATATGAGAAAGTCTTTGTTTTTCAGCTGAGTTGTATTATTGACTTACATTTAGATACTGATAATTTAGTATCTAAATTACTATAAATTTAAGCAACCATCACTTTTAGTATTTTTCTTGGTTTTATAGATGTAGAATCAGATGGGGCAAAATCCTCAGGAAGGAAAACCTTTCATTTGGCAGAAGGGCTGTTTTCCAACTGGCACCTCAGTGGAAAGAGCATTTAAATTTACTTCTGGGAGAGTAATGTTACAGGAGAAGAAACGATAGGTTTTTCATTGACACTTTTTAAGATGTTTTTCAAATATATATAACACTGGCTTTCAGATTTTTGCTGCAGAATATGAGTGCTGGTTCATTGGGCCAATATTGCCCAAACTCCTCTTACAGATTCTTCTGTGATTCTTCATTGGTGAACCACTGACTTTATTGTCAGCAAACTAATGTCACTGTGCATTTTACCCCTGGGTTTTCAGGTTATTTTTTAATATATGGAATGGTATAGATTCTAGGACACACTATGGCAAAACTTCACTGGCAATGTCTTGTAAGAAACAAGGTTTTTATTTTGTCCTCAACAGGATGTATTTCAGACATAGCATATTTATACATGTCAAGTTTTTCATCTTAGGCTGTGGCTTACTAAATTCGTCAAAAACATAGTGGAGGTCCAAGTGGACTATATCAGCTAGACCACCCTTAACTCAGTGCAAAGAGGTCTGAAATTTCGGCAGGGCAGGATTTCCTTTTGCTGGAGTCATGCTGATTTTTCTGTATTTATCCTGGCGAGGTGTCATTCAGTTATAGATTCCCATAATTTGTTACTGAAGCCTGTAATTCCCAAGGACTTCTTTGAAGTCTTCTCTGAAAATCTGTAGCTGAATAAGAGGGTTTGAATATGGACAGAGTTTTAAAGCCTTTCTTTTCCACAAAGTAGGCAGCTTGCATAGCTTTTCTTACAAGCAGAGCTAAGTGATGTAGTTGTGCTGGTCTGAGGCATTAGTAGGGCAAAAAACTAGGTCTTTTCAATAAAAAAACCTGAACAAATCCTTGAACTCCTCCTTTTATGATGATTTATGTGCAAGCATTTATTAGCCTTACTGCAGACTCCATGTGTGATTGTATACATACATGTATGTAAAGGTATACATGTATATTACATAATTACATGTGGAGTATAAGTGTATATTGTATTATATAGTATGTAACCATACCTACATAAAAGGATGTATTCGTGGCTGTGCATCTACATTTGAATGTGCATGTTTATTTAAAATTCTGTTTAACTTGTTATAGCACAGTAGGGTTTTTGTTGCCATGTCATAGCCAAAAAAGCAGCTTTTCATTATGCTGGGGTTTGGGACACTGACCCTTGCAAGTCACATGCAATTATAAAGGCTAAATCTGAGACCTTTTAAGACCCTGAAAATTAGGGACCACAGAAACAAAAATCTGCCACACCAGAGACCTAAGTTGGGTTTAATGTCACTTGTGCCATTCCTTCCTATGTGTCTT
Source organism: Notiomystis cincta (assembly GCA_013398075.1). Taxonomy (NCBI): domain Eukaryota; kingdom Metazoa; phylum Chordata; class Aves; order Passeriformes; family Notiomystidae; genus Notiomystis; species Notiomystis cincta. The sequence goes on along the minus strand of VZRX01007484.1, from coordinate 255,709 downwards.
TTCCCCTTACTGCTGAGATGGAATGCACTGATGCTGATTGTTAAATTCTTTATACCACTTTATTGCCAAGTGAAGGTCAAGCCCTGTATAGGGCACTACCATAATACCTCCTTGTAGTACCTAATTAGGAAGCACATTGCTTCTGTTACTCACACGTTCATCATCTACTCCATACAAACTGCAATATCCAGTTTTGGTTGCTATAAAGTAATAATCATGTTAATATAATGTTCTAAAAATAAGGAAACTGTTGCCTATATCTATAAAGAGAGATACAGATAAATATAACTTTTAAAGCCTTTAAGCAAATTTCAAATACCACAGCATTGAGTTTCTTTTTTTTTTTTTTCTTTAATCTCTATCTTGTAATTACACATTATTTATTTGGGGTTTTTTTATTGTTTTTAAGGAAACAACATGGTAACTGCTATTGTGAGTGTCATCCAAGTCAAACTGATAAAAATTGTTTTTAAAGATATTTTAATTCATATCCCCATTCATACTTTTTCTCATAACGATCTAATGTCTTTGCAGACACATTTCTTTCACTTTTTGTTATCTATAGATTAACTTTGGAGAAAATATAAAATGAGAGAGATTAAAAAAAGACATCATGTATTGCCTTTAGATTTCCAAAATACCCGATTCTTTTGTTTTAAAGTATTCATCAAAAACTTTCTGTGATACCTAACAAGGAGATTAATAGAACTAAACAAGAATTTCATGGTGTTCAGCTGCTACGTATAAGTTAAAAAATTTTGACATACTTATGAAGCCACAAGATTTCAGCTATGCTGAAAATGCAGAGGATCATACACTTTACCTTTCTAAGCAAATCTACATTATCTGTCATTAAAAAAAAAAGCACAAGTAGATTATTTGAAATAATACAGAAGAAATACTGTCAAGTCCTGCGACACATTCCTTTAGTCTACAAGTATTATTAGAATGATTGAGAGAGGAATTATTTCTGACCATTAAGTAATCATTTTACATACTGAAATGTGAGATTTGTTAAAATAGTTTGCACAGCTCCAAATGTAGCTGGAAGTTAAACAAATGCTGGGCAGTTCTTGTCGTCTGGGAAAAAACAACTTTCTCCACTGCTCTCCCTGAAGTCAGCCACTGGCTCCTTTAAAACCTCTTGTTTAGTCTGGGCTGTCCATCATATGGTGCTTTGTTCCTAAATTGGCTCTTGACTAGATGTACGTGGGAAAGTGTTTCCAGGTGGTTGCAGGGGTAGGTGCTTTCCTTGATAACATGTAATAGAAATTAAGCTAATGGGTTGCATGTGTCTCTTCTGAGCTTGGATATAAAGGCGTGGTTTCCACGTCATTACATTAAAAATTTATTTTAAGGTTTTTTTATTCCTCTACATGGACACAGGCACTTTTTAATGTAGAAAGTCCTTGTACTTCAGGTAAACCTGTGCAGCTTTATAGCCATTGCACTTGTAATTTAAAACTGATAATTGAGGGGCTATAATTTAGAATAAAAAATTAAATCTTATACTTCAAGTGGATTAAGTTTCAATTTTAGTAAGAATATAGTTTTTAAGATAAAGTTATGTGACCTTTCTGCTGTGTAAGGTGATATGATCATATATTGATTAAAAATTCTGACTTGATGCTTTTGCTTAAATAAGTTTTTATTGACTTAGTGCTAATCTCTAAGAGTCTTTAAGAGAAAGGTGGTGCAGTCTGCAAACAAAGTAGTTAACTTTGAACATTCTTTCTGGCCTTTTCACTTAGCCTAGAAATATAATTAGGAATCTCCCCTCTGCTAGTGTACTGCTTCAATGGGCAATCATATATGTAAAATTCTTTGGTTTAAACTTTATTATGAAACTTTACGAGCTTTAGAGAATCTTGTATACACAGAAGAGAGACCTGCTTTTATCCATATGTAAAAAGAGGACAGACAGGGAAAAGTGGAGAATGAAAGACGATCAGCATAATTAGAGAGTCTTACTCTGTATTAAACATAGGAGTTAAAATTGTAGGTATTTGTGGGTTTCTGCATAGTTAGTTTGTACTAGGGCATGCCACACATGATTACTGCTCTTCTTAAGCTCAGAAAACTTCTGTAGTTTGACATCATCTGTTAAATCTCCCTTCATGCTTTTTGAATTTTCTGGCCATATTGGGTTAAAATGTTATTAGAGCAGTAACTCAAGTAACAATACTTGAGATATTAATAATTGTAACATTTTTAATTTGATAAGTTCTAGTGAATTTCTTGCTCTGATGTGTCTAAGCTTATAAAGAAAAGAATATTGGGTCCATTTTTTTTTTGGTCTTGAAACCTAAATTGCTTCCTTTCCTAAATAGGCCAGAATAGCGTGAAATATATTGGCAATAAGATATAAAAGAGTATGCCATATTTCTTGTACTGTTATATCTTCAACAATGTATTCCATGGCACATTTATGAAGGATTTCCACAATAAGAATGAAGGCTATGGACAGTGTATCTTTAGGAGAATATGCTTATAGGACCTCAATCAGTGGGTTTGTGGTTTGATTGAATTTGTATTGAAAGATGCACACTCACTTCTTTAAAGTGCTTTTGTGTTTCTGTGGAGTTTTTCCTCCAATGCCTAATGGCTGTGAACCGGAACTTGTAGTGTTGGAATAGAAAAAATACTTAGGATTCAGTCCTCTAAAAGTCAAAGATCTTCATCATAAAACATGTCAAATTACTTACACAAGGGAAATTTTATCAAAGGTGTATGAATAACAGAGAAGTTTCAATCATTGGAAGAGAGCTTACTTAATTACTGTAGTTTAACATTTGTTGTGAGTTGAGCCCATGACTGGTATTTAGAGACCTCATTCTGCAGGTTTCTTGTTTTGGAGAAATACTGGTGTTTCTGTCAGAGTGCAGCCATTTGGTTTAGAACTTGCACAGCCTCACCATCTTTACTGTAGGCAGGGTAATTACAAGTTTTTCCTGGCTGAATATGTGCCTGTCGAGTACATATCAATAAAGAAGTGGTGGGGGTTCAAAGTTTCACAGGATAATTTTATTAAGAATGAATGAGATGTATGCTTTTTGCAATGCAATATTGAGGATGGTTCTGAGCAGTTTGAAGCTGGCACTGTCTTCATGCTTTATCATGCTGATTCACCACTCACACAGTGCTGTCATTTATTTTTATAAAAAAGGAAAACTCTTCAATAAAACATCTTTAGTTTAAAAAACAGCAACAGCAATAGAAAACCCTTTTTTGTTTATCTTTTTACCGAATTCATTAGATTGCAACTAAATGCATTAGAAGAGATGGTATGAATTTCTGTATGCATAATCTCATTTTGTAATTTTGCATCTGCAGTTATTAGTGAAAAAGTACAAGAATATGATATAGCTACTAAAGATGTTGCCTGTGATGTAGGGAGCACTTAGAGTTGTTACTCCTGATTGAACCACTTGAGAGCAGTTGCATCTTTAAATGGCAAGTCTACCTTGTAACCAAGCACAAGTTGTTTTTAATGCTACAAGAAAGCTGCCTGAAGACATATTTTTTTTCTTCTTTAAAATCTGTCTTCTTTTAGCCTACCACTCACATGTGATTAAGTTTCAATTTATTACTTATGAGTGAACCATTATATATCACAAAACAGTGTCCATATACAGCTTTCCCTACAGCAGAATTTCTCTTCTAGAACCCCAGCATTTTCACTTGTCCTTAATTATTCATAATTCTATTAAAAAATTATTCTCCTTCTCGCTCTAGGAGAATAATAGATGATGCTTCAAAGGGCCAATTCATTAGGTGAAAACAAATATGCCTACTTTTGTTTTCTGGTTGTAGCAAATTGTAGAGCTGAATGTCTTTTCCATAAAGTATGTGCATCTATTTTTAACAGAACTGACTCCACAAGGGACATGAACAGGAGGAATATTTTCTGAACAACCAAATTATTGAGTTTTTGAGGTGCCTGTTGCCTCTACCTGCTTGCCTTTAAAGTAATGCCAAGGAAAGAGGTAGGCTCAGAAGGCAACACTCTCCTCAGCTTATTGGAGAAGTCAAGAGTGCCAACACAAGCCTGAAAGCAGCCTTTAGATGACAGACTTATGAGAACCCTGCTTTGTGTGGCTGAATTTGCTCTAGACTACTGAAGGGTGAAATGGTAGATAGTGTCTAAACCCATCAAAAGATTTCCTATTGTTCACCTGCCGACTTCCATTTTAAATTCTGAGAATGAAGCTTCAGCCGAAATATAAAGTAATGCTCAGAAGTTTTACAATATATCATAGTTCAGAATCCAATTTTTCTTTGTCGTCTTAAGAAGAAACAGCCATGGTCACTGTAGAAGTTTCTAAGTTTCAAAGTTTTCAAGTCTGTTTACAATTATAACCATAATTCATTTCCTCAAGGATCATAAAAAGAGACATGACTTTTTAGAAATTATTAAGCAACACTCAAATTCTAAATATTGAAGTCTAAGAGTATAGAGTCTATAGATTCAGCATCTAAAGAAGCTGCATTTCCTAATGATTTGTTGTGAATTATTCACTCTGCTGTCAGCTATCAGTTGTTGCCTAAAGCTGAGGGATTATGCCACGCTTTAGTATGTCTTCCTTTATCTAATTGCATTTCTTTGCCCTTTCTCACAAAGTATTTTCATTCACCTCTCAGTCCTACTGGTTGGTTGCTCCAGTAGCAAGGACTGTCAATGACTGTGGTTAGTAATTATGCTGATGTGGGCAGACAATCCATCATAGTGGATTTTGCATGTGGCGCCTGATAATTAATCATGGGGCCATGGTGCAGAAACTACACAGCAGAGTAGAAATTTGTCTTTTAAAGGCCAGTTCAGGGTTGGAATATAAAGAATAATGAGCCCATAGCTGGTAACTCCTGTTTACCAATCAATCTTCCTATTTGGTCTTTTAAATGCTTTTGTAGGATTTGATAAAATCATCCATGGAAGTGATAATAATAGCTCAATAGAAAAAATTGCACATTTAAAGATTCCACTTTTTGTACACTGGGGTGTTATTTTTTATGTTTCCATCGAGTACACAGTAAGAGGAGTTAAGTACTTGATGATAAATTAGAAACCAGATATATTACTTTTGGCACCAGGTAAAGAGGGAGAAGTCTGTGCAAGGTTGGAAGGATTTGTTTCTATACTCAAGACAGATGTTAAGGAGCATGAGATCAACAGAAAATGCCTGAAAATAACATGAATATTTGTGATCTTGCTTTGGCAGTGTATTTGGAGATAAATGGCGATCTGCCAAGGCGTCTCCACTCAGGTTCATTGGGAATGTTCTTGCTTCTAAGGATTCAGTATCTTGGCTATAGGTTATTGTATGAAAAACATTAAAAAGCATGAAATACTTTTAGGCTTGTTCCTTGAACTTGCCTAGTACTGACTAAGGTGATGTTGTTCCCATAGACATGGTAGCCCAGCATTTCCATAAGGATAGAAACCCCGAACCACACTGTATGTAGTGGAGGGGAATAAATGGTACTTATCTGCAATAATAAATGTGGAGATTCAAAGCAAAAATGAAGGGGAAAAGCCAGCATTCATTTTTGGCTCTTGACAGTAGCATCTCACAGCTTCTCCTTGAAAATTTTACTGTATTTTGATCTATTTACATTAATACACAACAGCATCTCAGTAATGCTTTTGGTCAAAATTCGATGTCTGTATATGTATGTTAATTATTAACACAGTATCATTTACAAGGCTTGTCTACTCTGCTTCCTAGACAATTTCTGAACATACATATTTTGTATAATGTATTTTACTGAAAGCAAAGCTCTGTGTTCATCATTTCATTATTGTTGAAATCTCCCCTTTAAGTGTCAGAGTTCACACAGTGTTTATGACCCTTTCTGTTTCTGTTTTGAGTGATAGCTGTATTATTCTACTATTTTTTTTCATCCTTTCTCTTTTCAGTTCCAGTGAAATCTTTTATAATTTCAGCGCATTACACCAGACTGTCATTTGCTGTTTGGGAAGCTTCTTTACATTTCTGTAAAACTGTTCTCAAACTATTTTAGTCAGATTCTGGATGCTTGAAATCCATCTTGATTATTAACTAGATTTCTGTAATACTCACATTCTATATTAAATAGTAACTGTTTTGATGAACTAGAACCTTTTCAAAGATATTGTTACCTGATGATGAGAGAACAGTGAATTTTTTCCAGTGGACTCTGGTTAAATTTTTACCCATGAACTTTTGTGCAGCTGCTGCCTATTGTTGAGCAAGCCACTTTCCTCTCTGTGTTTCTCTTATTAATTGTCAAGTGCAGCAAGGTTAGCCTCATCTTTGCCAATTCTAAAAATTAAATGTTCTTGATTTTGCTATTATTTAAGCACCCTAGGCAAAAATACCAGAATTTTCCATTAAAATTATTTAACATAGAAAAGACCTTAATTAAAGATCTGTCATCAAGAGGATGAAAGATTAGAGAGAGGTGCCTGTTTTACCCATTTACCAGAAAAGTAAGGGTCTGTCATATAGCCTGAGAGCTTGATCCAGTCAAAAGCAGTGCTCAGTCAGCAGGAAGATCTGTGAGACAATACAGGAGCAAACAGGGCAAAGTGAAATCTGGATTTGCTCTGATGAGGAGACACACACCTGGATTTCATTGTAAAAATGGAACTTTTGATATTGAAAACTTCAGTGATGCACATAGTTTTGTCATCATACGTAGTGAGGGTCTGTACTTGAAGGAATAGTTCTTTTTAGTAATAAGAGTTAAGTTCTCTGCCTTTTTTTTTTTCTCTGTCCTAAACTTCACAGAAAGAATTCAAGGATGAAAAGAGATCATCTCTCCCAGTCGTTGGTTATTCATTTACTTCTCAGTTGTATTTCGCAGCTTCTCAACAACCCAATGCTTTTTACAGTTTGTTTGGTGCCACTACTGCCTAATCTCTTTCATGTCACCCTATTTCCTGACCCACTCACCTTCCTCCACCCTTGTGTTATAATGTTAAATGTATTGAATGACAGTAGCATACAACTCATTGTCCAAGATCAACTTATCCTGGAATTATCATATTTTTGGTCTTTTTTCTATTAATTACTAATTTATCTAGATCTAAAGTATTATCATCATCTCCTGAAATTCCTTTTTTTTTATCTTTACAACAAAAAAGTTTTTAGATTTATGTTTTGTAACATTTCAATTTTCCTCTGCATTTAAAAAAACCCTGATACCTATTAAAACATTGTTGAAATTGTCATTGTACTTCCTATAACCATGTCAAATGGCTAACCCAGTGGTCTGAGTTCACTTACTGGCAGCCTTTAAAACAAAACAAAAAAACAAGAATAAAAGTAAAGCAAGAGAAAGGAGAAAAAAAAAAAGGAAGGGGCAAGGAACAACACCTTACTTGTTTTATTGTTCTCTTCAGTGGGAATTGCATCATATGCTTACATTATTTTCCTGTCCTGTCATAAAAATGAGATAGATGATAAAGTAGTACCGTCATACCTACTGACTTCATTCTTTTTTTAAACCATGAAAAATAGTATTAAATTAAATGTGTGATAAACATTAAAATGCACAAGTAAAAACATCACTTGTGCACTTGACAAGCACTTAATGATATCACAAGTGGTTATGCTCTAAGAACAGCTTTAAAAGTTGCAAGACCAAGATGCATTTTAATTAAGGCAAAGATATCTGTGAAAGGAAGGAACTGCAAAGCTGAAATGGTCTGTAAAAGTATTGTGTAAAATATTGAGATCTTACATGACTTGTAGCTGTATACTGCATGGGTTTGCATTTTCCTTTGCTTTGCCTAAAGCACCCATTCACCTCTCCATACAATCAGTCTCTCTGTCATATCTTTTCACAAACCTAGAGCTAAGAAGGACTCCCTTTCCTCTGGTCTCATCTCCATCTTGGCTTGTCTCTTCATTTAGGTCATTAGGACCACCATAAGAAAAATAATAGTGACTCTGAAATATTTAAAACTATTCTATTAGTCTTACTGTTTTAAAAGAGCAAGGAGATAGGTAAGTATCCCCAGGTGAAGTACAGGAAATGTATTTAGAAGCAGCAGAACTTAGCACAAATATCAGAGGTTATCTGGCTTATATCAGTAAGAGTTTTGCAGATTGCTAAAACTTCTTTCAAATTCCTGTGTGTGCTGTTTACATGCTGTTGGGCAAAAACATTAAAATAATTGCCATAGTTTGAGGGGTGCAGATTGTTTCCTGACCCTTCATCTGGTTGCTTTGTGCAGTTACCCTCGTGTGTTTCAGTACTTGAGCAGATGCTGAGAGGTGATTCTATCACAGGCAGCTGGGACTTAAAATGCATCAGACTGACCTGCATGAAGGTGCATTAATTGAAATTATACACTGTAAACTGGCAAACAGAATGACACTAATAAATGTTAAGGTTAAAAATGTATGAGTTGGCATAGCAGTTGTAATTCAAATCTAATAAAGACAACGGTCTCAATTTTTTGAGGCTACCAAACAACAGTTTTGGTTGCACTGTTAGATTTGTAATTTCTACAAGTTTCTGTAGCCTTGTGTAATGTAGGAGTTAAAATTTGTATGATGACACTAATCATAAAGATTAGAGGTGGAGAATGTGTTAGTAGCGCCTCATAACTTTTGACCCCACAAAATTCTACATTTATCCTAAGTCACTGAAGTGCTGCCTTCCACTGTGCTAAAAGTATTAGCACAAATGACAGATCAGTATAAAATAACCCATAAACCCAAAATTCCCAGCTGTATTTGCCGTGGATAAACATGTTCTTTGGGTGTAGCAGAAAGGTTTAATACTCATTGCATCCTTCTGCTTAGTATTTCTCACTCATTATGTTCATAGTGTCAGTTTTTAAAGGTATGCTGTATCATTTACATGTGAGGATTTTTTTCCACACTACCTACTGTAAGTCAGTGCTATCAAACCTGTGCTCCATTTAAGAAGTTCTGTTTACATTATTTTTTTATTAAGAGCTGTGTCCCTATTTTTCATGTGGTTGAAAGAGGTGATGCTGGATTTATAGATGTGTAAGATGAGGATATGGTTATGAGTGAGAAGGGCTTTGGAGCTAGACACTTGTGAGAGGGGCAGAAAGGGACTAACAAGTTGGTGCAGCAAGAGGCCAGAAGAAATTGAGTCCCATGTATCCAGTAAGAGAAGCATTCAAGTGAACATCTAGTTTCCAAGGTCTCCAGAATGTTTAGGCTATTAAGGATGGTTTCCAAGCTTCAGTGACAGTGTTACTTGGTGGGGAGGTCTAAAGGAGAGCAAACAAAATGCATTTGAGTTGAATCAGAGTGTGTTCCAACCTCACACCTCCTGTGACCACTGCAGGATCCAAAGGTAGAAATACTGTGTGTTTCAGGAAAATGCGTTGCAGGAAGGAAAATGAAAAGGAATTTTCTTCATGCTTTGGGTTGAGAAAAGTGGCAGCATATTAGTTGTAGGAAGAACATTGTGATGAATCACTTTTGTAGACAGGGACAAACAGATTTGGAAACTTAACCAATTACTGCTTCTTTCTCTTACCCTGTGGATTTTCTAGGACTTGAGCATAAAATTTGGAATGTGAAACAGGCTGACAGTTGGTTAAGAGCCAGATTCTGATCTTTACATCAGTTCCTAAGAATTAAGAAAGAATGAGGTGTAGATCCAAGGTTAGAAAGGGCCATTTGCCTTGGCTCCTGTCTTCTTTATTTCTTCCAAGTAAAATACACTGCACATAATTTCTGAAGATTTTTAAGTAGCAATAGTACAGTCTAACTCAAGAGAAATTGAGGTAGATTTTGGTTTTACTTTTTTTCATAAAGGAATACAGCAACAAACTTGGAAAGGGCATCATGTTTCCAGGATAAAGAAAAGTAAGTGCTTCAGGGGAGAAAGAACTGCTCGTGTTTTCAACAGCTTTGGCCCCATTTGGGGACATTTCTGACAGTAGTATTTACATTTATGATATATTTCTTTCATGCTTATCAGCTTTCCCAGCAAATTGACTTACCTACAGACAGTAGGAATATGTTCATTATCTACCTGGATTTTCTGTTTCTTCAGAAATAATATAGAGGAGTCATGGTTGCATGTGACACCACCATCTGGGGAAGTTAAGGAAGATTTTTATATTGATTGATTTGTAAAAACACAGTTGAAATGGTAAAATTTGCCTCTAGAACTTCAGTTTTTACTTAGGCAGAAAATACTTTCCTTATAAATACCAAGAAAAAGTACAGGACCAAGTATCATTTCAATTGCTGCTAAAAACCTATGGAAGGAAGCAAAAAAAAAAAAAAAAAAAAAAAAAAAAAAAAAAAAAAAAAAAAAAAAGAAAAACAGATGAAAACTATGAAAACTAATACCTAATACTTACTAGATTTCTTTCTGAAAGCCAAAAAAGTGTGGGGCAGGGGATGGTGATGGTGATGTGCTCAGTTTTTAAGTTGTATCAAAATCCAAACAATACAGACTCATAGGATTCTTTAGTTTGAAAAGACCTTTAAGGTCATCAAGTCCCTTAACCCAGCACTGCCAAGTCCACCACTAAACTGTCCCTTAAGAGCCACTTCTACACATCTTTGCCTTCAGACATGGTGTCTCAAATGCTTCCCTGGGCAGCCTGTTATGAGGCTCAGCCACCTTTCCTTGAAGAACTTCTTTTTAATACCCAGTGTAAACCTCTCCTGGCATAACTTGAGGCCGTCTCTTCTTGTCCCATCTCTTGTTACTTGTGAGAAGAGACCAACTCCCACCTGGCTACAACCTCCTTTCAGGCAGTTGTAGAGTGTGATGAGGTCTCCCCTGAACCTCCTTTTCTCCAGAAAACATGCCCAGCTCCCTCAGCCACTCCTCAGAAGACTTGTGCCCCAGACCCTTCACCAGATCCATTGCCTTTCTCTGGACACACTCCAGACCCTCAATGTCCTTCTTGTAGTGAGGAGCCCAAAACTGAACACAGGATTTGAGGTGTGGCCTCAGCAGTGCAGAGTACAGAGGGACAATTGCTGGTCCCTGCCCTGGTCCTGCTGGCCACACTATTTCTGATCCAGGCCAGGATGCCACTGGCCTTCTTGGCCACCTGGGCACACTGCTAGTCTGGGGTAAAACCACAATATAACTATCAAATTAAAAGGCTGCTATTTCCCTCAGTTTTCATAGAATGAATTGCAATGGACATTTGTCCTTTGGACTATCAGAACACAGCATGATTTGACTCTCTTCTGATAAATACTGTACTGTGCATATAATTTTTCTGCAGCCTGTAAGAGCATGTTAGAGTGTTTGCCATTTTAAATAATGTTTTTAGTGGTACCGTATATGTTATGACCCAGAAATTAGTTTAATTAGCCTTTGTCCAGCAGGTTCATTTGAAGCTAAAATTATGGCACGATCCAGTACACTTAAACTAAGTGCATGCAAATGGCTTTATAATCAAATAATTAATTGAAGACTCTTAGGGACATCGATTAAGTGAGATAGGTGCACAGAAAGCATAGGCAAATGCCAGAGAAGGGTCTGTAATCAGCATTCCAAATGGTTTTTTTGTGACTTTTCCATTAACTCAAAGTAAATTTAATGATTACTTAGGGAAGCACTCAAATTTGATACCATACTATAGTGGAAGGAAGTCCACTAAATAAACCGGGCTTGCTGAGCCTGTGGAAGATTTACAGCAGGTTTTCAAGACATGAAAACAATGGTGTAAAGGGATGTGATGTTTGTTCTTCATGGAAAGAAACATGTATGCACACATGTAGCATGCTTGGAAAGCATTGGGGTACAAAGCCACTACACTGGAGACACATGACAGAGGGAATTCCATACACCATGTGATCCCAGCCATTAAGCACTGGGATTCTCTTGGCATGTTAGAGATTGCTTTCTTGGGACACTTCCTGCAAAGAAAGTAATTGATTTGTGTGGAAGTCACAAATAATTGAGCTTTGACCAAGTTTCTTCAAAGGATTTAGAACTACAAGTTATTTCTTTTCTGTAACAGAATGAAGTGCAAGTATTTTGTGAACTCACTAATAGAGTGTGTCATGTATGTGCTCATTGTATCTTGCAGGTTCTTACCATTGTCAGGTGGGTTTACTGCTTTGTGTTTAAAAAATCAACTGAGATCAATCTAATTATGCATTATCCCTCAGGCTTAAATAAATATTTGTCAGGACTAAAGAGAAAAGCTGACCTCTGCACAGAGGAAGAAAAATTGCCATTCATTTTTAATTATTAAGACAGAGTAAAGCAAATTTTTGTCTGCAAGTATTAATATGTTCTTCCAGAAATCACATAGTAGAATGTCATTCAGAAATCTGGCAGTTCTTAAGCAGAAAACCTTTTAAATTCTGTAAATAAATAATGGAATTAATTATAGTTCTTAAGCAGAAAACCTTTTAAATTCTGTAAATAAATAATGGAATTAATTATACTTTCCTGTGAAGAAAATACTACTAAAAGAGAGGAGATTTGGGCAGCTGACTAAATTCTTGACTCTAACAGCTCTCATGCCTAATTTTGGCACATTTCTGATTGTCTGTACATCATTCCTTTTCCTTAGCTAAAAAATCATCAGCTTCCCTGATCTCCAGCCGTGCCATCAGAAGTAATTCTCTAATGCTTATAAAAGCAAAATGGCGTAAAAATAAATAAATAAACAAGATAGTTTTGACCTGGATTTCCCTAATCAGATTTACAACACAGCTGCATAAATGCTTGTGCTAGCATGAGAGGAACAAGATCAAGTGGTGGGTTGAAAGGGTGGGCGAATTGCTTCTCTTGGAGCTACCAGCTTCAAGTGTTTATGAAACATCATCTTTAATGCATCTTAGGGCCCCTGTGTACACAAAGAGGAGTCTCAGCCTGTTTTAATCATATTAAAATACATGAGCAGTTCTAGTTGAAAAAGAAAGCTCACCATGACTTCAAAACAAGCAAAGTTTTAACTCCCTAGCAAGCTTAAATATGCCATCAATTCATAGATTTTTTTTTCTTCTTTTTTGTTTTTAGTTTTCTAAGTATCAAAAGGCAATTGAGTATTTCTAATTGTGAAGATTCTGCAATCTGTGTGGTCAGGTATTCATGAAACACTACTTTGACAGAACAACACTGACAATTAAGTGTAAGAATTATGTATCCTGGTGAATCTTTCCTGGTTTATCATGTCAGTGATTTTAGAGAATTACTTCAGATCATTTTTATACTGTCTGACTTGTTCCCTCATCCTTGTTTGAAAATAACGCCCTTTCCAGGGTTGATGTCTCTGCCTGCAGGTTGTCACTTCTGGGGATCTAGCAGTGTTCAGTACTGCTAGAGCTGGGCTTGGCTTTATGCAATTAATTCTCTAACTGTGTCATTTAATTGACAGCATGCAATACCATTAAAAGCAGTAGTGTAATAATAGTTCGTGCACAAGGAAAAAAAATAAACCAAGTAAACACAACTGTATGTTTCTTGGAAAATATGCAGTGTTTAGAAGATACAAATAATTCAAAAGCGATTTAATTGGGTAGGAATTTAGAAGTTCATTTAACTAGTCTTCTTTATTAAGTCATTGAATTTTCACACTAACTTGTTCTGTTATTGCACATTTTCTTCTGTCTCTGTCACCTGAATCAAAATGGAGCAGAGGTCTGGCTTTGCTTCTGAGACATTCCAAGTGAAACCCTTCTGGTGCTGCATCTCTTTTGCCAAGATCCCAGTATGAAGAGTTGCCTTTTAACTGTCCCACTCCCGTGTGTTAAGGTGTGGCAAGCTGGGTGTTGGGCAGTTTGAGAACAGCTGTTGTTGCAATTAAGACAGCTGCAGTGTGCTCTTCACGCTGTAGGAGCAGCTACACTGAGAGGGACTCAGGAAACCTGTCAGACAGGAATCTACCTCTCCACGCTTGAGAGCTGCATGGAGAGTCTGAATGTGAGATCAGGCACTTGCACCTTATCTTGCTCTGAATTCTGCAGCACATCTGAGTGTGGTCTGACAAGGCATTAGTATTTTGCTTTGCAATATTTACACACTGGCGTGGCTTACAAAAGCTCTCTTTAAGTATTCTGTATTTCTGATGGTCTGAAAATGGGAGTTACAAAGATGCATAATGGGTTGGCTTTGCTTCCAGACTATATTAAGATACATTGCTTTTCCTATACCATTTTGTACAGAATGTGTACTGTACTTTCTTTTTATGAGTACTGTATTTTCCTTACTGTTTTGGAGGGGGAATTTGTGTCTACTTTTGTAGGCAGTTTTTGATAAAATAATTACACTGTCCCTTAACAGAAAAAAAAATTCTGTACCTGTATCTCATAGCTGGAGTAACTGTAACTAGTCTCATCCTAGGATTCTGAAAGAGAAAGGGACGAAATATAACTAATGAATTGAGCTTCTTACTTTTGTTAATGTGTAGGTACATTCAGAAGATCAAGAAAGATTTTATAGGAACATGTGCAGCTAACACTGTTTTCCATTTACTAACTCCAGGCTTGATTACATGTGGAAAAAATGGATTTTTCTCCTATAAATTTTGGAATTGATGCCACTTTGTATTAAGCAAGGCAGAAAACCCAGCATACTTGGGAATAATGTCAAAAGATCTATTGGTGTAGATGGCTGTTTCCATTTATTTTTTTCAAGTGATACCTGAAGTATTTGTGCCAAGAGATGTAGCTGTAAGCTGAACAGTGCCAGACACTTGTATGAATTATACAGCTCAGTGATCCAGATGGATAACACTTTACATTTGTAGAAGGGTTCCTGGTACAGCTTTAGGCTGAGATAACCAACCCTGTGAAGCAGTCCCCAGACATGGTTTGGGAGGTACTCAGGACCAAGACTATTCCTGTTATGCAGTTTGAGGGTTGTTGTGATGGTTTGTGATGTTGTGATGGATTGGCAGTGTTTCATTAGTACAGATGCAGACCATGAGCTGTGTGTCACACTGAGCCTTGTTTTACAGGCTGCTGGTTTTACCTACCTGCAGCCCGAGCTCCTGTGCAACACACCAGTGCCATGCTAAACCAACAGACATCCCTCAGGTGCTTGAAGCTCCACCTGAGGCCCCACTTGCAACTTTAAAGTGAAGGCAGGCGTGGATCTGCTCGTGATTTTGCCACCTGGGACTACCTTCCCATTCCAGATTCCTTCAGTCCTGGCAACTGTGGCAATAACCAAAAACCAGGCAGGGAGGATCAGGGAAAAACTCTAACAGGAAGTGTGCTAGTCAGTGCATTGGTGGGAGTAATGCATGTAAACTTCCATGGCTCCATATTGTTCTTTTCAGTTTTGTCAGTCCATTGCCATGAACTCAAATGCAAATTTGCAGCTGAACAGCGTTAGAATCAGCCCAATTCTGATTGAATGCATGGCAGCATATAGACATCTTGATAGCCAAGTTCAGTTTGCCCTGGAAGTGGAACATTTCTCCTATTTTAGACATGTAAGAGGAAATCACTCAGTAAAATTTTATGATCTGTATTATGTAAAGTGTCTTTTTAAATTGTAGGAACTGTCTCTTCTGCTCCTAAAACCACTCTTTTATTCTCCTGAATGTGAACTTTTCTGCAGTTCCTTCACTATGATGTTGGAACACGTAATAGTTATTAATCAATGCATTCACTGAACATCCTAATCAAATAGAATTAAATATAAACATTTTGGGTTTCAAGAGCAGGAATTTAGCAGCAGAGATCACATGATTTATTAAAAGTGACAGAATCTGCCAAAGTACCAAAGCAGAACCAGCACAAACTATTGTGAGGTGCAATAGACAGATATACAAATACACATATATTATAAATCAATTTTCTAGTCCAGAAATATTTAATAAGATTGCAGCTGTCATTGCAACTGGAAGTCAGCTGAACTTTTTGTAGCAATTACAAATACAAATATCTCAGTTCCTTACTCTAATGTGTCTGGTGTGATGATTTGTTGCAGTCAAATACAGGGGTGTGTCTGTTCTCTCAGACTAATGTATCAACCCAGAGCTGATCATGGGTGGCAGGATAGGAAGGTTCTCCCTGACACCATCTCCTCTATCCCCACTTCAAGACAGGTTGCTTGTGTGTTTGTCACTGCTGAGAGATGTTAGGCTAATGTGCCAGTGGTGCTCCCAGAATCACCTGAGCTTACTTATTCTCTACTTGCTTCCCATTTCAATATTTCCCACTTCCCATTCAGTACTTCTAGACTGAATCCACTGTTGCACTTTAAACATACTCCTACTTCTCTTATGTGCCATGGAGAAAAAGAAAGAGCATTCTCTTCCAATTTTAGTTTCAATTAATATAATCTTTCCTCATGTTTCTAGGCCCCTGATTGTTCTTACTTATGTTTTCTGGAGCCACTCCAGCTGGCAGATATTGGTCACAATGAGTGGTGCCCAAGAGTGAGCACAGCATTTTACCTCAGATTGTCTCAATGCTGAAGGCAGCTTATGGATTTCTTCTCCCTATTTTGAAGACTAATGTTTACACAAGTCTTATATACTTATATTTTTTCACCACTATAATGATTGTCTTTCCATGATAATTTAATCTTATTTACTTATATTCAGCTTCTGCTCTACTGTCAGTCAGAGAATTGCTTTAAGGAACTACTAGATGAAGGGAAATATTTCCCATCCAGTCTTCATACAACTGCTTATTTGCCTCTCAAAGATGGAGGCAAACTTTCCTTTGTTGAGTGAAATCCCTTTTTCTTCAGATCTACTCTCTAGGCTGACCAATAACTTTGAATTCTAATCTCACAGTAATACTTTTTTTTAGCATGTTTAGGTCACTATCATGTAAAACTTATCTGATATCCTGTTGAATAAACAGTATGATCTTTTCCAGATCTTAATGGAAAAAAATAGAGCAAATTCAGGACAGATTGTGTCAAATCCACATATGATACCTCTTTTTATTTTAGAAAGTGAATGATTGGTGGTGAAGAAAAAAAATTAAAGTTATGCTATGTATAATTTTCAGTGGCTAAAAAAAGTATGCAAACTGAGATGCACATTAGTAAAAGGTGTGTGTTTCAAGTTCAGCTCATTTAACCTCCTTTAACTTAAACAAACTGTTCTGTTTGAATTTGGAAGGTGTGATAGGAATGAATGACAAGTATCTGGCTCTAAAATTCCATGTTTATTAGTTAAATGGTCGCATAAGGCCTGAGTTTGTCATTTTCCCTGATTTTTTTTTTTTTTTACTTTTTCATTGCAGTTCCTTTCTGAGGCCTGATTTTAGGCTATAGAAGTAGTAAATTGAAAACTAGAGGGAAATAAGGGGATAGTGGGGCTTCTTGCAGGTCTCTAGAATCAAGAATCCTGTAAAGACCACAAAGTCATCTGAAAACTTTAAAGCTACACAGAGGAGCTTGGATAGGATAAAGGTACTGGTTTATTGACCAATTAGTGAAGGTCTAATTTCCCCTGCTAATCATTTTTTTAGTATGTTCCAGTATTATCATGGCGTCAAATTTGGTCAAAGGGAGACCTTGTGAAGTTCTCATATTGAAAACAAGTAAATGATACCAGGGAGAATCAAAGTTTAATAACTCTGATGCAGGTTTCAACATGATAAAAAGCTAAAGGACTCCTAAGGTATTTGTTCCTTTAGTCCAAGACTCCATTACCACCAAAGCTAATTATGTGCTGTGCAAGACAGGAAAAGAGCAGTTTAAACATTCCTCTGATAGACTTGTTGAACTCTTGTATCTGTGGTTCCTCCTGCAGACTGGACAAACTGCTTGAAAGAGTGGGGAGGCTTTTTTTCTTTGGCTAGCAGCTACCAGATACCAAAGAATGACAGATTTTGTTCATTTCCTTAGGCTGTGAGGAAGTGTCTGAGGACAGCAAATTCTGTCACATATTCACAAGCTCACAAATAAAGAAATCCCTGATTTTCTCTGTAAAAACAGCAACTGTATATTTTTATACCCATAAATAGAGCTGTGAGTATACTCACTGATTGCTTTATCTGATTGCTGTCTTTAGCATATATCTGAAAAAAAAAAAAAAAAAACAAAAAAAACCATGAGGATCTGGCATTAAAAGATAGCAGTTAAAATGCCTTTTGATACTTATATATAGAGATAAATATGAAATGGCACTCTCAGTCATAGAATATCTTGCTGCTGGTTTCCCTGCACCGCATACTTTTCACCTGCATTCAGTCAGTTGTGGAGAGATTCCATTTAAATTCAGTGGAAGGATGTGGAAGCAGGTGTACCAGAGGGAGCCTGCACAGCTTCCCCAGATGCAGAGGAGCCACTGAGGACTTGTGCATGGCAGGTTGATCTGTGTTTTACGTAGTGGCTCATGGGGATTACAGAAGATGACTGTTCTGAACTGAAAATTAGTTTTCTAATGCGAAATCTTGCCCAAAAAAAGGTCAAAAATTAGGAAGAATCAGGAGATTACAGACCAAGGGGTTTGTTCTGTCCCACTGAGCTCATGAAAAGAGCTGCTCATGTAGCAGCTCCTGGACCACCACTTGCTGCCCTAGGGTATTTTTTCACTGTAAACTGTAAGAAAAGGGAGCTGTTTTTTCCTAGCACCTTAAAAACAATTGTTTTTTGCTTTCAGTCAGATCAAATTACAGTAGTTTTGAAATTTCTTATGCAGCCTTCTGGAAAGATAAGCAGCTTTAAATCTTAAATCTGTAAACCTTACAGGGTTTTTTAGGCTGACCAAGCACAAAGCAAATCACTTATGCAGGAGAAGTTGTTGGATACCTATACAGACATGATTCATGATGTGTTTTTGTCTAATGTGGTTTTATGAAGAAAATGTCTTCACTTTCCTTCACCATCTATTCCAGTGCTTTGTGTGAGAAAGTGTTTGCTACAGTCTAATGTTAATCTACATTGCTGCAAGCATTAGGTCCACTTTGTTCTATCTTGTCTACCATGAATTTGAGATGATCTTTTCCTTTACAAGCAGCTTTTTATATACCTGGAAACTTATCACTCCCTTCTGTGCAGATGTCAAAGGCAGCTCATGACCTCTTCAAACAATCTCCACACATCTGAAACTTTGCTAAATTATGGAAGGACTTCTAGCTCAACTCTATTGGTGACCAGTGAACAAGTTCTCATATGTTTTTGTGCTTGGGGTTCACTCTTCCCAGTGCTTCACTTTCTCCTCACATTACCATAATGTACCTATGAGTGATAAAGCCTTCCATTTGAATAGCCCTTGCATCACTTCTTTTATGAACTATTGAGCTATGAAAGGACTTGCACATACCAGGTGCTGAACCTCAATCTTTTCTAAGTGTGAGCATACTCTTCTGTTCCAGGCTAATATCTGTTAGGAAGATGATTTTCAACTTTAGCATCTGTGAATTTATCAACCCTTTTCCAGAAAGAATTCACCTGGGAAAATATGGTATGAAACATTAAATTTTAAAGAAAATACAATATTTCAAAATATCACCAAAGAAAAATTTCCTGCATTACTATAAAGCCTTCCCAGCCAGAGGTAAAGCTCACTTCTTTTCTGATATACGAGGTTTTACAAGAGCTCTCTTCATTTTCATCCAACGGTGTTGAAGTTCTGAATGATAAATCCAGCTTGTTGGAGTACTGAAGGACTTTGAGCATTCAATTACACTGAAGATTCCTTGCCTGCATTTGAACCTCTCCTCGAGACCTAAATGATGAGAAAGAGCTAGAAGCAATTGTGCTATGGAAACAGTAATGGCAACTTCATAGTTTCATTTGAGCACAAATCAGAACAAATAAGTGTTTCCTTTGCATTCTCTGAAAAAAGAAATGGTTTCCCCCTTAATATTGCACTGCCATTAAGACTCTGTGTATTTTTACAAAGTTGCACAAGCAGAGGCATGAACCTTCAGTTCACTGCAACAACAGAGAAAAATCTTTATTCTTTAGCAAGAAATTGTTACAAAAAGTTGAAGAATCTTTATAGATGATATAACTAGCTGGGGCAGAGTTGACAGCAGTCTGGGAGTCTCTAATTTTGTCCTCAAAAAACCACAGTTTGCAAGCTAAAGATAATACCAAAAAAAAAGAAAAAAAAATACTTAGGGAGAGAACTGATTGGAAAAAGTCCTGTATTTCACACAGCACTGTATGCATCACTCCTTTAACAAACAAGTATCTAGGAGACTTTTATGGGTGAGACTTCCGTAAAACTTGCCAGACTACTTTGAACTGAGTTTTCACTTTGATTTGAGGAGTTACTTCACTTTGATTTGTGCTGTAATACACATTAGCAGAAAGTGAGCTGTATTAAAAATTGAGATTAAATTTGTAATGTTTATGAGGAAAATGAGCAAAATTAAAAGTGCAGCCAATCAGTGTTTGTTGCAGTTAATCTGCTTACATGATACATATGGGGAAAGTTAATTCCAGAGTCTTGGTGGCACTTTCAAGATGTGATGGCATTTGAAATGCAGTTTAGAGGTTCACTTTAATTTGAAATATTTTTCAGGTTGGTTTGGTTTGGGTTTTTTTTGTTTGGGGGGGGAGGATAATTTTGGGTAAAATTTGTGATTTTGAACTGCATTTTAGCAACCAGTTTCTACTTTAGTGCCACTACTTGAAACAAATTCTGCTTTGAAAACAGAGAACATTGGAAGCAAGTCCAAGACATGCAGGTAGTGGCACAAGTAAAACCAGCAGTCTTCAGTACTGGTATCATGTGCTGTGTTACTAATTCTGATATTTTTCAGTAACACTGCAAACCTGAATTCGCACTATGAATCCCCTGACAATCCACTTCTGTCCCCATGCCCACCTACCACCCACTGGTGCAGTTTGTGAGTTAACTATATTTTCTTGGTTCAGTTCTGTTTTAAGAATTGCTTTCATAAGAGTGACAGTTATATTCATCTGATTATGGCTTTGGGAGCTTTTTCCTGCTTTCTGTCTTCAGTCACTATGATATTGTTGGTTTTGCTCTTGACTTTACTGACAGATTGTTGTTTATGAAGAACATATCTTTTGAAACGAGATCAATAGTCAGTCAGTCAGCTTAAGAAGCTGTCTGTTTTCTTGCTGTCTGTTTATACTCCTGTATGGAGCAGGAACATGAGATGTCT
The DNA here is from genome assembly GCA_013398075.1 of Notiomystis cincta. Lineage (NCBI taxonomy): Eukaryota > Metazoa > Chordata > Aves > Passeriformes > Notiomystidae > Notiomystis > Notiomystis cincta. The sequence goes on along the minus strand of VZRX01007484.1, from coordinate 234,695 downwards.
TCTTACACAGACCAGGATGATTTTAAGGATGAGGTATCAGTTTTGCTGTAGATGAAATTTATACCGTGAAACCAGCTGAAATAAAACAAAACAAACAACTATCTGCAATTCAGCAAAGGTAAATGTGGGGTCCTGCACCGGGAGAGGAATCACCCCATACTCCAGTCCAGGCTGTGGAGAAGAACCAGGGGGTCCTGGTGGACACCAAGCTGTCCATGAGCCAGCAGTGCTCTTGTGGCCAAGAAGGCCAATGGTGCCCTGGGGTGCATTAGGAAGAGCATTCCAGCAGGTCAGGGGAGGTGATCCTGCCCCTCTACTCAGCCCTGGTGAGGGCACACCTGGAGTGCTGTGTCCAGTTCTGGGTTTCCCAGTAGGACAGACATGGAGCTCCTGGAAAAGGTCCAGTGGAGAATAACGAAGACAGTTAAGGAACTTTTATGAGGACAGGCTGAGGGAGCTGGGCCTTTTCAGATTTGAGACAACTGAGAGGGGACCTCATCAACGTCTGTCAGTATCTGAAGGGAGGGTGCAGGAGGATGTTTCCAGGCTCTGCTTTGCTTGGTGCTGAGCAATAGGACAAGAGGCAATGGGCAGAAACTGATGCACAGAAAGTTCCATCTGAACTTGAGGAAGAACTTCTTTACTGTGTGGGTGGCTGAGGACCAGAACAGTTTGTCCAGAGAGGTTGTGGAGTCTCCCTCACAGGAGATGTTCAAGAACCATCTGGACACAATCCTGTGCCATGTGCTGAGGAATGACCCTGCTTGAGCAGGGAGGCTGGACCAGATGACCCACTGTGATGCCTGCCAGCACTGCCCATTCTGTGATTCTCTGGTTCTGTAATGGCCAAGATGCAGTTTAAGCTGTTCCTTGCCATTTGGCCACTGTTGCTGTCTCGCTTCTGGAAGTAAATAATTAGCATTTATGCATGGTATTGTACCATCACCTAACTCATCAGTGTCTTTTATATTCCACCAAAAGGACATTTTTGCATTAGAGACATTAAATCTCTCTAGCTGAGCTTGAATATCTGCTTATGACTTAGTTTTAGTAGCATTGTGTTGTACTCTGAAAATTCTTCTTGGAGTTAGGAAAAACTTTATCATAGATTATTTTTCATTGTAGTCATTCAGACCCTAATGGTCGGAGCTTTTGAGTTCATAGAGAACAAAATTGAAAATATAGACTTAAAAGTTTTCAGCTTTCAGGTATTTATCATCTTTGTATAAATCATGTCAATCCATTAATGAACTTCAGTAAATTTCTTTTGAAGAGTCCTCATAGGAGTTATGAGCTAAAGCAAGTGACTTTCTCATGGATTTGATTTATTTGTATATATTTCATAAGGTCACACTGTCTATGCTATTAGTTTTTGTAGGAATTTGCACAGCCAGTTCCTTTAATAGGCTTTATGTCTGTTTGTTGTGCAGGAAGAATCAGGAAGAGTATTTTTAGAGAGTGATGTCCAGAAAATGTGTTTGACAGTACTATATAATTATAATTTTCTCATTTCCTTTGTTCTGTATTGCTGGTCTTGCATCAGTGGCACAAAGTACTTGTTTTTAGAGTGGTCTATTTCAAATGAAAAGGATGAACCAAAGTGAATGGCTAGCAAAATAAAATGTTATGTTAAGCCTGAGCTGACTCAGTATTTCCTGTTTTCTTTATGCTGAGATTCTGAGCTGGTGCCACTTGGTAGGTCCCATAGTGTTTCTTTTGCATCTCAAAGTTTTGTTAAAAGCTCAGACTTTGCTGTTACAGAAAAGAGCAAGCAGGAAAATGGGGAAAGGGCTACCAGAAACATTATCCAAGCTAATTACTTGTTTGTTTACAACTCAGAGTGTTGGAAACACCATGACAAACTTTTACTGGTGTGGAGTATGGACTTAATGGGCCAATGAGTGCAAATGGCTACTAGAATAACCAGTTTTCTGTATTGCACTATTATTTCTTGTCACAGTGTAGTCTAATCAGTACCATGTAAAATAATTCAGAAAAAAATGTCACTGTAATCTAGAACAGAACTGTAAGGCTGCTTTTTTGTGTGTGGTCACATAGCTGATGATTTCATCTATTCACTCTTGCTAGCTGTGAAAAGCCAAGGCAGCTATGAATGATTGAACAGTATTTATTGTGTTGCAATTCAGCAGAATTGCTTCTCGAAACAAAGCCAGCCCAGCAAATAAGTTGGTAGAGATTCTTTGGCTCATATCTGCAGAATGCATTAATAAATAATGTATTGGGGGGTGGGGGGTGGAGGGCATAAACCAGGATGAAAATGTAAGGTATTCCATATCGTAGGAAATAACCTCTCCAGGGGCGAGTATGATCATTTTTAAACATGTTATATGGCTGAATTATCCCTCCTGAGGGCAAAGCCCTTTAAGAGAGATGGAGACACAAAGACTCTGTCAGCATCCTTTTCTTGGGGAGTGTTTTCTCTGTCCCTATTGAGGCATTTAATGACTGCAATGTTTATGCCTGTGCATGTCTGCACAGTTAGGGATTGCTGCTGTTTAAGTGGCATTCCAAAGAACCAGCATACAGCCCTCTGCTTCTGGTAGGAAACTCCTTTTGAAGGGATTTATGTAAGATCCCTTCATTATCTTGGGCAGGCTACAAGTGCCTGTTTGCATGCCTTTGGCAAGAACTGCTCAGATGTGTCTCCTGGAGTTACATACTTTCTTGCAAACAATAGGAAAGGCCAAGACCATCCTTTTAAAGTATGGTAAATGTGGGAGTGAAAATGATGCCATTATACTTGCCAGAGGAAGGGAAATTTAGTGAGTTATCAGTATGTAGCATAGTTCCCCTGTGGAAGTAGAAGGTTTTATTCCATGGACTGGTTGGATATTTTATTCAAAGGCTATTTTATTTTGCAATATTGGCAGCAGGGTGTGAAATAGAGACCCCTTATCGGGCAAAGCAGATCTTTGCCATATAGCTGGGCATAGCATGTGCAAGCTCACACACATGCACACAGACATGCATAGTGCTAGGAGCCTTGAAAAACCTGTCACTGGCTACTTAGGTGCTGCAAATATTTAGGTGGATTCCATGGGCTTCAATCCTAGACAGACACACACGTACTTTACAGAGGAGTTTTTGTAGGTGTGTTAATATTTATTTTTCTATGTCAAGACTGAAGATCTTTTTGTACACCAGTTGTCTAAAAGTGATGGTGGCTTGTTCAATTAACTATGTGTACGTTACTCACAGAAATATTTGAGAAGTATCCATATATTCAGTATTACTTAATCTGACAGCAATGGGTGTATCTTTTTAATCCTACTATCCAGTTTATCATTCTCACGCAATATTGTAGCCCATGCTATCAGAATTAATTTTTTCTTCAATAAGTACTTTTAAAGAGTTATTTCTGTGCAGTTAAATCATTCTAAAATTCAAATCACTATCATAAAAGCAATGAATTAAAAGATTTGCAATTTTTTTCAAAAATACTACTCTCACAGCATCAGAATGGATATAAGCCAATATTTCTCTCTTTGAAAGGCCTCTTGGCATGAGTCTGGTGAATTTCTTGAACACTCTATAAATATAACTTACAGCCAAATGTGGTTTACAACTTTGAAAGCTAACTGAAGTGAATTAGTTGGACTGAGGTGTTAGGTATGACGTTTGTTTAGAGCCAAAATGTTGTTGTCTATGGTTTTCAACAGTTTATATTTTTATTTATGGGAAGGAGACTTCATGCAATGCAAGGTGTTAGTCTGAAGCTTGTACTGATGAAGATCATCCCACTGCTCCTGAAGTCAGGAGCACTGAACACCAGATCTTTTCCACCACCCAGAGGGCTGCTGGACTTTTTGAGGTTCTGTTTCCTTTTTGAAATCCTGCTTCTTCACTCTTAGGTTCATAACTCAAGCATCTCGTAATTATCAGCAGCTGAATTCTTGACAGGAAACTGCAGCCTTACCTTCACTTCTGTGTTGGGCATCTCCCTCAGGAGACATCACAAGGAGGGTTTGATGTTTGCTGTCTTCCTGGCAAGATAACAATTGTTTCCCTAGTGTAACTCAAAATTATGCTAAGTCTCTGGCTAGCATTTTTGCAATGTCAATACAGGAAAGTTTAGAAGATCCTGTCTTAACTCCCACTAGTTATTTCAGTTCAAATTATGATGAGCTGTGTTGGTGAAGTCTGCCTTATTAAAAACACCAAATCATTCCACAGAAAATTAGTAAAATCTGCTTGCTATTTCCTTAGGCAGCAAAAATTATTGCTGGATATAAACTGCTTCTCACACCACAGCAGCCCCTTCTTCTCACACCACTGATGTTATCAGAGAGTCACCAGAGGAACCCACAGTTGACTCTGCTTCATCTGCCACAGCTTGTGTCACCTGCCTGCTCACCACTGGCAATGGGCACCAGCCAGAATAATGCTGGCTTTGGCTCTCCACTGCAGGACTCACATGCCATGAGCTGTGTTTTAGAGCTCAATCTTACCTGGTACTGCCCTAGTTCTGAAAAGCTCCATCCAAACTAACATACAAAGAACATCTCCATTTTAACCTTCTTCAGATAAACACACACACAGAGATCTGTGGCATACATCCCATCCCTCTGTACCAAAGTCACTTGTCCTCAGCTTTCTGCCCTGCAAGTCCTTTATTCCCTAACCTATCATATCCTTGCTTTGCATCTTTTTTTCTGCTTCTTTTCCTGACTTTGTTTTTGTCATAATCAAAATAAGTCTATCACCCCAGCTGTCACTAGCCTCTGTGCTCTCAAACCCTAACAATGCTTTCTCATTACCTCTTCTAAGGATGTTGGTGACAGAAGGAGCACGTCCTTGACACCATTGATAAATCTGTTGTAGAACATATGGTAAATCTGAAACATATCTGTAGTGATGGAGTATCAGAAAGTTTCCCTGGGGCCTCTACTGCCTTGAGTTCACTCCTCTCATAGACCAAAATCCCATTCGTGATTTGCACTGAGCATCTTCTTGTGCTGAAAGGTATAGTGCCTGAGAGAGACCACAGTGTGCCAGTAATGCAGTGGGCTGACATCTCCTCTTCTGGCAGTTAAGCAACTGAGGCCCATGCTTACCTAGAAATATATAAACTCATTATAATGCTTAAAGAACAGAGGGGTTCTGGTGTTTCTGAACTCTGCAGTGGTTTGAGGTGCATGTTTGAGACACTTGGGTTTCAGCAGGCCAGATACATCCAATGTGAACCAGAAGCTGTAGAGCAATTCTGGTCATAGCATTAAGTCCACAGAAGCACAGGTCTGTTGTGCAGAAATGGTGTCTGTTTTGGAGCTGGATAGTATAAGGTCTGTTTGGAGGGTGGCCTGAGCAAATTGCACACTGAGTCTCCCAGGCACACATAAACCTTCAGAGTGAGTCTCAGTTTAAAAAGCCACTGTATGTTTAGGCCTTTCAGGTTAACTTCCAGTAGCTGGTCTTGAAGTCTGTCCACTAGAATGAGGATGAACCAGGCTCTCTCCTGTTAATTCTCAGTACATTATTTTTCTTGGTTTTGCCCTTGAGTTTTTTGGATGAGCAATGAGGTCTTAACCGCTCGGCAGAATGGGATATGATCTCATTTATACTGCTGTATCTTCTGGCTTAGATTCAGAGATGTTATTAGATGGCAGGACTTTGGGCACTATGGTTGATCTAGATTTATGTTAGAGTACAGTGTATGAAAATCTGATCTATGTTATTTAAGAGTCATAAAATTACGGGCATTAGCCTTACTACCTTGGGAATATTTGAGGTAGTGTGATTTTTTGATAGAAATGTCTGTACTTTCAATTATATAGCAGTTTTCCTCTATCCTCTGTACCTCTCCATTGAATATTGTGCTGTAAAATATTTCTTAAGCTGTTTGAGAAAACCAGTTTTTAATCTTGAGAAGCAATTCCTCTGGAATTTAAAAAGAAAATTCAACACTGGGTTACATGAATATAAATCTAGGTTAACTTTACTATTTTCTGTTACCCGCAATGTAATGATATAACCAAAGGTAAAAATGTTTCTGAAACATTTTTGAAAGTCAATTTTAACCTCTCTCAGAACACTATTTTATCCACGGTTGTTGGCACATAATAATGTTATACAATGCTCTGATAGGGACATCACAGATTTTCCCTAGCTTGCACACTATTTTCTTCCCCAATATTAAAACATATACATGATTTATGCTAGAAAATATATTGAGAAGTGCTGCATGCCATGGATGGGTGTACATGTTGAAAGGGTGCTTTACCTCATTTTTCCCTTTCATCCTACCTCAGAAACCTAGACATATTTAAAGCTGCCCTGGTGAGCTTCCCTTCAACCTTCACACTTTTTCTGCATTGCTTAATTGTGTTTAATAACCATGAATGCTATGCAGTGTCATAAAGGCTGAACATCGTTTGCTCAGCCAGAACCTGGAATACATTTAACAACATATTGAGAATGAAGTCATATCAATTCAAATGTTTAGCAGCTATGCATATTAAATGGCTGCTGGTAGAATCATCAAAATCAATACTTCATTTGTGTCTCAGGATGTGACTGCACTGGAGTTTCATTCATTCCTTGTCTAATTATCCCTAATCTGCTGCTCCACATGCTCAGCAAGTGAAGCAATTGAGATAATAAAGTTGTATTAAGGCGACCCTGGCAATAATGCAAGTGTTTTGGATAATAGAAGAATTTTGTTCATTTTGTTGCTTAGTAACAAAAATACTGCAAATAGGTTGTGTGGAGAAAAAATGGAATATTTAGTCAGGTATTCATATTTATAGCTTATGATTAATGTTGCTGCTCAATTTTGACAAGACACCGTGTTTCGGTTTTGAATCTGCAGTAAATAAGAAATGGAAAACCACTTGGCTTGAAATGATGTTTTTGTATTTCTTCATTAAGATCACAAAGTAAGTGGCAAATAGGATTGTGTTTAAGAGCAAAATTATTTTAAATTTTACATATATGTTTTTTTCTTCCCTGTAGGGAACCCCAAGTACAGTTTTAAAAGCTTCTGCTGGCATTTTCTTAGGCTAGGCAGGAGACAGTCTAATTGGTGTGAGCTCTGGCAAGAGAGGTCTGTAGAGCATGAGAGCATGATAGAGCAAGTGCATGTGCATAATTTTCTGTACCATGAGACCATCCATGTACTGTGAGACCACCTTTATTTGTCCTTGAGTCCCTCATGCAGCATACAGAGTAAGCACAGGAGTTTGTAGCTTTGTACAAATGGATTTTTCGACTTTATTTGTATGATGGGAGAGGTTTTTTAACCTGAGAAGAGTGAGAAGCTCAGAAACGTACTGTTGGACCTCAGCAGCAGTTTTGTTGAGAAGAGCCCAGGATAGTGCTTCAGTAAGAGAGCAGAGCAGGCAGTACTAATTTCCACAGAATTAAACAAGTATAAACATAATCAGCATAATATTTTTTTAGAATACTACTAGCTTATTATGTATATGAGTTTATGTGTGCATTTTTTTACAGCCTTGGCCTTACAAGACAAGATCAATTTCTGAACTGTAATGCTGACTTCTGTACTCAGTGGAATGGCCAAGGGTAGAGCATATACCCCCTTGACCCATAAGAATTACTGCAAGATCTGAAATGTGAATAAGGAGGTAGAAATCTTTGTCTTGAATTGTAGGAGGTTTGCTGTTGACTTCAGTAAGATAACTTTACCTGAGATTTGAGAGTTTCAGATAATTTCCCACACTTAAATAGCATTATGAAAGCTTGTAGTGGATGTTATTTGTGAGTTCTTCCATTATAAGTGACTGGACTGCAGGTCATTTTCAGCACGTGCAGTTTTTGTTGGGCCAGAAGTATGTCAAAATCATTTGCTATTGCTACTCATCCCAAAGGAGCTTAGTGTAACATTTTCAAGTTGTTTCAGTAGCCATAGAATTACAGAATCATCAGAGTTGGAAGAGGTCTTCAAGATCATCGAGTCCAACCACCAGCCCAGCACCACCATACTCACCCCTAAACCGTATCCCCAAATGCCAGACACCTCTTGAACACCTCCAGAGACAGTGACTCCACCATGTCCCGAGCAGCTTATTCCAATGCCAAACCACTGTTTCACTGAATATTTTTTTTGTAATATCTGATTTGAACCTCCCCTAGTGTAACTTAGGGCCATTTCTTCTTGTCCTTTCTCTTGAGACATGGCAGAAGAGAGCCTCACCTAATTACAAACCCCTTTCAGGAGAGAGCAGCAGGGCCCTCCCTGACCCTCCTCCAGGGCGAACAACCCCAGCTTCCTCAATTGCTCCTCATAGGACTTGTGCTCCAGACCCTTCCCCAGCTCCATTGCCCTTCTCTGGACACACTCCAGCACCTCAATGTTCTTTAAATGGAGGGTCCCAAAACTGAACACAGGACTTGAGGTGGAGCCTCACCAGTGCAAGTATAATGGGATAATCACTGCCCTGGTCGTGTTGGCCACGTGATTCTTGATCCAGATGAGGATGCCACCTGGGCACACGCTGGGTCATATCCAGCACCCCCAAGACCCTCTCTGCTGAGCAGCTCTCAAGCTACCCTTCTCCCAGCCTGTAGCACTGCCTGGAGCTGTTGTGACCTAAGAGCAGCACTCAGCACTTGGCCTTATTGAACCTCGTACCGTTGTCCTCAGCCCATCGATCCAGTCTGTACAGATCTCTCTGTAGAGCCTTTCTGCACTCTGATTCAGCAGATCAACAGGTTGATAACAACTTATTCCACTTATTATAGTGTCTGGTAAGAGTGGAATTACTACTCTTAATCACAGAACTATGACTTCCAGAAAACACGATAGTCTAACCCCCAGGTATTCTAATAATACATACTTCTAATGACCAGTCAGTATTTTGAGAGCAGCATTCACTCTTTCACTCTTTGTAAATGCTGTTGACTAATAAAGCATGTGCTGAATTATACTAGAAATATGAATGTAATTTTTTTTGGTGGGGGGGAGGTATGAACAGTTCACTTTTGAATTGTAGTTATTTGTAATGCTATTTTAAGTAATACTGTTTATTTCCATTTTATTTCTAATAATCATTAAATAATTATTCATAGTATAAAATTCAGTAGGAAACAAAGCAAACTTTAGATTGTTGTCTTTCAAGACACCCTGCATTAGTTATGACAGCAAAGTGTAGGTAGTATTGATCTTGAATGTTAACTGTCTTTCTGTAAAAGGCAAAACATTTCAAAGCTGCTGAGTTCCTTCACCATTTCTGGGAAACCCAAATTGTTAGTGTCTGCAGTAAAAGTGCTGAAATGTTTACTCTTTCCTAAAGGTCAGTCAAAAATAATTACTTTAGAGAAACCAGTGCTACTGAAGCAAAGACAAGGCATTTATTTTTGTAGAATAGGCAATATCAGCATTATTCCAGGGCTTCCTGCCTTACCAAGAATTCAGTTATGATTGAATTTTCATGAATTTGCACTTTTAGAAAAAAATCTTTAATTATGGATTGTTATGATTCTTGGGCTAAATTGTCGAAACTTCGTGTTTTCTATGAAGGGTCATTTGCTGGAGGACTAAAACTCAAAGTTTCACACATGGGTAAATCTTAAGCATTCAAAGTGAATCTCGAAACCTTTTTATTTGGTTTTCAAATCAATATGCATTTTAAGTACATTTGATAACATCCAATTACTATAAGCTTTGAGGCAAACTTGTCTTTCTCCTTTTTTTCTTTTTTCTTTTTTCTTTTTTTTTTTTTTTTTTGTAATTATGGTATTTCCTTGTGTTTTGTCTTGTTTCTTTAAAATATGCTGAGAGGGTAGGATTTAAGTAGTGATTTCAGTAGCTTGTACTGTGTGTATTCTCATGAGACATGGTTTATGTAGCAAGATGCTGAATTTCTTTTATTTCCAGCTAGTTGAGAGGTGGAATAACTGTGAAATGCTGTTGTAATGCCAAGTGCAGAGAAAGCTTACGTGTGGAAGAGGGTCACCAATATTTGTGTAACTACAATAGGATGGCTCCTTCTTGGGAGCTGGCTGTACCGAGTGGTGATTGTGTTCTTCATGTTCATCGTGGGGTTTACGGCCATCCTTGAAACAAATTTGCACAGTTTTTATTTTGTCTAAGAAATATTGCTCACCCAATATCTGTAGCAAATAAACTTGGATCGCCCTCCATCTGTTTAAAGACTGATTTTCTTATGCATATTTGTGTTTCTGTTTATTTAGTCGTACTCAAGGATGGAACTTCCCTTGCTAATATTGGTAGATGAAGATCTTTTAATCTAATAGGTCCATACATATTCAATCCTTGAAATTTTTGAGTGCTGCTTAAATTATTCACAGCAATATTCGTAAAAAGTCTTTCATATCTATAAATGTTTGAGCTGTTGTGATTTAGCAAGCACTGAATTTCTCTTTATTATTTTTTTATTTTTTCAAAGTGTAAGGAAGGGATTACGTTCTTTAAATAAAAGAATCATGAGTTATCTTCTACAGGGCACTTCAGCACTTTGTTACCTAAGAAATTAAAAATACAATGTTTTGATATGTTTGAAACCAAGTATGTGTTGCTAAATGCCTTGGACATATATCACTCTAAATTATAGACTGCTAACTTGAATTCATCCCACTCACTTCCTTAAAGAGAGATTACTTTTAATTAATATTTATTTTATTTAAATAACATCTTCTATTAGACCTGACAACCTAACTGGAAAAAAGCTATATTCATTATATCACCTACTTTAATGAAAGACTTGATCAGTAATGCAAACCTCTGTTTCCCTGTACTCTTAGATTGCCATAGGTACATAAAAATGATGTTTGGAATTCTCTTGTAAACATAATTTTCCTACAGCATCAGAGACTCTCTTGCCATGAGTGCCATTAAGTAACTAGACTACCTGTGTACTATTTAAAAGAATTTACATAAAGAGAGTGAAAAGAAAGAAAACTACCAGCAACAACAACTTTAACCATTTTCCTTCTGGTTCTTGTTTAGGGGTTTTATTGTTGTGTCCTTTGAGTTTCATGTGTTTAGACTCCTGTTTTAGCATAAAATAATGGTTGGTAGTAACTTGATGAAACTTGCTCTCATCTTCTCAGGAGTCTTCTTCTCATAAATTAGAAATTAAACTGGATCTCTGTTCTCTTGGAATAGTATTAATAGTTGCTGACATTGTGGGTACTACGTATTTTAAATTACCTATTCTTGTATAAATATACTGAAAGGGCTTCTCAGAATTGATTTCTCATGACATTCAATCAATATATGACTCAAGTGCCCATCAGCCTGTTCTCTAATCACTCTCCTGAGCAGTAGACTATTAAATTCTTCAGCTAACTTGAGTAAGAATGTTTAAAGAATATCTCTCAAAGCTTAACATTGAGTTTGATTTTTGTTTGTTTTCTTAGTCTTAGCACTGACTGTAAGCTTATAAAAAGCATTTTAACTTTAAACAATAAAATCCCATTTACCAGAGACTATGCAAATTACTAAAGCAGAACATAAATATCTGCATCATTAAGTCTTTTCATGATTGTCTCAACACAGATGAGCCTGCAAAATCACACCAGATTTTCCAAGTATTGTGGTAATGGAAAATGTTTCATGTACTCTTTCTTGTAAGTAAACATTTTATTCATTCCTCATAAGTCATTGTTAGGTGTGGTTGGACATAAATTGTAATACTGTAGTATAGAAATGATGTGTAGATAATTGTGAGAGATGTACAGTACAGAGTGCAAATATGATGATAAGTGTAAATTATAAAGGTTTGAATTAGCAAGAGAAAACCACCAAACTTTCTGGGAATCCCAAGTTAATGTGCTACTAAATCTTCTAGTTCACACATTCCCATATTTTGTTTATGCTATAAAATATACAAGCTACTTGAGACATTTTTCAAAATTTGAAGGATGTGTGGTTTGTGCTTTTTAACTGAGGGATTGCTGTTGGGATAAATGTAGTATTCCCTGAAATGATAAATATATTCTGCTATTGTTACGGAGTGTGTAAGGATTTAATATTCATTATAAACCATTACAATTATCATCCTGTATGATTTTCATTATCAGCATTTTCTTTTCCTATAACCAGCTCAATCATGGTAGATCTCTGTTGTCTAGGGTCTAAGTCGTCCCCTTTCAGATCCATATGATGACTGAAGTTATGAAATCCATTTGTTCACTCCACAAACCAGTCTAATTTTGCAAATGTGGACAGGGAAATATTTCATTATGGACATAAATATATAGGGAGGAGGGGGAGGAAAAAAAGTGAGTCTCTGTAGAAAACTTAGCAGGCTTGGGCTGAAGTAAACTACAAATCACATCCAAAAGAGCCTTACATAGCAAAAAAGGTTTTGCACAATCAAATTTGTAGGTAAGTCATTATTTGGGCTGACAGTGAGTAAGCACCTATCATGTCAGTGCTTAAATAGCTGCATCATGATTGAATTTTTAATGGGTATTGCCTCTATTTTAAATCCCTTTATTATATGCACTGTATCAGTGCCAAAATTTATTCTTATTTCACTTTTTTTTTTTCTTATTCTGATCCTTTTTTCCAAAAGGGGCTTCCTAATGCATAAGGCGTAATATGATAGTGAAGGTTGTGCCTCAGATCATCAGACTCACAAGTTTTCATCAATACACATCACTAATTTGGGGAACCAATCTAAACTGTCATGTAGGGAAACAGATTCTATGTTTATTAAGCTTGGTCTGGTTCAAACTTGGTGCACTACTTTATTTTTCCCACAAGGATGAAAACTGCAAAATTCTAATTCATATTGATATTTACAACTCTTCGTGGACCAATATTTGGAAACGATAACCACTGGAATTTTTATTAGTTAAAACTAATTTCATTTGCTAGACTCAGCATGATCTTAGATTCAGCCTTTGCAGCCAGCCAGGGTCAAAGAGATTTCAGAGTTTTAGGCATCCCTAGACTCATAAAAATACGAGTGCGTGGCTGACTTTATCCTGATTTCACTGCTTGGACATGTAACTACTGCTGCCTGGGCTTTGGTTTGCACCTACCCAGGCAGGGCTGCAGAAGGCTGGTTCCAAATAGGGAAGAGGGCAGGATAGAGCAGAACTGGAGTCATCCTCCACACAATCTGACTTTCAGCAACCTGAGTATCAGTGAGCCACAAATGCTGACATAACACGGTAATTGCTTTACGAAGGCTAAATTGGCCAGAAGAACTTACTGCTTTTCAAGTCTAATAGTGCCTAATGACAAAAAGTCATTTTGCTACTTAAATTGCCTTGTACTACATTAGGTACATCAATAGAAACTTTTTCAGAGTTAAAGCTCTTGGATCAGATTGTTAATTTGTGCAGGTATCAAGACAACTTTGCTTACAGTACATTTACTCCTGACCAGAGAAGTTCCTCAATATGTACATGTAATTTTAGTCCAAAGTAAGGTGTGTTAAAGCAGAGGTAAAATTTGTAATCCTGCACTTGAAATATCAAAGGCTATAAAAACATCCTTTCTGTGTCATATTAAATGCAGCTATGTACCATTTTGTTGAAATTTGTCTCAAAACTTGCTGAATAGTTTTTGGTCACCACAACTTGATTGTGGTCAGCCAGAGAAAAAGGAAATATTTCTGTTGCTTGTCTATCTCTTTCTCCCTGTTTTTGCCACTGAATGAGTGCCAACAAAATACGCTTTCCTGGCTGGTATCTTAACAATCTGTAAACAGTTCCAGAGAAACATTTCCAGTGTCAGTCAGACTGATAATAATTTCAATAACACATGCAGCTAGCTTGGAAGCTGATGATAAATTCGGAATGTCGTGAGTCATGGAGTGATAATTATCACTTCTAATGAAGAGCATCTTCTAAGATTTTGCTTGGGATGTGCAGATTAACATTCTTCTTTTGAGATTTGTGAAGATCATGGATCACTTCTCTTTTTGTATTTTTTGCCAGCGATGAACTGCTTCCATTTTATTAGTATTACTGAATTGCATTATCCTGTAACATTTGCAAACTTGCTTGAAAACTTGCAAAGACTTTTCTGAACATGCTGAACATTTCTGACTGTAGTATGTCCTCATGGTCTGCATCTGCCTGAAGCTGTTGATGTGCAACCTTTATTTCTACTTGTTACCTACAAAGTAGTTAAAAAAAAAGCCCTGAAAAACAGTTTGCATGTGAAGGAACGTGAGATTTTTAGTAGCTACCAGTGACCAAAATGTTTTGTTCCTAAAGGAAGATACTTCTAAAGCACAGATGATTCAGAATATATAATGCAAACAAATACTCAAACTTGTGGATTTGCTCACCACTTTCCTCCCTACCTGAGTTCCAGTGTTTTGGTTAGTCAGTACTCTTGCACTGCTTTTAAGGCATTGGACAGTGATAAATACTGCTCACTAATTATATTCAATTCCATTTTTCAGGTAGCTTTTACAAATGAACTTGCTGAAGAAAAATAGCAGGAGTGAGGTCAGAATTTTTTTACCTCTTATGCTTTTTTGTTATTGAGAGTTTAAAGTATTTAAATACTTATCTCTCATTGTTACGAAGGACCGCTCAATGCCTGAAGAGCTTTAGGACTCTGGCCATTATTTAATAATTAGTTTATCTGACATGGTTAATTCTTGTAAAAGGATTTTCTGCATTTAGTTTGGCTGTATTTTTTAGTGATAACTTACAAATGTAAGCAAGAAAACTTTTCTAAAAGCACCTGACTGAACTACCATTAATTCCTCTCGCTTCAGATAAGGAGGCAGAAGGATCTTTAGAGATTAAATAAATGGCAGCTCTTTTCCTTGTGCTCTGCAACATGTGGCTGAACTGTGAAAATTTTACATTATGTAGAAAAATCTTCCTGCCTAATGTGTGCAATTCATAGCTGTCTGAAGGTTTTAATGTGAGGAATTGTTGCTAAAGCATATCTTCATAACTTATCCTTGCATGGATGAATTGTGCAAAGTATAAAGAGCATGAATCTTTCAGTGAGGTCTTTTTGAAAGCAGTCTTTGCAGTTTCCTTTCAGCAGGAACATTTATAGGATCTAGATTCTACTTGGGGAGAAATTTTCAGTTCTAAAAGGCAGTAATTTAAGTGCTGCCACAGGGCATACCATTCCATGTTTCCTGTAAGCATTGATCTGTGGTAACAGCAGTCAGAGTTTTCCAACTGTACATTGTCCTGCAGAAAGGTTGGATTCAAGAGCAGTTGCTCCTGTGGCAATTACAGCAGAAAATACAGCAACCGGGTAGAAGGCACGTCATTTAAATGACATGAAAAAAGAGGAAATATAGATCAGTGTTATAGAAAAAAAAAATTAAAAAAAAAATCCAAAGCCTAGATGTTTATTTATGATTGGTCATATGCTGTGTTTTTTCAAACTGGGATGTGTAACAGAAAGAAAACAAATAAACAAGTCATTCTTTTTACAAAACTTTCATGACTGGTGACAGAATAATCTGAGAGAAATGATACTGTGAATCAGATGACTTTTCATGCTTTGCTATATTAGCTGAAGTTTTCCAGGAGAACTTCAGTGCAGGTAACCATTTTTATATCTACATATATTCACCTTGGGTTTGTTTTCAGAAAAAAATGAGAACGTTCATAAAAATTAATTGGGTGTTTAAAAGTGCATGTGGCAGTACTATAAAATATTAAAAGGGGAAAAAAAAAGTCCTGGAGAGCCTTTTTAATTTAGGCACTTTAGTAAGTCTTACATGACATGAAATACATGATGTCATTTCAGTGCTGAATAATTAAGTGTTTCACAAAGTTACCGATAGTAACCATTCTCTGTTTTTACTAAGGCAATCACCTTTTCACTCAGAAATATGAAAAGGAAATTAAGTTTAGCTTATAATAATGAAAAATAAGAAGTGTTGTCCGTCTTTTTTCCCTAAAACAATGCCCACAGTCTAATTTTATTCTAATTTCATGTAACCATAGCTATAATGGCAATAATGTAGAGCATGTGACAATGTATGAATACATAATTAACTGACTTTTAGAATCCCTCTCCATTTTTTTTTTTATAGATCCAGTTTTGCTCAGGAAGAGAGACTGTGAAGAAGGGTGAACCCTATAGGAAAAGC
The DNA here is from genome assembly GCA_013398075.1 of Notiomystis cincta. Taxonomy (NCBI): domain Eukaryota; kingdom Metazoa; phylum Chordata; class Aves; order Passeriformes; family Notiomystidae; genus Notiomystis; species Notiomystis cincta. The sequence goes on along the minus strand of VZRX01007484.1, from coordinate 218,658 downwards.
AAAACTAAATTAATCAGAAGTGTACAATAGATTCAGAGTTCCATTTGTTCTCTTCAGATACATTCAAAACACAAGTGAAGTTTGGGACAAATGAACAAACTGGGCTTCACTGCAAAAAGGAACGAAAGTTTCTATAGCCTGACCATTAATTTGGTGAAAACCACAAAGTGAACAGAAATACTTTTAAAAACTCGGTCGTGGTATTAAATTGTTTCCTACCAAATAAATAGCCCTAATTTTGAGGTGAAGTATTTGTTCTCAGCTTTAAGCACCTCAGATGGTAATTTGTTCACTTTTGTGGTCTAACCAGCACCCCGAGGGAGACAGTTGCTTCACGGAGAGTGAATTTCCCATCTGCTGTCACCCCCTGTCCTCGTGTCCTTCTCACAGGGGTAAAATGTCTGTACTGCTGCTGGGGGGCGATGCCTTAAAGCCTCCGTGCTGCCCTGTGCAGTCCTTGGGCCACGCTGGCTCCTCCGAGTCAGAAATGTCCCTGCTTCGCCAGCAGTTCTTAAAGCTCCTCTGGTGATGACCTCGAGCCCTTCACACTCCTCAGAAGTGAGGTCCAGGCAAAGTGAAATGAGACAGGGACTGAACTGGGGTCCCACAGTACCTTCGTAGCTCTGGTGAACAGCAGCTGTCAGAGTTTGTACCTGGCCAGCTGAGGTTTGGTGAAGCTCATCTGAGCCATCAAATATGGATATGGCTTTATATTTTTGTATCTACCTCCTGTTCTTTTGTATATGCTGAAGTTTTCCCTGTATAGTTCACAAATTATCTGCCTTATAAGACGCTCCTTTCCAGAAGATCTCGGCTTAAAACAAAGTGCATTTTCATAAACTTGATAAATGTATAAAGCAATTTCTTGTGTGTGTAAAGCTTCCTCAGCCTTCTAGCAGATACTGAATCATTACATTAACAAGCCCTAAGTCCCACGGTAAACTGTTGTCTGATGAAACAGATAGCTCTGGTGTTTGGAGGCTGCAAAGGGCCTTAAAAGTAAAAACAATATTGACATTGACGAATAGATGAAATAGTGGCCTTGCTGACTTAGTTGCTTTCAAGGTATTCTGCAGAGTTTTGCTGTAGTAGTTGCTAAACGAAACACACAGTAGGGTTGTTGAAACAAGATATTATAAGTTTCTAGGACATGTTCAAAGGAAACTGAAGTACTTTTGATTTTCTCATCTTCAGTGAGATCCTTCCAAAAGCATGGTGTAAGTGTTATATATACAATTTATATACAATTTTGGTAAACAAAAGAGCACACATTTGTATCCAAGAATTAAAATGTACTGTTGATCTAATGCTTTAATTGCCTAATCAAGACATCACAGTCAGTTAACTTAGTGCAATTTAAACTGTTTTTACACTTATGTAAATTATCTAATTATTCCTTGTTGTTATTAATGATGCTACTGAAGTAGTTTTAAGCCATCATCTTATTACCTACCCTTTTCTCTGGTGAAATGCTCACCCTCCTTATGTGTTGCTCCACTGAGTTGAGTTTTTGCCAGCAGGAGTACGAAGTAGGGGATGAGAGTTTCTTCTTCCCAGGCCTGATTAGTTGGGTTTTTTAATCCTTCTCTGTAGATGCTGTGATTTCCTTTTAGGGAGAGAACCATGCAACTATGCACAGCTAAACAAAATGCAACAGAAAAAAAAAAAGCTGATAATGTAACTAAAGCTTAGAAACACAGAATGAGCAGCAGCCAATTTCCCACCAGTAATTGTGGTATTACAACTAGGGAAACCTAGATGATAATCATCAGCTCCTTAAGCAAGCTGCAGGTATGGTCTGTGTTCCCTATGCATTTGTACAGATGCAGCAAATCAAAATAGAATAAATTAAAGACACAACGCAAGTCCCATGTCCCGGTGTGTTTAGATTTTTTTATTAAAACCAAGGTCTATTGCTAGCACTTGGCCATGCCAGACTGAGTGGTCCACAGGGCTACAATATAAATGAGTGCTTCAATCCTTAATTCCCTTGAAACTGAAATTTTCACTGGTATAAAACTCTTGCTTTGAAAAAGTGTGGTAATCTTAATAAATGGAGCACATCACCCTCATACCAAGGGAAATTTCCTATTAAGGGAGTCTCTTATCCTAGATAGAATTTCCTCATGGCAAACTGACCGTGTGTCAGTGAAAGAAACCAGGTAGAATGTTGTGTCCTTCTTCTGAATATCTCCAGCTGTTCTTTTGGAAATCGGGCTCTTTTAAGTTTTAAGTATTTCCCCTTTGTCTCCAAGCCACAGAGTGAACCAAATTACAGGATGTATTGCTAAAATACAGTGTGCTCTTTACAGCAGAACTAAAAGCCTAATCCTACAGCAGAATAATAGTCTGGTATGAATAGAAGCTATAGCCATATCAGAATATTGGTGGCTATTTTTATTTTACCTTTTACTTATGTACTGTCTGCTGGTTTGGGTTTTATAGTGTTCCTTTATTCAGCTTTGCCCACTGTAAGTTCCATTAACTCCCCCGTTATTTTTCTGTTGCTTGGACTTCCTTTCAGCTTTTCCAAGAAAATTTGAACATAGAAACATTACTTTAGAAAAAATTCAGAGCTCCAACTCCCAGGTAGCTTTAAAATTAAGCTAAACACATTTTTTTCTTGGTGTATAAGTTCTGTCACAGTTTACATCCCAGAGTCTGATAAGCATCTGCCACTCCAAATGATGATAAATAGATCTAGGAATGTCTTAACTACTCAGAAAATTTAGTCAAATTGATTTTTTTTTTCTACTTTTCATTCATTTCTAAAAAATTCACTAGATGAGAACAGTTACAAGACTGGTACATGGGTCAATGGTGGCAGTTCCTCTGTTTGATTGTCTGTGATTTTACCTATACCTATTCTACTTGTTTCCTACTTGTTCTACTTGGGCCTAAGGTATGCCCTCACAAGAAGCAGAAAAGAAGCAAACCTTAGGGAATAAGTTATAAAAAAATTAAACAAAACCTGAAGGAAAAAAACAAGAGATATGTGATTGCAACACTTCCATGGGAAAAGCCTACCAACTCTAGAGATCAAGCTACAGCTAAATGCAAAAATACTTCTGTTTTTTGCAGGAAAGCCATTGCTGGAGCTGCCATAGATATGAATAAGTCAATTGTTGGAAAGATACTGCTGCTTGTGTAACTGAGTAGCTGGAGGAAGTTATCTGTAGGTAGCACAATACATCTCTTGAAATGTGACTCACACAATGAAAAGTTTTTTCAGGGAGAATATTTTCTGCCTTGATTTATTTTTGCATTGCACTTAGCATGCTTACCACAGTAAATCTTCACATGGCTGGTTTTCAACTATGCAGAGTGCAGAGGACATAGTTTAAAACAAATGTTCCCAGGGAATGGCAGTAATTTTCCTACTTTTTTTGTTACAACTTTAAAAAAACAAAACAAGACCTTGGTTTGCTAGAGGTGGGAAACCTCACACCAAAACAAAACTGGGGAGAAGTGTATGTGACACAGTGTGTGAACCACACTTCCACTTCAGTGAAAAGGTTGTGGTGAGGAGAAGGTTCATATAGTGCTGGTCAGGACCAGTGGGACTTCTTGAGTCAGTCAAGATATTGACAGTCTACTGAATACTCAGTAAAAAGTGCTTTAAAATTAAAATGGTACCACCTTTTGTTTTTCTATTCAGATATTTCTCAAATCCAGGTATTTCTATTATAGATTTAAATGATAATTTTTTACATGTCAAGGAAGTAATCAAGAAAATATGAAATACAAAGGTTTTGTCCTCTATTGAATCCGTAATCTGTGGTTTTAACAGTAACAAAGGTGTGAAAATTGTGTTCAGAATTACAGCATTCTGCCCATCTTTAAGGACTGGTAAAATGCTGTAAAGCAGATAAAACCATTCCAGTTTTGAAAGAGCTTTCTAAGAGCAAGATGAGGTTCATGGCAATGATTTATCTCTCGCTTGATACCAGCTAGTCCATTAATCCTTCACTTATGAAAGATTTGAAAAGACCACTAGGACAATGCTGTGTTTATACAAGTATAGCCAGATGTAAGAAGCCCTGTGTTTGAATCTGGATTCATGTGGCTGTCTACAAGAAGATGGAACAAGCCTAAGGTTCATCTTTCCAGGGAGATTAGGAACAGTCTGTGCCATCCTTATTCCTTCTACCCACAGATGACTATATTACCATTAATTTTGTTGCCATGTAAAGTAAAAAATACTAGGTTATATTCTCTGTCTTCTGATGCTGCAAGACACCTGTTTGGGTGAGGCAAAGTGGTGGAAGAGTGTTCAAAATAAGATGTATAGAAATGTATGGATGTAGTCTGAGCCTAATCCCTTTGTCATCATATGAAACCTGCCTGGAGCCTGGATCTGCTAGTTAATATTCAGTATGATATATATTTATTTAATTAGTTAAACTTTTGGTCTTAGATGTTCATTTTATGTTCAATAAGTCTTTCTGTTTCTTACCCTTAATGAGGCAACCTGCCAGACTAAAGAGAATGTGAAGAGCATTAGTGATACTGCAGAACAGTTGTGACAACTGAGAGATAGGAAAAGACAGGTTGATTCAATGTTTAAAACAAAGAGAGAAAAACATAACAAAGGAAAGAAAGAACTTGATGTCTCCCTTTCCTAAGCTTGATTTATGTAGCAGTTCATTTATTTATTATTTTTCTTGTTTTAAATAAGAAGTGAAAAGCGGATCATATATCCATGATAAAACATGTTGTTCTTGTTTGATTAATAGTTCCCAGTGATGTTAGAAGATGCCTAATTATGCATCAGTGTTTGCCTCATTATGTAGAGGAACATCATCATAGCAGATAGTCTGTGAGCAGAGAATGGTTTCCCTTTTGATAATTAATTCTCATTCTTCAAAGGATGTAACCCAAACAACTCTTTCACTGTAAGATTTCAATAGACCTAATTTTGGAAGCAAACTGTTTGTTGCAAATACTGAAATGGAGTAAACAAGGTACCTGACCTAATCTAAAAAACATGACTTAAATTGATTGCTTTTCTTTGCCAGTAGGCTGGTTGTCAGAGAATTTCCATGGACTGCAGCTTTCTGAAAACCTCTTCAGCAATAATAACTCCATCTTCTTTCACTGTGCTCCTCGACATAGCAGTGAGTGCAAAGGTTATAACAGAGCTAACTTTTGCAGTTAAGTGATTGAAACAGTTTTGAGATCTACAGTTCCAGTTTAGAAACTTTTTAGTATCAAAGTATCAGAAGAAGGGTTGTATTTTCACTCTGGATGAAATTGAAAAAGGGAAAACTCTTGAAATAACAACTAAGAAAAGAAAATGTTTGGATGATGAAATGCAACAATTGAGAGAAGGAACTGGGTACTTGCTTCAACAATAAGCATTCTTGAAGCTTATAAAGACCTGCATTCTACCTGTAAAAAAAGTCTAGTATTGCTAGGTGCTTTGTTATAGGAAATAAAATTCAGTAGATATGAAGGATAATTAGAAATTAATGGCTTCATGCTTCTAATATTTGCACTGCTAGGAATTTAAGGCCACTTTGAGTAAGTCACAAAAACCTCACTGAGTATCTACTCAGTTTTATCCTGTTGCACTACACAGAGATTAGGTAAATTCATCACTCCACAGTAAAGATTTGGTATCTCAGAACTCCAGTTCCTCTGCCAGAGAGGGCATTTTTAAACAGAAAAATATTGATACAAAAGTTGGAAGACATGATTAACTTCTTGATATAATATCAAATTTCGAAGATAATAAATAAGGTATTGCCCAGGGTTGCTTTTGTATTTTGAAATTTGAGGTATATTTCAAGGACTTCTCTTATTTGCATCAAAAATCCTGTGCACTAGGGAAAAAAAACCCACTGAGTTCTTGAGGAAAAGGACTATCTTCAAGCTCTGTTTAGGACCTGACCAATAACCTGTGATAATTAGCACACAGAATGGAAAAGAACTACAGAAGTATAGCACTTTCAGTTAGTCAGGAGGTTATTCAAAGATTCTGTGAGTAGATGGCCATATTCCAATACCTTTAGGTTAGTCAAGCTAAATTTGCAACACATTAGAGTGTCAGTAGAATTATTCTAGGAATAAGTGTTCAATGTAGGGAACTCTACCAGAATCTGATGCCACTTAAAAAGTAATTACATGTGTTCTGTGACTTCTATTTCCAGTCCTCCCAAGGACTAGTGTTGTGGTCCTCTGCAAATATAAGGTCAGTGCCATCCTCACAATGGTGTTTCACCAGTTCTCCAATACAATCTGTCCTTGACATTTGAGAGGTTAAAAAGAGCGAAATGAGAGAAAATTCTCCTCTGAAGACAACACCTATTGCAAGAGTCAGTGATATGTTTTTGAGGAAGAACTAAAAGTATGCCAAAGATAGTTTCAGGCAAAGCAGAGAAAATGTCAGGTCTCAAAATCTGCAAGGCTGTTTGCAGTGTTAAAAATACATCACAAAATAAAGTACTGCTTGACAGGTCATCATTTACAGTTTTTAAGAATCAATATTGTCAGGATGCAAAATTGTGACTGTGAAAGAAAGAGGATATAGCATTTGTGAGTAATGTATTGATCTCAAGGAAAGTTTCTCTTTCCTGGGTTCACTTCCAAATAACCTTCTAATTGGCCTTGCAACCTGGAAGAAACCTCACAACATACTTCCCTTGGGGATGAGTTGCTGTGTAAATACCTCTGTAGTAAACAGACCTGTTAAAAAGAATCAAATTTTAGTGCACAAGGTCACTCTTTTGACAGGTCTGTGCTACGTAACTGTGTTCAGAGAATGATCTGTGAAGGCAGCTGTGCATTTCTGCATTACCTTGCTGTATACTGAAATAGTTTCCCTGATAGGTAATCCAGTTGTCTAAATTCCTGTTCGAGCTGTAGCCACAGTAACATTTGTTGAATTAGGGGGGTAAGAAAGTGCCAAAACAACTGTGTGCATCCACAGTAAAGTCTCTGTGGTAAAAAAAATTGTCCATTAAAAAAGCTTTTGCAAACTCCTCGTCCTTTGAGTGAACAGCATGTCCCTGAGCACACTTGGATGCGAAGTTGAGGGCTATCAAGATGATACTGGGAAGAAATTCTTCCCAATTTGTTTGAACTTTATTTCATCAGCCATGCTGCTGTTGTGGTAAAGCTATTCCAAGGAGCAAAATGTTCTGCAAAGTGCCACTCAAAGTGAATAATATGGTTTCTTTTCACCCTTGAGGCCAGGCACTGTACTTGCAGTGCTCTCAACCCATCCAGGTAGCAGGAGGACAAGCAGAGGGGAAGATGGCTTTTGTTTTCTGTTTGGCAGTAAGAGCTCCCTCCTGTTTAATCTGCTCGGTCATTAATTGGTCCAGTTTCTTGATCACGTTCCAAAGCAGGCAATTATCATATTTACCTTGCAGCAAGAATAATTTCCTGTTAATTAATTTTTATTTTCCATGTCAAATAGATGGCAAATTATTTGGATACAATGAGTGGAACAGAGCTATAAAGATATCTATTTCCTCATTTTTTTTCAAAGCTAGTATTGGGGGACCATTATAGGTCCTCAAAAATAGGTAGAGGCACACAGGGGAAGGAACAGGTCATAGGGCTATTCAGGCAGTTCCAAAACCCTTTTCTCAACACAGACTTTGAAAGAATGTGAACAGCCTGAGTATGTAAAAGATAAATGCTTTAAAAGTAGATACAAAGAAAATTCAAAAAAGTAGTAAATGTCTGTAAATATTCTAGTTTGAAAGATTAATTTCTTTTGGGGAGATACATTTTATTATCATGGCTGCAAAAGACAGGCCAAAAAAGCAGAGGTGAATACCAAGGTTAGAGTTTGGGGGGTTTTTTAATTGTTTTAATGTTGTGCATTAACCAGATAAGTACAATTGATAAGGAGTAAGTGCTTAAGTTATTTACACCTCCTTTTTAATGTATTAAATTAATCATTGATTAACACCTGAAAGAGTTTAACTGTGATATGAAAATAAGATTTTGGTAATTTTATTACTTAGGAGGCTTTCAGATGATGAGTAATGATTAGATCATTTAGTCTATGCATAAAAGCTAGCCCCACCTTTTATCCAGCTGGAGACTTTCTCTGAGCTAGACTGATGCAAGCACAGCAATTAAAGGAACCTGCTGTCAGCTGTAGAAAAGACATGTTATCATACATACAGTGCCATTGAGGGCATCAAGAACTACCTCATACGACTGGCAATTGGAATAAATTCATTAAAAAATCTTTCACTGTTTCCTTACAAGAAAAGAAAACTTGGAGCTGTGTCAGTACTACCAACAAACTATCAAGCCAGCCCTAGCTGCTTATCAGGTGGTTTGACTTACTGTGCTGCATTACTGCAACCTAAAAGTGAAGTGTTCCACTCCTTTTCCTGTTCAGAAATCTCGAATGAAAGAGTACCTCAGAGTTTAATGATGCTTCAGTGACATCTGTGTAAGCAGCCACCACACCTAATACCTAGGTGCTCAATTACCTGAACACTCGTCTTGTTGACAAAGGCACCTCTCTGCTGGTGACAGAATGACTGGCAAGCCACAATTACCTGGGCTCAGGGAAGTGGAACAAAGAGGTACCAGGATCTCTGCATGTCTCTATTGAATGGAGCTACAGTTGGAGAAGTCTCAGCAAATCCAGCTTGCCTCACAGGTTCTGCAGACCCAGTCACTCCTTTCATGACTGTATGAAAGCCCATGCACAACAAAACAGATTTGTTCAGAGTTTACCTTAAGTCTATCCTGAATGAAATCAAGCTGTATTCATCTGCTCTGTTCAGCCTCTTGCTCTTAGTAATGCTGACCTTTTCAGGTTGTGCCAAAAGAATGTGCATTTACTATGGAGTTTGGGGATTCTTTCAACTTTAACAGGCTGTAGTTGAAACTGAACTTCAAAATGAGGATGCTGTCTGGGAGTTCATAGTCACTGATGTGTAAGGAATGAGCAGAACTAATGCAGATTCAGGATACACTCCACAGCCTTGTAGTATATCATGCAAGGACTTTGTCATTATTAGCATCAGAAAAAGAAACTGCATTTAACTTGACTCATCATTAATATCAGAAAAAAAAGATTGCATTTTAGCTTGACTCAAGCCAGTTAACCCAAACATCACAGCCAAAACAAGTTTCCAAGTGTTTGGCACAAGTGTCTCTGTAAGCAGTGCTACTTCAGATCAGCAGTAAGTACATGGTGATCTCAAGTGATCTTAGTCTTAGACATGCAAAACTGTTTGGAAAGAATGGGTTATCCAGTGCTAAAATAAGATTTCTCTTAGCCAATTGCTCTTAAGTAGATACTAATTTTGCTCTTATTTATCAGTCTGTATCAGAACTTATCTTACCCAATAGCTTCCACACTACCTGTCTGCTTCTGGAACTTGCTGTTGTATGGAATAGCTATGGATGAGATGCTAAAAATCTGGCAGAAAACTTCCCATCCTTCCTCCATATTTCCTTAGTCAGGACTAATTGGCAGAATATCTTAGGTAGATACTGGGCTCAATGTTAGTTACTGATAACTTGCATGATTAGATAGTGTGCTCTCAGCAAATATGTAGATGGTACAAAAATTGAGAGAGTGATTGACACATCAAATAATATAGAAGCTCAAGGATTGGGCTAAACAAACCTCATGAAGTTCAACAAGGAATGATAGAATCTGCACCTAGGTGAATAACCCCATGTACCAGTAAAGATGCAGACTGGCTAGTTGGTGTGATGTAAAGGACCTGCAAAGTTCATAGAGGATACCAAGTGAAGGGAGATAGTGTTGGCCTTGTGTCACCAGGAAGGCAAACTGGATTGGGCTATGCCAGGAGGAGACTAAGCAGATAAAATTAAATTATGCTTTTTACAATGTTGGTACTGCACAGAGCTGTAATTCTGCATCCAGTGTTGGGCTCTGCAATTCAAGAAGGACTGCAGCTGGAGTCAGCTTAGCTGAGGGCTGGCAGGCCTGTCATGAGCCAAAACTATTTGACCTTTGAGAAGAGGCTGATGGACCTGGGCTTGTTTAGTCTGGCAAAGCAGCAGCTAAATGGTGATCTAACATCTGCCCACAGTAACTTGAATGGGAATTGCAGAGATGACAAAACGAGATTCCTCCTGATCCTGGCAGATGGTATAACAGGAGGCAACAACCCCAAGATGCAGCTTGGACTTTAGAAAAGACTTATTCACGAGAGGGTAATGCAGCAGCAGATTAGTTTACCCAGAGTTATAACCAGGGGACTTGTCCTTCTTGTGGTCTTTGACTTGGCTATGAAAAGTGGCAGCTGACCTGGTATAGACTCCTCAACCATTCTGTGTTTAACTAGCACAAACAACATTCTGCAAATAAGAAACTTACAGGGAAAGTGGAAGAAAGGAATATGTTGTACCCAAAATCATAGACTCACCTTGTATTCTCTGTTCAGATTTGATTTGCTTTTATGATAGCAGACATATAGGCAGTGAAAGTAAAAAGAATGACAGTGCACTGGAGAGGGCAATTTTGTCAACTGCAGCAGAAAACAAGGAATAACCAAATAACCATAGGCCACTCAGTTTCCTTTATGTATTTTCTGTCAAGCTTAAGTCAGTCATCAAAAGATTAAGTTGTTGTGGGGAGAAGGCTTCTGGAAATGAAAAGAGGATATCCTTGCTAATTCTACCTGGGAGGATAATCCCATCTTGGAGAAAGGGACAAATAAGGTGATGGAGGTTCTTCTCACTACGACAACCATGGATAATGTACTTGCAGGTTTGTCTGTGCATATTGGCACAGACAAAGCTCTTTGTTGCTGGCCAGAGAGCAAAAAAGATAGAGAAAAATCTTCTTGAGCTGGCCTCAAAGAAGCTGGTCTCGTGACTGTTGCAAGGCAAAATAGCCATTTTACTGCTTCATTTTCACCAAGACAGCTAGTCACTTGTGTATTGTTTTACTGGCCTAAGGCCACAGACTGTGCTATAGTTTTGGCCACGTTGCTTCCTCCCATGTGCCTGTGCTGAGATAACAGGAGAGACCAGTATACCTTTTCTCCTACTGTAAGTTTCTGTTGGACTGTTTTCATATGGTTCATGTTGGCAATGACAGAGCATGGGATTGCATACCTCTCAGTCAATTCAGGTTAGAAATAAACAGATTTAGTTTAAATTGTTTATCCAGGCATTTAGCAGACTCTGTTGCTGCTCTTAATTATTTGACAATTTGCAGGTCAGTGATCCCTAACAGAAGTTGTTAGTACTTTTGGGAAGAAATTTGAGATGCTACAGAAGTGGAGAAGGGCTCTGTCAAGGCAAAGATTTGGGAGTGGATTTGCCTGGCCAAACAGAAATGGGGCTTAACAAAATGCTTTATTTTCTTTGCATTTTCCTTCCTTCTTCATGGTCCATGCTGCAGTCAAGCACATCCTGAAGTCCAGCTCTAGCTCTCACATAATCTTTTAAGTCTCCCTTGAGGCCTTCTCAATAACCCTGAGGAACATTTCTTGTCACATGGCAACATGGGCACTAATGTGATAATGAAATACTCTCTGTATGCATCCCAGCATGAGGGAAGAATCTCAATTCTGCTTTTTACTACTACATGATTGTTTTTCCTGAGAAAGACTGTTTATTTCCAATTTATTTCTGGGCACCAAATTAAGTAAATGTATACTCTGCTTGAGTAGATCCTTAATTATTATGACCAAGCAATTGTGTCTTTGCGATTATTTTAGAAAAAAATTTCTCCAGATTTTAAATGAAGACAGAGGAGGCCCATTCAGAACAATTACAATGGAGAATTTGTTTACAGGCTGTCACTAGAAGAGACATAATGCTTCCCTTTATCATCACTTGTCAGAGCAGTGACAGCCTGTAAACAGCCTGCCCATATATTATTCTTTATTTTTCACCACTTGTGCCAGCTCTTCCCTAGCAGGTGCCTGGCATGTGTCAAACTTATGATTCAGGGATTCATTTGATCAGCACTGTAAAGAAAAGCCTGATGTATTTTCTTTTAAATCACAAATATGCTCCCCATATCTAATAAAAGGGCTTTGGCTTCTTTATATGCAAAAGATGCCATTTATAGCTTACTGTGGTATTTAAATACTGGCTTGTCTCTCATGCCCAACTCTGAAAGTGGAATTTATGTAATACTACAGAATGTAAATTAAACCATCCTACCTCCCTGTTCTATTGTCATGGCAAATCTGTTCAAATTGTTTCCTTTGGTAATGAATGGGCAGAATGTGTTGTCCTCTGGACATTTAAATGTCTTTTTATTACAGGTTGCTTTCTATTTTATACACTGCTTTATAATTTCTTTCAAATAACTCCTCTAGAATTATAGTTTTGTGCTGACATTGATTCATGCATGTTTACTTGTGCACTTGGATTTTCTTAGTCATAAATGTATATGTGTAACATACAGGGTTTGTGTGCAAGATGCTTCTTCTGGAGATAATATTAGCAACAAAATTGTTGGAATCTGTGGGGGAAATACAGTAGTACTATAGGAAATAAAATATTTGGTGTCCTCTTCCACAAGGGAAATTTATGGAGTTCCATGAAAAGGGGCAGTTAATTCTAATAGATTTGGCAAAAGACAAGATTTTAAAAATCTAAATTTGTTAGTAATCACAAACACTGAGATTATTTGTTAATCAAAAATGTGGTTCAAAATGAAAGAGATGTTTTTACTATTTATATAAGTAGTAGAAAATACTAGAGTTTTCTTTAAAACTACTACTGTTCTACTCTCTCAGGCTGTTACTCTGTGTTTATTTTTGCTTTTAGAGATTGGTAAGATTTGAAACAGATAGTGCCACAAGACATTGCAGGACAAAATAGGGTATGAGAGCACTTTCATAATGATTTAAGTTTAAAAATCATTATTTATGGATCCAAAAGGGAATTTGTTTCCTTCACTTTAAGATATTTTCATTCTCACAACCATATTGGAGTTGGTCATTGAACTTAAATACTTTGTGATGTTTTTATAGTCATTTGTAGTTATTGAGAACTTTTTCCCAAATAAATTCCCAAACCACCTTCTTTGCCATATCTCAAAACTAGCTATAGAGTAGGTATTGTTGTAGGCCTCTATTTGACTATGATGTGATTTACTGTTAGGATATTACTAATATGCAACTGGTTTACAAAATTTAGATACCTTACAAATCTCTAGGTATCCATATATTTGATTTGTATGTAGGACTGATATATTAATGTCCCTTGTCTAACTAAGCTCTATAAAATTCACGACTTACTACTTTTGTTTTCTTCCTTATTACTTCCAGATATATCTAAATGAGGATGCATTTAGAATTCAGTGTGAACAAGATGTGCAAATTTTATTTTTGTATTTCTGCTTTTTTTTGTCTCTTTCTTTAAACATAGGGAGAAAATAATAAAATTATTTGTTCATGGGACTAATTGAGTAGATAAAAACAATTTTGGGGTATGTAATTCAGGCATCAAAAGATGTGCTGGATGTTTTCATGCAGTTCTTCACAAATCACGTGATATGCTGTCTGAAATGTGTGAAGAGCTGTTTGAGAGAGAGGGAGGAAGGTGGTACAGAGCTTTTGTTTGTTCCACCGAATTTCGGATATTATCCTTGCCAAAAAAAGAAAAAAATTATATCTAAAATTTGAGAGACTTTTTTCCTGAGTTTGCAAGGAATCTGAAGCAATGAAAGAACAGTGTGAACTACCATTGATTTCATGGATTTGAAGCTCCAATACAACTGATGACAATCAAATCATATTATTCAACTCTATTGTTATTTAGCAATTGATAAAAGAACAGAAAAGAATGTATCGTAATTTGACAGTTTACATCATCTCTCCCTAAAGTGTTTTCCTGAGAAGATAAGCACTCAGCTTTCAGAATTTGCTCACTGAAATATGTGGAAGGAATGAAATTAATTCCTTTGTATGAGACTGAATTTCAGTGAATTAATTTGGCTCAAGAAGAGCAATAACAATCAGAATGCATGCGAAGCGTGCGTTTGTGTTAGTTCATTTAAACATCAGTGGTGGCCACATTCGAGCTGCCTGGTGTAAGGGCCTTACCCAAACCACTGTGACACCCAGCTGGTGATGGTCCAACTCACAGGTGCCTACAGGCAACAGGGCCCAGCAACACCACAAACAATCTGATTGTCCAAGTAAGGCTCCTGCTTCCCTCCATCAGAGCGTTTAGGTGCTTTCTTGGTAGCTGCCTTCACCTGTAAAGAGGGAAGAGTAGCTGCCTTCACCTGGCTAGAAACAGGGAAGAGTAAAGCAATTGTATCTGACACATAATGAAATTCAGAGCTGTGTAGTAGCTGGTCAGCTCCTCTGGTCACACCAGTGATTCCATCTCTGAGGGTAGGCAGGTGACAATGTGAGACTTGTGCTATAGCCAAGGCATTTAGTGGTTGCTTCCACAGCTGGAGAGGTGTGTTCTGGCTGAGCAACCCAATTCTTTTTAGAGCTTGCCTGAACAATGTGCAGCAATGTGGTCTTGCTCTTGGTGCTGAGTCCCTGTGCACTATTCAGTCCAAACTTGTGGACGGAAAAGGAGAAGGGTTAGGTGACCTTAGAGACCTCCAGGAAATTTCTGGTGTCTGAGGACTAACAGAAGCTATGGCACCTAACTGATTAGATTAGATTTACTTTGGAAATGTGTAATAACCTGTCACTTCGGAGCTTTTTCATTTTTCATGGCTATTAGATGATACGATTTACAATATAGAAAAAAATCCAGACTGACAGCCTTAACAGACTTTCTTATATTACCTGTAAGGTCTTCGTATCTTTGTTTTTAAGGTCTATTTCCCTTCTTCTATATTCCTGCGCTATGGGAATAGTCTCAATGGAGCTCATAAAAACAGAAAAACAGTTCAATAAATATACACTTTAAACAGCTTGCCTGTGGGCACAAAATGATCCAGGGCTTGAATAAACCTCAGTTCAGTCACAAAACTGAATTGTAGCTGGTAGCTAAAATGAGTCAGAGTAGCACACAGGCCTTGTCCCGTGAATATGGTTGGTCATACAAAACCTGCCATTCAAGACACAGAACATCTCTTGACATTGTTACTGTTGGTATTTTATTGAGTATGTAAATAGTGAAATGGGATGGAAAAAGAGATGCTTCTTCTTATTATTTCAAAATTTAAATGTGTATTCTACAGTCAACCACAGAGCAGAAGACAAAAACTTTCTATATTTATCTGGATGTCATTTTTTTGTCTCGGACGTGACTTTCCTCATTTGACCTAATACTTCTCCCAGGCAGTACTATGAGCACAAACCTCTCTCTTGACTCAGGATGTCTCCAGAGTGTTGAGTTTCTCCTCCCAGAATCCCCAGCCTGTTCTGTAATCCCTGCAGTGTGATGTTCCCAGTCCCTCTTCTCGGGATTCCTCAGTACGGAGGACCATCCCATGTAGTACTCTTCCACCAAATACACATAAATACACTTCAGCATTCTACTTCTTTCTAATCTGCAGGTAGCTTTGGAAAGTTGTATGTTTTTATCAGCTAGGACAAAAACAAGATGAAAAGAAACCTGTGCAGGGAGCTCTATTTCACTGGAGCTTAATTTTGTTTTCACACAAGATCCTGTATTGTCTGTGCTGCGACTTGTTTGCTCAATGCCTTTAATTTGTGTGCCAGCATTATATACTCCAGGAGACTGCTAAATGGAAATCCTTTTGGCTAGTCCACAGCAAACTTCTTGCAATCTGTAATGCTGTAAGAACAGGAACAAAGCCTGTGTGTTCATAAAATTCCAAAGAATTAGTAGCTAATATCAGAAACAAACATAACCTGACAAAGCCATTTCAATGAGACTTAGCTTGCAATCCTTAGCATTGCTAAATGTAGTTTATCAACAGTTTTAATTATTAGACACTAAGCCTTTCTCTCCCTTTTCCCCTGACAAATGAAATTATCATGTTTTTCCACAGTAATGGGTGGCAAGCTGAGGTGTTATAGCAAAGACAAAAGATCAGGATTTGTTTTGTAGATGTATTTAGGAAGAGATGAAACTGTGGGGTATTTTTCTGTTGTTGAGTTTTTTTAATGATTCTTAGTGTGCGCTTCTTGTCAGAAGAAAACATGTTCCCAAATATGATACTTTGCAATAAGAACAGAACCAGATTTTGCAGACCAGAGAACCTATCAACTACTCTACATTTGCAGCTTAATTTTATTAGAAAGTCATCTATGTGCTTCATGCTGGTATCCAACTATTAAGATCTTTCTTCATGTCTGTTTCCCTTCCCATTACAAAAACAATCTCATTGTGCTAGTTTTATTTTTTATATTTATTTCCATGCATAGTTATTCATTATAAGTTGATATAGGAAACTGACTTGGAAAGGACACTGTTTATAAAATGACATGCCAGAATGTTTATATGGCCCTGGGCTGCAGGAGCCACAGAATGGATGAATATCCTGCAGCTGTTTGGGCCATTATATCGTGGATGGCAGGTTGCCAGTAGCAACTGCAGCAGAGTGTCAGTGTCTTCCTCTGTGTTGTAAAACAGAGAATATTTGCACTTTCTGAACCATCTCGGGAGGATTTGTGGCAGAGTTTGGAGGACTTGAAGTGACTAGAGATGGAAGTAGATAAGCAGCTTGCAGGTTGTATGCCAGCCTGTCCTTCTGTTGGCTCCTCCAGGCCTGGCACCACTGATGCTTCTTCTGCCCTTCCTTCTAGAACATCTGAAGGAGAAGCTGGAGGAATACATGGTCCGTTTTGCCAAGGTGAGGATTGTGCGTACCAAGAAACGAGAAGGCCTCATCCGGACCAGGCTGCTGGGAGCCTCGCTGGCTAGAGGAGAAGTCTTGACATTTCTGGATTCCCACTGCGAAGTCAACGTCAACTGGCTGCCTCCCTTGCTTAGTAAGTGCCTGAGTGTTCATCAGACACTAAAATCAGAACATACAACCAACAACTGTGTCCCACAGTAAGCAGGACATGCACTTTATCAAAGTGTTTGGACTTCTGCTGCAGTTCTGATCTGTCTGAAGTGTCAATATGAGACAGAACTCTGGGAAATGTGAGCGGCTGCATTTTGCTTCCTGAGACTAAAGAATTAGAAAGATCTTGCAGTATTGCTTTAGCTTATAATGGTTTCAATTTATTTTATTATTTCTCTACTAAATACACTGCTATATCTAGTATAATGCTGTGTCCTTACTGTACACCTGAAAAGGTTTGTTATGCAGGTATTGTGCTCCCTCCTAGTTTTACACATTGCATTAAAGCAGTTTTTACTGTAAATATATCCAAGGCCTCAGTGTTAAATCCAATAGCAATAGCATTCACAACAGGAAGCTCAGAAAGAATGATTTGCTATTGACTGCTTTGCTGGATTCCAGCTGCAGCCAGCAAAGCTCCATTAGTTAAAGGAATGGAAAGAATCAATTGTTGTAGTCTAGGATTTCACTTCAGGAAACAATGTTCTCTTTTCTACACCCTGACTACATGCAAAGTATATATGCTTTGCAAAGTGAGTGCTTTTTTGCTACCATAACCAAAGAAAATTTCTGAGTTCCATAATAGGGAAATTTGTATTAATTTAAAAAATCTACTGTAAGTACACAGAAGGTTATGGTTTCGCTAATTAATGGTTATTGTTCCTTGATTTCTGTTCTTAGGACTCTTGGGCCACACACTAAGCTGATAAAGCATTTGCAGCAACATGTGCTGTTCTTTTAATGAGCTATCACTAGAGACCAAGAAAAATATTAGTAAGTAGTAACTCTTCCAATCAGTAATAAGATAATGCTCAAAATTCCAAATTTTTATCCTTCCTAGCTTCCATATCAAATCATGCATACATAGCCTTTCCCCTTGGTACCCCCTTGCCCTCAATCACAACATTGACATTTTTAAAAATAACCTCCATGTCTTCCTGTGAAGCACAAATGGAGCAGAGAGAAATCCAAGTTTCAACAAGCCTTCTACATGCAGCCTCAACAAGTAGCCATTAAACACTCAGTATTCTACATACACAGCCACCTTTCCTTTGCTTTCTGATTTTGTCCCACTGCACAAAATATGTTGCCACAAATTTAGAAAATCTCAAGAAGTTTCTCCTTCGTGTCCTCTGAAGTCTTTTGTTAGGTTACAGCAGTAAACCTTCAATTTTGCAAACTTAAACATGAGAAAATTGCAAGCTGCAAAGACAGCTCCTTTTCTTGCTTTTTCATCTGAAATGAATAATATTATTAAGATTGGAAAAGACCTGAAAAGCCAACAAGTCCAACCTTTGATCGAATACCATGACCAGTAAACAACATCACAAAGTGCCATGTCCACTCATTTTTTTAATACTTCCAGGGATGGTGAGCCCACCACTTCCCTGAGCAGCCTGTTCCAATGCTTAACTACTCTCTCACTGAAGAAATTTTTCCTAAGCTCCAGTCTGAACCTCCCCTGGTACAACTTGAGGCCAGTTCCCCTTGTCCTGTCACTGGGAGAAGAGGCTGAACCCCACCTCCCCACAACCTCCTTTCAAGCAGTTGTAGAAGCGATAAGGTCTTCCCTGAGCCTCTCTCCGGGTTGAACACTCGCAGCTCCCTCAGCTGTTCCTCACAGGACTTGTGCTCCAGACCCTTCCTCAATTCCATTGCCCTTCTCTGGACATGTTCCAGCACTTCAATGTCCTTTCTGAATTGAGGGGACCAGAACTGGACACAGCACGTGATTTGCAGCCTCACCAGTGCCGAGTACAGAGAGACAATCCCTGCCCTGGTCCTGCTGCCCACACTATTGCTGATCCAGGCCAGGATGCCACTGGCCTTCTTGACCACCTGGGCACAGCTGGCTCATGTTCAGCTGCTGTCAGCAGCTCCTCCAGGCCCTTTTCCTCTGGGCACCTTCCTAGATGTGCATCTATTGTAAGCCTGTAGCACTGCATGGGGTTGTTATGACCCAAGGGTGTCAGTCCTTGATCCAGCCTGTCCAGATCCCTCTGTAGGGCCTTCCTGCTCTCCTGCAGATTGACACTCCCATCCAACTTGGTGTCATCTGCAACCTGAGGGTGCACTTAATCACCTCATCTAAATCATCGTTTAAGATGTTACAAAGTACTGGCCCCATACTGATTCCCTGGGGAACAACACTTCCAGTCTTCCACCAGCAGGATTTAACTTCATTCACCACCACTCTCTGAGCTGGCCATCCAGCCACGTTTTGTCCAGTAAGAGTAAGCTGCCAGCTTCTCCAGGAGAATGCTGTGGAAGACAGTATCAAAGGCTTTACTGAAGTCCAGGCAGACAAAATCCACAGACTATACCTGGATCCACTAGGCAGGTTACCTGCTTATAGAAGGAGATCACGTTAGGCAGGCACGACCAGACTTTCATAAAGCCATCCTGGCTTGGCCTGATCCCTTAGCCTGTGTTATCTCAAGATGATCTCTTCCATACATTGAGACAGATTTCACCCTGTAAAAACTGAGAAATAATTAGGATGGTGACAAAGGATTCATAACTGCAGTTGCATATTGAACTCTCAGCTTCAAACCAGAAAACTGGAAAGATGAGAGCAACTGCATCAGTGCCCCTTAGTTCTCAAGAGGAATGAGATCTTTCTCATTCTACATATAGTAGAAAACTTGTAGATAACAAATCAGCCAGAGAATCTAGAAATTAATCTTGAGGAATAGTGAAGCCCACAATCAAATCTGCTTTATTTTGAAAGAAAAAGTAGAGCATTATATGAAGGGCAAATAGAAAATGAACACACATGTAGTATATTTTTCCTGTGCCCTGTTTTTCTAGAGGGGTGAGAGAACTTTCTTATAAACTGTAGATGGCAAATATTTACCATACTGAAATCAGATGACACCTGGCTGCCAATACTAGTAAAGTTAGTGTATATTTTCAAGTGTTTATCTGAAGTTGTATTTTGTGATTCACTCAGCACTGCATGTGACTTCAAGTCATTCAGGGAAACCACAACAGAGAACATGTTGAGTGTTTATTGCTCTGAAGCTGCCCTGTTTTAGCTCTGATTGTATCTGCCATTTTCAGTGAAAAATCCTCAACAAGTACATGGTTCAGCCCTGCCCTGGACTGGCAGTTTTCTGCTGTTCCAAACCATTTGTGTAAAATGAGACCTTGAAAGTTAGAGGTTGGGGAGGGAGGTGAGGAAACCAAGAGCAATCATTTAAAGATGGTTCTCAGAGCTGTTTATGTATCTAACTTATATTTTCAGAATTAACTGTCAGCTTTTAGACCAAAGGAAGACTGAGTTATTTCTGTATCTTTAGGGTATCCAAATGGCTTTGTGGAGCTGAAAACAACTGAAAACAGTTGTTTTCAGTTGCAGTCCTTTGTTTTGTTTTCTTAAAAATGGGTGTAAAATACTTTTATTTCCTTTAAGCTTTATTTAGTTTATTTCTTTAGCTTAAGTGGCCTCTTAGATAAGACACACTGAGATATTAGAGAGTTTTGACTGATGCTCACTGAGTAGGCAGCTGTAGTGATGTAAAAAGGTTGGCAAACACAGCTGTTTGTTGTCACTCCTCAGCAGAAGGAAAGATGTGACTTGGGCTCCAGCAGTTGGCAGTTTAGTGCAGTGTGAAGTCACAGTTACACAGGTATTGCAGGTAACAAACTGAGTGGCAAACCAGAAAGCTGCAGGCACGTATTTCCTTCTGCTGATGTTGCTGCAGGAGTGGTTAGAGATGGACAGTAGATTAGTAGTGACATAGGCTACCAGAACAAGGTTTGTTAAAACAGATTCCTTTCCTGACCAAGAATTAAAAATATATCGTGATTGGATTATGCTTAACAAGTTATCAAAACACCTGCTTGTTATCCATCTTCACATGTATATGATGTATTGCTTGGCAGTGGAGAAACTGAGGGTACAAGTACTAATGGCAACTCAGAAAACAAGAGATCATTCACTGAGTCACTCAAATTTTGTCACTATCTGTAATCACATATTTAAGTAGGACAATAAAAATATTTGTGTTGAAAAATTGCAATTTGGCATTGTTACTTTATCCACCCCAATTTGAAACAAACACCTGAAATTAAAGGAGTACCTGTTTCTCATAAGAATAAAACCTATATTTCTGAGATAGTGAGTCATTCAATATCAAAAATTTCTGTGTATTGCCATATATGCTTACTCTGCTTGATCCTAAAAGTGCTGAATTCAAATGTGTGTGTATATATATAGGTTAAAATTTCTTGGGCAAAAGCTCTGAGCAATGTCCCTTCTTGTTCCCAGGATTTCCCTCAAATCTGCAAGATTTTTTGCATGTACAGTGATGCTTATCTCTTTGTCCTTCCCTTTAACCAAACCCTATATGCAGTGAATGCATGGATATTTTCAGACCAGTAGGAATGTGTAAGGGGATGAGGAGTAAAGGCAATGGAAGAGAAACTGTAAAGCAGTTCAGGTGTGGCTTTCAGTGTTTGGCATTAGAAGCAGGTGGAGGAAAGAGCAGGGGCTGATAAAGGCAGCAGCATGTTTGCATATCTAAGTCTGCAATTCCCACAGCCTTTTCTTTTTGTTTCCTAAATTCATACTGGGGCTACATTTAAGCCTAAGTAGTATGTATATCAAATCCATTATTTTAGGCATGCTGAAGGAAACATTGAGGCTGCAAGTTTGGTTACTCTCTCTTTTAGTGTGCACAGCTGCAAACAACCTGGTTTCATCAAAAGTTAATATTTTCCTGTGGTTCCTTATCTCTAAAATATTTGGGGGGCTGGGGAGTAAGTTCTGCAGCCACACACAGGCATTATCATAATTGGAGAATTCTTGAGAGTTGCAGAAAGGAGGACTGGGACTGATCTTGAGCATTGCTCAAATAAATTTCCCCCGACTATTTCTGCATGTGACTTGGAGGCTTCAAATCCTTCAGTGTGTTTAAAGACAGCAGCTTTTAAAGATGAAGAGAAGGATGCTAAAGCATTATGAGTCTACCTTTGACCTGCTCCAGACAAATCAATCCCATTTAGTTTCTCTCCTCCAATCAGTTTAGAAAGGGGGGATCAGAGACAGATTGTTATAAGCCCTATAACTATTAGGAGGGCCATCACAGGAAAGAGATTATGTAAAAGTGACTTTATATAATGATCACAGATAACACTATACAGTGCGCCAGTAAATGTAATTATATTTGGCAATAGCAACAGTAATGCAGCCATTATCTCTGAGATGAGTTTCCTAGAATTTTTGAGAGCCTCTGCTTTAAATTTATTTCACTATTAAAGGATAAGGAGGTAAAAACCTGCTGAACTTCCAGTCACAGTAATTTCTCACTAGCAGCATTGATCCCTGATTTGGACAGTGTGTCTAAACTTAAAGCACTGAGGAAAAAGTATAAAGACCCAGATGTTTTGTGAAAATAGTCTCTTTCTTTCTTAATTCCAGTCCCTCAGAAGCATGGAAGCAGAATCTGTGTTATTAATCATTATACCAGTATTACCTGCCTTCCTAAGTGTTCAATCTGCACTCAACCCTCTGATCATTTTTAGGGTATTATCAAGTGTCAGTGAAATCTAACCTATAAAGTCAAAAACAAAAAAAAACAAGTTTTCCACATAGGCCCTAAAATGTACTCAATAATGTAAAGGACCTAAGCTGCCATTCAGAGAAAAAGCTTTATTATACTTGGAATTTAAAGATTTTAGGTTTTTTTCGAGGATTTACTGTCCTTTCATGTCAACACAGCTATAGGTTTTCTCTGTACTTCCTCAATTCAAACCATTATTTTTCTGCCCAGTTCTTATGTTGGCCTGTCTTCTTTACTTGTCTTTCTTTTCAGAGGAGCTCTATAGGATTAATCAATAGGATTCACCAAAGCAGACTCAGGCCCACCTGAGCTTATGCTAGAGAAGGGAATTTGATTTAGCCTCACAGTTCTAATCTCTTTTTTTAAAGCAAAACTAAACTTTCTTTAGAAAGCAGGTAAGAATAATACTGTAAGAATAACCTTCTTTATAACTCAGATATTGGTACAAAAGAAAGGACACAAGCTCTGTTTTGCTCTTTGTGTTGGAGTTTGCCTTTAATTTGGAGCACTTGATCTCAAAGCCAATGCGCACTACAGCCACGGGAACAGCAACTGGATGGTTGCAAGGGCCAAGGTTCACACTCAGGAATAAATCTCTCTCACAGGGGCTTCCCATACACACTCCTCACAATGAAGGAGTGTTTTTACCGTTTGCTTGCTGGCTTGTTCCATAGCTGACAGATTGGGGACAGCTCAGAGTGGCAATGTGAGAGAGATACAGATGACTGGACTCCTGTGGGTCTCACAGGGATATGCTTCCCTTTAAAGAACCATAAATACTTCTAATCATTGCCCAACTGTATTAATTCTACTTTAAATAAAGGTTTGATACAGATTTGGAAAACGAAATTATGTGGGGGGCCATAGGGCACAAAGCAAACAATCTTCAAACATCAGAAACCTGTGGGATTCACTTTGCAGCAATATGATAGATGGCTTGACTAGACATGCCGTTTCCTATTTTCTACTTTCATTTTTCAGACCAGATTGCACTTAACCACAAAACCATCGTGTGTCCTATGATCGATGTCATTGACCACAATCACTTTGGCTACGAGGCACAGGCGGGGGATGCCATGCGAGGAGCTTTTGACTGGGAAATGTACTACAAAAGAATTCCGATTCCTCCAGAGCTCCAGAGAGCTGATCCCAGCGACCCCTTTGAGTAAGTAGCGATAAAGGGGAGAGTGGGAACATGAAGAAGGGCAAGCAAAAAATGTAACTGTAGCAGAATCCAAGCCCAGACATTTCCATGTAGGCCACTTTCTGGTAATGAAAGGTAATAGAAGAAAACAGCTTTTATACAGGTTTATAAAACCTATAAACTAGGAAAAATATCAAGGCAACAATTTGCAGAATTCACAAACAGTGCCTGGAAACACAACCTGGCTGAGTGATTGTACATAAAAGAGACAGTTAAGTAGTTAAGTATTGGCATCGGGCAAGAATTGATTGCGATGACAGGTATTCTGTTTATTTCACAGAAACTTTATTTAATGTTTTATTTGCTGGAGGTTGATGCAATATATTCATTGGCAGTTGAGTCCACATTGCATCAGCAGATGCTTTGTTTATAACTGAGGATATGGCTGTATATGTAGTGCTGTAACTTAAACACAGAGCTGTCAAACCTGAACAATGTCTAGATGATTTGTAAATAATTTTAGATAAGACAGCCTCTGATCCCAATATTGTAGAGATCAACTCATTCACAGGAATGATCTCCTTTTCACACAGGTACCTCTTTTTTTCTGATCTTTTCTTGTAATTGTTCTCATGTAAGGATCAGCTAGGATTAATCCTTATCAATAGAGAAAGGACAGGCAGACAGACATGGTTCTAATGTGGGAAAGTCTCCAGATGTCTCACACAGGCACATCCCATCCGGGCTGCAGGTGGGGCAGGCTCTAACACTCATTAGCCCTGGCTGAACATCCACACTGTAGGTTATGGCAGTTTGAAACCTCAGCATATTCCCCTTCCCAAAGCAAAACCTGGAAACAATAGCCGTGGAGGAACTGTGCCTCTGACCCAGACTCTGCACTGTTTTGAAGTAATGGATCTAATTTATGCAGAAGTTGACCCAGATATCCAGGGAATGACCAGCTCTGTGTAGGGAGGAGTAGGTAACTGTGACTTTTGTGGGCTCATTTTCATTATTCTACTTGTTCCCTTTTACTTATATCCATCCAGGCCCTTCAGTCTTCATCTTGCATTAGCATAAGTGTTGGTGAAGTACTTTACATCAGGTGCCAGTGTGACCACTTGTTACTGATGGAGTGGGAGCTTCAGGCAAGCCCTGCCTTAGCCTCAGATTTTTGGCAGCAGCTTAAATTTAGGTGGCTTGCACCTAAAATCACTCCAGCCTGCAAGTTCTAAGGATGTCAGATCAGGTTTATTATAAAATGAGTTATTTATTGGATAGATTGGTGGTAACAGACAAAAGGCCTTAAACAGAGTTACTAGACAGTGTAAAACAAAGAGAAGTAGTAGCTTACATAAAATGGTGCACAATATCGAGGTCCCTATATTAAAGCTAGCAAAGAGCTGGTATAGATTAGGAGTCAATGTAATTTACCACCAAAATAACAGTAGCATACAGAGTCCTTTCACTCAGCTCTTGGGAGAGTAACCACACAGTAGACATCCCAAATGTGGGGAGAAAGCCCCACACATTTCTAGGCAACATGCAGAAGATTTCTGCTTTGTGAAAGTTTGGTTTAGCTTTTATAGTTTTGAAAGGAAACTGTCACTTATAAATTCCAGACTATCTTACCAGATCTCACTTGCACAGCAAGAGATCTGTTGACAGCTGTAACCATTACTTTCATGGCTTCAAAATAAGTCACTACAAGACAAGCTGTCCTGATTGAGTTATTTCACCAATTAGCAAGCTCTTGTGAGGGGTGAGATGCCCCGAGCTATTTCACCAGCTAACAAGACACAGATAAGCTCGTCTGAGGGGTGAGATGCCCTGCTACATGACTCCACAACATAGATGCAGCTAGTGCAATCACATCACACTCCAGAGCTGCTAGAGCTTCCATTGCTCTAAGTCTTCTTGATCCTCTGAGCAGCTGTAGTTTCTTGGCACTTACTGAAAGTAACCACTGGATAATTTGATTCAGCATTCAAAATCTGCAAAGAAATAAAACTTGTCTGTTGCCAGCATACAAGCAGCTACAGGGCTGCTTATCAGTTTCACATTTGCTGTTTGTAGTATGCATCTTTTAGTATCTTGTCTCCAAGACAAGAGGCCCAAAGAGGCATCTCTTATGGGAAACTTTCTAGAAAGATGAGGTTTTGTGCAGTACAGAATAGATGGGGTGGTTTTGCATGAACTGCTGTTCCACTCGGCATGGCAGCAGCTGATACCCACCTTGCCCTGCCAGTGTAAGACACAGGCAGATAAATGTCTTCTCAAGGACCAACATACAGGACAATGCAGCCTATAAATCTCCTTTAGCCTGAGCAGTTGTCAGGTAGAAAGGCTCCCCAGTTCTTACACAAATCAAGGAGCCTTCCTTTGTTTTCCCCGTAACAGGACGGGCATCAGAGCGATGCAGCTGAAGAGCAGCATTGCACATGGAACCGTCATGTCTGTCCCCACACGTCAGCAGGACTGAAGGCTGCCTGAGCTAGGACAACATGCTCGCTTAAAAATACCCTCTGCCTAAAATGGCAAATGGGAATAGAAAGGTTTTCAATAATCAGTATGAATTTTGCTTAAGGGAGAAATTATTTTCTAATTCAAAGTCAGTACTGCTTCTCTTCTCGGGCTTTCTCTGCTGAGACCTCAAGTTTTTAATATCTTGCTTACAATGAATACAGTAAACGTTGCAAACCATTTTATCTATCAGTAATTTAATTGACTAAGACAGCTTCTATGGAATAAAAGATATAGAACAGTTTTCCTTTAGGTACATATACACTAAAACTAGAAATTGCTTCAGCCAACACCATAATTCAGCTACTATTTTGGAAGCAGTAGAGTTTTTTTTTTTTTAATTTAGGTTAAATATTTTACTGTTGGTATCGTAATAGTTTTATTTCTTGCCAGCAGAGTCGGAGCTGAGATGATCCCTAATGAACTGGAAAATTGCCAGCATTTTTAGTAAAACACCAGCAAATAATGGATATATGATCCAAAAAGAGTGCTGATGAGTTTTTCCCTCACATAAAATGCCAACACAGTATATGTGTGGAGCAGAAAAGGTCACATCAGCCTAAGAAATAATGTACATAAACCCAGATCAAACTACAGAAGACCTAAGAGCAGTTGTTGTATTATCTGCATGGTACATTTGCTTTCCATCTGCACATGATCAAAGTACTGCTGCAGCAGACTCCAGCAGCGTGTTTGCAGCTGACACAACCAACTGAAGTGTTGGCAGGTAGGCTCTTGGTGTGACAGGAGCACGGAGTTTACTAAGCTCCAAAGCCAGCTCAGCTAGTATTCTGGAATTAATCTCTTCCCATGTTTTAATTTTTTTAATTGTGTTCCACTGTGGTTGGTTTCGACCAGGTGCTGTCCCACTGGACACCATCTATCTCAACAAGGTCTTCCAGTTCAGAACCCCTCTTGTGAAGAAGAGACATTCTCATCCATTTGTGGTGTGAGTGTAGTCATGGTTTACTGTTCTTGTATCTGCAGTGCCACTTGGGACAGCATCTCCATCCTCTGCTGTGACAGGACTTAGAGTTTCCCTGCAGCTCTCCGCTTTTACTGGTGTACACTCTCACCCCTTCTCAGACCCTCTGCAGTTGTTCACAACAAGTAGCTTTACACCAAGATTTGGTGATGTTTATGACTTTAGGACTGTAAAACACTCTCAAAACCTTCCAGAGTCAAATTCAAGTACAGATGATGTACTAGCACCAACTGGGGAGTCATATGACAAATTTATAACTGCTCTTGGATCAGGCAGCATTCATCCACAAATTTTATCAATTTGGTACACACATAGTTTGTCATTGGCCATGCCAAATTTCCCATAGGTTTCACTGAACTGAACTACAGCCATATAAAATGTATTTTCAGTCAAAGCTCCCATGTGAATTATTGGATATTTTTCTATGCTCATTGTAGCGTACAGGAAAGTTTAACAACTATTCCATAAATTGATCTCACGTAGCTTTTAAGATTAGCTTTTTTTTTGAAAGATCGTGTGTGACTATTTTTCAGGATATATTGAATTCTTATAGGCATGGAAGCGAAGCTGGACTTCTCCCCTGATAAGTTGGCCTTGTCATCCAGTCAGTGAACTCCTTGATTCCCCTTTTCCATGTGCCACAGAAACAACAGAAGTTTTATATTGCATTCAACTGATCTGTCATAATTTCAGATCACCACAGTGACTGTAGTAATTTTTGTCTTGCCATTGGTGTAGAACTACCTGAGTATACTCTGAAGGGTGCTTTATGCTATTTTCCTCTGCTGCATCTGGGGCAAACAACTCAAATTGGTGTTCTGATACATGGTGGGAAATTGTCAGACAATTGTAGAATCATGATCATGCCATGATGATGCTCGCTGTTTTGATCCCAGGATCAGTGATAATTCAGCAGAATTGGAGATCACTTGGGTCATCTTTTTCTAGTCTCTAAGCAAGGAGGACCAGAGTTGTTTATCTACTTTGTGGCAAAGGTCATCTTGGCTTATCTCCTGCTGGTTTGTTCCTCTGTCACAGCAGAGGTTTGAGAGCATGTCTTTACAAGACACACAGATTTGGGACATAAGAGCATTCTCCTCTGTGGCTGTTTCTTTCTGTGGTGCAGGCACTCTGGTCTCCAGCAGAGTTTGCCTAACCCAAGCAATCACCACTTAAACTAACAGGATAACCTTGTTACTGTAATGGACTGTGATATACAGCATGTCAGTTTATATGATTTAATAGCCTGTCTGAGCTAAAAGCTCTGTGGAAGTTCAAAGTGGAGGTTTGATATGCTCAGGCCTGCTGGGGATGACTGTTCGTTATTTCCTGGCAGCACTTACATTGCATCAATTCATGTTATCACATGCCTGATCTGAAAACCAGCATCAGTGTCCATTCATGCCAGCAGCAACACACTTTTAACCAACAAGAAAACATCAGTTCAACTCAAAAAAACTATTTGGAAGGGGCTGCAGAGCTCCTTGGAGCAGTTTCATGGTGGTGTAACTTTATGATGCAGGAAGGAGATAAAGGTGCAGGTGAGACCTAACAACATCGCTGTTGAATTGCAACTCAAGATGGAAAATTTAACCAATGAGAGAAGTTTTGTGCTATTTACTGAATGCCAAGATTCCTAGCACCTATCTGAGGAAGTTGGAAGTGTTTTGGTGTGTGGCCATCCCTACTCTCCAAGGGTTCTTTGCCTTCCAGCACAGAGCTGTGATCTCGAGACCTCCCTGAAGGGAGCCAAAGCTGAAGGGCCATGTTGCTCCTGCAAAGGACTAGGGCAGTGGTTTTACAAATACTGAGCTATTCAAGCAAGTAGAAAAAACTTTGTAAAATCTGACATTTTAGTTCCTATATGCAGTTTCCTATTTATAATATAGAGATAGTATCACTCCACCATCACAAGGCTCTCACAGTAATAGGAGACACTTATGTTTAATGGATGTACTTTAAGGTAAAATTTTGGACATGCTCAAGGGATAAAACTGGGTGATCAGTACATTTTTCTTTTCCCTGCATCACAAGCTCTCAACCTTGAATGTAATTTATGACCTTAATGTAGCTAGTTGTGTGTAAGACTGGAAGGTTACTTGTCATTTTCTGTTGCATTGCTTATCTAAAATCACATTATTATTTGCAAACTGTCATCAGGATGCTCTTTTCTTTGAATTTGATATACTCTCAGAAATACTCTTTCTCTGCAGCTCCTTACTGGCAGTATTTAAATACATACTTTTTACAACATGTTGTTGCAAAGAAAGTCTTTGCTAAGACTGCATTTCAAGCCTGACAAGAACTTTTACAATTTTATTATCGTTTTCTGAAGTTCAGAAAGTGCTTTGGACAATGATTTCTGTGCTATAGCTCCCAGTGTTTTATAGTCTATGTCTTTTATGGCTGATTTCTGCCTATAAACATATTCATAAAACCTCTCACAACCAGAAACAATCATCTATTTTTTTAAAACCTGAGTATAATCTACTGTTTTGAACTGTGCAATAGCAATGTTTTATGCAAAGGCATTATTCTACAGTGAAGCAGTTTCCAACCAGTGTGAGTTTGTCTAAGTTACGGTCTTGATTTATTGTTTTGACAAGCTATGGTCTGTAAAAGACTGCTAGTGGAGATAACAATAGTGGATATAAAAATAGCTTTTACAAACTGTCATCCACCCATGGCCCCTTGAAATCTCAGAATTTTTTTCAATGAAAGATACCAACACTAACACAGAATTTGTGAGTATGCATATGCTCATATTGAATCATTTTCTCCTGCCTTTGCTAGGATTTCAGTGTAGAGTTCTGCACAACCACTCCATTTTCTCTGAGGACCAGTGCAGAGGTGAGAACTCTACATAGAGTGTAACCTGTCAGAATGAAAAAAAAAAATCAAGGATAATAACCTGCTGCTGGTTTAATTTTAATCTTCAGTCAAGGAAATCAATCACTAAACAAATTCTACATGCTAGTTGAACTGGGTAGATTCAGATTTGATACACAACCTTTCACTGAAATGGTCATAGTGGCTCATGCCACCCAAGACAAAAGAGTACTGATTTTGTTCCTAGTGCCTTAACTTGTATTTCCAATTTTCTTTAATACTTGGGGCATCATATTTAGCATAAAAATGTAAACATCTTGAGTGTAATGCTTCCAGAGTTGTTGGCCTGCTACTTCATACAAGTATTAACTTTGGAGCTTGACAGTCTATATGACCATATGCTGGGGCAGATTCATAGAATGGGTCCTGAATGCCACCAGTAATTAGAAAAACAAGTATCTTCTGGGCATGATTTTAATATGTCTTTACACAAAAAAGATTAGGATGGTGGCCAAGAAGAAGACAGAGCTATGTGGCTCAGCACATACAGGTGAGCTATTTAAAACTATCACCATACTGTTGATACAGATGGCTTCACTTTCAAAATTATAATGTCATGTTTGAAAAGTTTTCCATAAAAAAAAATAAATCACCTTTTTAAAGCAATTCTTTCTATTCTTATTTATATGTTTTAAGCCATTTTCTCTAGAACTTTCATGCAGAATTTGGTGACACCTATTGGTTCTAAGAAAGAGAAAACCGACATCCTTCTCTTACATTTTATTATAGTGTCTATCAGCATAAATTTGGGAGCAACCTCCTCATCCACTTGGTTGTTGTGGTTTATTTAAAGAATGATCTATTGCTGTCTAAAACCTCAATCTAGTGCTGCAGTTGCTTCCAACAGATGAAAGCACAAAGGCTGAACCAATTAATTTTATGGGATCACTCAGTGCCAAGCCCCTTTGAAATCTGTGCATTGGTGCAAGTTCCATACATGCTCATTGGCCCAGGTTTATTAATACTCTGTCCAGTAGGAGCAGTTGGGGCTGGATGGGATGTGTGTGTCATTTACCCCTCACTCTGCAGGGTCTGCTGGAACTCCACAGTATCACAGCACTTTTCCTCCAGTGCCCATGGTCCTTTTTTCAGAGGCAGTCACCAACTAAGCATGACATAGAAGCATCTTCACCTGCCAATATATACCTGCTGATTTTTTTTGACTCTGCATGGAATAAGTCTGACTGTCCAGCTATCTTGGTGTAGCCCTGAGGTGATGAGATTTTTCTGGCTTCCACTCTGAAAAGCTAGGCTGCCAATGCAATGTGTGCTGGAAGCATGAAAAAGGAGGAGGGGAAAGAAATTTGTATATAGCCAGTGTTTCAGTACTATTCTTACAGTATCCAAGTAGAAACTTTCCTGCCATGGCTTTAACCCCTTCAAATTTTAAATCATGTACACTGTACAGTGAGACCAGAGCTTTTAAGTACTTGAGGACTCACATCAGATAAGTTCATTGTTCAAGTAAATTATATTCTTTCCTTTAGTCTCTCTTAATAAATAATGTTTTCTAGATCTCCAGTGATTCTGTGCTCCTCTGTGGACTGCTTCCATCCTGAGAGCATACAGCACCAGCCTAAGTCTTACCATTGCCTGGCAGAATAGACAGGTGACTTTGCCTGAGACTGTGTTCCTGTTTACATTTCCTTGACAGTATTGATTCATGCCAGGCTTGTGCTCTGGTGTAACCTCCACATCATTTTCTGCAGAACTGGTATCTAACCAAATATTCATCATTCTCCTCTTGTAATTCAGATTTTACATGTGTAAAGGCAAGGCATTTGTCTTCATATCTATTTCAAGTGCCATGTCCAAAAGAGTGATCTGTCTTCATTATCTTTAGATAAGTGTGATATTTTATATCTCCACATTTGGGATTTTATCCTTTTTTGTTTTCTTTACTTCACTTCTCCAATTTGCTATTTTTTTAAAATTTTGCTTAACCCTCCAGTTGTTTACAGCTATTGCAATTTTACTTGAGCTTTACTTGAGGGTTGTGCAAACGGCAAATTCTGTTCTAAATCCTGATTGTAATAATGCCTGTTTGGTCCATGCCAGAAATGAAGACATGGAAAATCCCTGGCTTTCCAACAATCCATTTTCTTAGCCAGAAATGCAGCGTGTACCACACTGTGGCCCTTGAAAATTTGTCAGCTTCCTGCTAAGCATACTTTTATAAAATAATACCAAAGAGTTCCTCCACATCCTGTAGATGGCATCTGATTTACAGCATGATGGCAGCTTGCTCTTCAGGTCCATTTCCAGCCTTGAGATCAAGATCTAGGACTTCAGGGGCACATGTTCCAATCCAAGTTATGCACAGAGCCCTCCACTCCATGGGGCTGCTGAATTGCCCCGTGCAGATTTTAATGCAACATTGAACTGAATCAGATACAGGACAATGTCTGCAGATGATCTCAAGAAAATTTCTATTTTGATTTTGGATTATAGGTTATCAGCAGGTTTTGCATCTCTGTGGCAGCAATTATGTACCTTCCATATTTCTGCAGTTTTTACCCTGGCAGTTTATCTGTGAATCAGATTTTTTATCTCAGACTTGAGTGAGAAAAGTGAATACATATTTTGTTTACAGTCTTAGGAGAGTTCAGTGTAGGTATTGACCTGCTAAGGACCTTATTCTGAATTATCCCCAGACAAACCAGCATCTGTTTCATTTTCATGTAAGTAACCAAAATATCATTATTCTAGCTGGAAGACAAGTTTTTGTCAAGAGGCAAAGGTAAATGCCTCCTGCAATCTGTGAAGTGAAAATTATGATAAACACTCTGAAATTTGCTGTGTTGGTTTATTTATAAAATGCTATGCATGTCTCTTGATAGACCAGGAACAAATGAGACTCAAAAGAATTGACATTAGTTCTTCGATAAGCTGCCAAGACAATATCCTTTGTCAGGGAACAAGATTCTCATACCAGCTTTACTCATTTCAAAATGTACCTCTTTTGTTTGTGGGAAAACAGTACAGAAATAGCTCTTCAAGTGAATTATTTGGAGAATCAATCCCTCTGATGTTTTCTGGCTTTAAGATGATGTATCAGTGTTATTTTCAGTGCTGGAGAGGCTCTGTAGGCATGAAATTACAGAAGCCCATTTGCCCCCTAGAGAGAATGAGATGCCTGCAAGGAGAAAGGAGATCCCATTCCCTCCACTCTCCTTGTTCTCCAGCAGAAAGTTTAGCTGATGCTGCAGAACTTCCCTGGCTTTTTTGTGCTAGGACAAATAACTACTCTGTTTTCCCTTGAGTGCAAATGACCTGTGGACATGCAGTGAATTGAGAGTGGAGAGATGATGATAAGTCAGGAAGAGCACAGTGGGAGAACAGTAACAACAATTTTCCTTTTCAAAGCACTGCAAACATGCGAAGGACCTCTCAAAATACCCAAGGAAAAGGTAAACAGCCATGAAGAAAGGAGTTTGGAGGAGTGTTTTCAGACCACTGTCTGGGGGGAGCACAGGTACTGATTTTGAAGAGACTCCCAGAGGACCCTGAAGGAGACAAAACCCTAAGCTCAGTCCACAGGAAACGTTTCAAGTCCCCAGCTCTCTGCTTTGCAGTAGGTTTTAATGCCTAGCCTGTCATGTAGTGATTTTTTTGACAGAATGACAGTTTAAACAGCAAAACTGTTCAAAGCACAATCTTTGTTCCTGACTTGTTCAAAGGGCATTCAAGGAAGACGAATGGTCCTTTGTTAGTCATATATTTGTAATTAGTCGATATGCCTTAATCATATGGGCCCTGTTATTTGGGGATGTTTTCATTTGACCTTAAACCAAATAGCTTAACCAAAACAAAGAAATTGTCATAAATGTTGAATATAACTATATTGCCTTAATTTTTACACTTATCTTACTGCATTTGCTTGCATTTCCATTTCTGCTATATATAGGGATATAATTATTCTATGGCAGAGTGATGTTAAGAGACATGATTGTGTTTTTTGGTAAATCACAAGGCATTATTGCTATTGCAACCAATTTCCAGTATGAGTTCCTATAATGGTAATTTAATAGATTAATAAATTTTTAATGCCAAGACAGAGTATTGTGACTGTCTTAATGCAAGTGGTAATACTTTAAAAACAATTGCTTGTGTACCAGAAGGTAATAATATGCTTATAATTCCTGTAGGCATGAAAGGACTCAAAACTTATCAAAATGTGGGTATTGGAATGCCTGAGACTATTTTTTTTCAATACTACCATGTTTTTTTAGTGTGATATAACAGGATAGATCAGGTTTTTTTAAAAATACTTGAATTTACATATATGTGTGTTAAAAATTATGTTTTTTCATCACCTATTTAACTTTTTGCCTTACTACTTTCATTAATAGTTTGTTGGTTATGAAAGTTTCCTAAGCTCTGCAGGCACAGCTGGCCATAGGCTGTAAGACAAGGAAGGCTGATAGATGGGCTTTAACTGCAGACAGATTTCATCTGTCTCATCTAATACTTATTAAGAAATCTAACCTCGGTTAAATCGTATTATACAAACCTTCAGTTGTATCAAGGACTGCCAAATAGTTGTTTCTGCTTTTACTGGACTTACATCTCCACCTACTGGCTGATATGACAAAGTCCCTTTAAAATATTAGTTCAAATAAAATCCAAGTAATGTTTTTGCCTATAAAAGCTTTTCTTACTCATTTATAGCCACAATTTTCAGTTGAAGTTTGTTCAAAGTTGTTTGGCCACCTATATAATGAAGCCACTGATTTTAAACTCATTGACCTATGCATATTAGCTTTGGTCTTTATAATGAAAATATGACAAAGTTTTTAATCAGGAAAAAAATATATTTTATCTACCTATCTGTCTATCTGTCTATCTATTTCAGTGGAAATGCATGAGTACATCCAATAGCCAATTACAAAGTACACCTATAGAAAATGACTCCTGTGTAAATCAACAAAAGTTAATAGCATAACAAGAATGGTATCAGTAGAGAAATAATTTTTTAGAAGACAAACAGAAAAATGTCTTGTAGCAAAGCATTCAGATAACCCATCAGGTGATTATCAGTATTATTGCTGCATCCAGAAGGAGAAAAAGGCAAAGGGAAAACAAAATCCCAGTCAGTTTGGAAGTTAGCAAAAAGAATAGGTGGATATTTGGTAACAAAAAGTTCAAAGTCAAGGTGAACTGACAATGAGAATTTCTTTCAGAATAATGTCATCCATTGATAGCAGTAGAGGAAGAGAAAAGCTATTTGTAGAAGCTGATGATCATAGATAACAATGACTCTCCAGTGTGATAACAGCTGTTAAAAGGACAAATGCAATCCTGGAACTTATTTTGCCTGTAGCCTTTGGCCCTGGTTAGAATATATTTCCAAATCCCAGCTGACCCCACTCCTTTTCCTCACAAGTCAGGTTATTATCTCCTCATGCCCTCAGATGGATTCTGTCCTGCTTCTCTTGTATTTGAGTCACTACAGCTTCATCCACATTTCCAGAGGGAGAAGGTGAGAACATTTCATAGACACAAAATTAGAGCACAGGGTGTTCTTTCATATCTTTGCTTTCTCTGAAGGTTTTGCTTTTGCATTCTTTATGATGGGGCATTCACCTGGGAAAGCTGATGTCATGTCCTGTCCTCTGCCACCTTAAAATCTTTTGACTGGCATTTCTACTTAATTTCCATGTAATTAGCAAGTTTCCAGCTTCAGAAAGCTTCTTACTAAAAGTAGTTTGGTAAAATCTCAACTATTGTGAGGAACCTTAAGTACACAATCTGCCTAGTAGTCATACAAAGAAGAAACACCCTACACTGCATGGTGAAACTAGAAATCTACTGCTTGGGCTGAGTAATAGTAACTGACACATGCACCCCATTAGTTTTACAGAGATCAGCTTAGATCTAGATACCACATCAGGTGCATCTACCAAAAAGTCATATGATCCACTTAGAATTAAATATCTTTTTCTGCAGAAGTTTGTGTTAAGCAGTGCTAGAATTCAGATGTTAAATGATGTGGGTTTCTTTTGAATTTGTTTGGGTTTTTGTTGTGTTTTTTTTTCTCTGAGCAATTTTTTCAAATAGTTACAATAATAACACAAAATAGGAGCATGCCCTGAATGGAAAAGTAGCTATTACCCAGCTGGAAGAGAAATTTTCCAAAAATGTGGAAGATAACTAAAAGAAAATAGAAAGGTACTTTGCTTTGTATCTGTAAACAATAGGCACCAGCAGAAACCTTAATTACCTAGTGAGACAATCTCTGTAGTTCTCAAGATAGCTGATTTTTGAATGCTTTTATTTGACTGAAATAGAAAAGTTAATTAGGAAACGTAAATTAATTTGTGAGTTTCTGCATGTTGTGACATTCTGGACATAACAGAAAATCAAAAATACCCCAAGAGCAGAACTGAAGCAGAAATATGTTGAGTTCAGCCCGTAATGCAGGAACACCAGCAGGACTAGAGGGGTTCCTGCAACTTGACAGCAGTAGAGATGATGCCTCAGATCTCTGAAAATGCCAGTCTTTCTGGAAATTAATTGAACATACCTAAGCAGTCAGGCTGTTTAAAAATATTTGTCAGATAATTCCTGGTCTATTGGTAAAGAGAAATCACATCCTGTTTCAATCTTCACTTCACTGGCCTTTTGCAGCCTCTTTTCATAAAATACAAGCTCCATATTTCTCTGGTTGCTCTGGCACAGCTCTAAGTTTATTTTCACATCTCCATTTTGAAAAATGCAGGCCAGATTTGTATGCATCATCATACTGCATGCAGTCCTCAGCACCTGAGCTATATCTGCTGGAAAGGTCTTTACTAATAGATCTTAAAGTTGTGTTTGCCCTTTCCAAAGCTTATCTGTTGCTTGTTCCTTCCATCCCTGAACAATCTGACCTTGCATATCTGAGATACCTGGGGCAGCTCATCTTGCAAATGTTCAACTGATCCAGTTGTGGCTGTGATGAGGTAATGGACACAAAGTGTATGGAAGAGCAGCAAGATATACTTGAAAGATTCCCTGAGAACTTTGATGTTGCTTTTCCAATGCTTGAATCCATTTTCACTCAATCAGCATTGTCTTTTTTTTTTTCACTTCCGTTTCTAATGAAGCCTGAAATTAACATAGCTTTTTTGTTTCCTTTCTTATTTGGAACAACCTCATTGATAGTAGCAGCATAGCAGTATAGGAAGAGTTATTGTAAAGCTGGAGGCAGAAGTCAAAAGTATTTTGGATAGATCCTATATGTTGGGAAGAGGAGTGTTGTGAGTTGTTTGGTCTATCCCAATATAACTAACACAGTATCTCTATATTTAAATTGCAGTTTTTTGCAGGGAGAGGCAATCCATGTGAAGCTTAGTTAACACCTATTTTGAACTCCTTACCTTACAGAGATCCTGTTTGATTAAAAAGCTGATGTAAATGCATTAATTTTCGTTTGGGGATTTAATTTTTGTGTTGTGACTTGTATGTGTAATAGCATGAAAAAAATCCCTGCATTTTTAAGGGAAGAACTATAGCAGTTGATTATTCTGAAATTTCTGAAGCCCATAGATGAGCATATGCTCCCAGTGAGCAAGATTTTAGTAAGCAAATTTAGCAAGTTGGAAGTATGACAGGGATGACTTTGAACATTTCACCCTGAAATTTCTGATGTCTTGTATATTTACTCTTTGGTAAAGAAACTCGGTGTTAGCTGTAAGTCACAGTCTGTTAATATTTATGTTGGACAATTCTGCCTTTCTGAGCCTTTTTGTCTCTGGGTTTTGTCCCTTAA
The DNA here is from genome assembly GCA_013398075.1 of Notiomystis cincta. NCBI lineage: Eukaryota > Metazoa > Chordata > Aves > Passeriformes > Notiomystidae > Notiomystis > Notiomystis cincta. The sequence goes on along the minus strand of VZRX01007484.1, from coordinate 180,870 downwards.
GAGTAATGTTAACACTGTACACATCCTTCCAGAGATGTAGTAGGAAATGTAAAATGGGAAAAGTGAACTTAGGTGTCCTTAATCCATTTTTCAAAGTTAGGTAGTTCAGTCTGAAGAATGCAGTGTGTTTTGGACAGTCTTTTGTTGGCACACAGAAACCCTGTAGACAAAAACAATAGCTGGAGCAGTAGAGGCTCAGCACAGTGCCAGAGGCAGGGCTGGTCACTGACATGCTGTCAGGTTTGTTAGCTAAAACACATCCTTGGGGACTTTCATGACAGCTTTCCTTTCTCACATTGATATTCCTTATTTCTGAATTATTCAGCATTGCTGCTGCTTAGCCAGAGAGTGTCTCTGGAGCATAATTAGCTGAGCAATGGGTAAAAACAGGAAAAAAGAAATGCCCCAATTATACATTCATTGTTTTGTGAGTACCTGAATAGGAGTTTAAAATACCAGCCATAGTGCACAGGAACTTGCAAGCCAGGGCTAGAAAACTAGGAAAGATACCTTAGTCTCAGTCAAATTAATACCAAAACTCCTATGGTATGAAATAGGACAAAAGTTAAACCTTTCAAGACATGTAAAAACAGACAGACACAACCTAATGCTGATAGATGACCTCTCCTACATCTACCTCATTTTTAAGAGAAACAGAAGGACAGTCCCTTTCTCCATGTGTTAAATACTTTGGTTGTTCTTTTTCCATGCCTTACCTTTTTTGAAAATTTAAATTAATTTCATTTTTACCATGATAATAATGAGAATATTTGGCTAGTGTTTGATCTACTACTTTTACTGCTGGAACTATGTTTTTCTAAAAAAGGAATGATGTTTCAGAATTGGGAGCTTGGTAAGTTTTTGATTAGGTGCTTTAATGTTTTTCTCATGGTCACTCAGAGTATTCACAGTTGGTTTCCTTTCAAAAAAATAGGCTGGTTTAGTTTGAAGAGCACTGTCTTTCTTGACAATGATTGGGACTCTGTAATCCATGGCAGAAGTTACTATGAGGTAGTAACATAACCTCTGTCTTTGCCATGACTGAGGTATCTGGAAGAAATTGGCTTTGCTGCTGGTCCTTGGTCAGTGCCAGGTGAACCCACTTTGGTTTTGCCTGTGGAAGGCAAATGTTTGTGTCATATGGCTGCTGGCTAAAATGAGCCCTTGAAAGTCTCTGAAAAAAGCAATATACACACTTCTTAAAGTAGAAAGCTATTAATACTGAATTTTATAGATGAAGCACAGAACAAGTGACTTACCATAGAGCCTTCAAACAAGAGTATCCACAGAGAACACTGTTGAGGCCAGATTTTGCTGCCATATCTTAGGCCTTCTTTCCCCATTTACTCCAGCTGTCAGCTTTCTTTATAACTTAGTTAATTGAAATTAACTAGTTAATTAGCTCTTTGGCAGAAATAATGTTTTTGAAAAATCAAGCATTTCCTAAAATTTTTGGACATAGAGTTGTCATATGTATAAATTTAAGTAAGTAACAAAAAAAAAATCACCAATATTTAATGGCAACTAGAATCTCTTTCACTTGGTCCTCAGCTGATAGATACAAAGTTTTATTATCTTAGAAACAGGTGGAAAATATATTTCAGCTTTCTGTGTACAGGCCTTATAGGAAAGCAAATGGCCAGCAGGATATTTACACTGAAGCAAGAAGAAAGAGCAGCATCATACCAGGTGACTCAGTTGACTGGTCACAACAAATACAGCTCAAATATGGAATTTCTGATCCATGAAGATAAATTTCAAAATAATAATTTTGAATGGCAAAGATGCTCAGAGAAAAGTGCATGCAAGTATTTTATAAGCCTAAGAAAGAAACTGATCTCAACAAGGAAAGTGTTTTGAATTTGAGATTTATGAGGGTAAATGTCAGTGTTAATGCAGATAAATGAGAAGAATCAGAAATGCTGGCATAAAGTCAAATGTTTTGTTAGAGTTCTTGTGTTTTATCATTGTCAGAAGCAAGCTTGATGCCTGAGTACAACATCCTGGAAGACAGGCTTAAAGCCAAATTTGCCATCCATCCATATTAGCTACCTGCAGGAGTGATGTCAGAGTTGGCTCCAGGGATGCTCCAGCTGGTGTTCTCCAAGTGAAATACTGAGTGTCCTCAGTCTGAGAGCACCTTGCAGACACGCTTTCCTGCCCTGAAGGGAGGGCGAGCACACTCTGGTAATAACAACAGCAAGCAGAGGTGAGCCAGGGAAAAGTTGTTTGAGATGAAGGTCATGCTGTCTGTGGCTTCCCCAGATTCTTCCAGAACTGGAGTGACTATGTGACTCTGATTTCAGGCACCCAGAATCCTGCAGATCTGGGGCGGGTGCCAATGATAGTGCTGGGTACAGTGTGACTGGAAAAGGTGGGAATATTCTTCTGGGTCTCAGAAGCAGCCTGAAATTCAGAATGCTCTCAGGAGCGCCCTACCAGGTACAGCAGATGCAGGGATTAGCCCAGTGGTTTGTAAATCTGATCTGGTGTCAGGAGGAGGATTTGTGTGGTGTCCATGGTTATGTGTGCTTGCCATGAAGTTTTGGGACAGGCGAGAGACAGGTTTACTCACTCACTCGGGATGAGGGAAGAAGGGAAAAGAAAAGGATGAAGGTAGATACTATAGAATACTTAATCTGTGTTTAAACCACCTAATTCAGTGGTGATTATGGTGGCATTAGGTAGATGGTTAGATGATCTTGAAGGCCTCTTCCAACTTTGATGATTCTGTGATTCATAAAGAAGTGAATAAGGCTCTCTTTGATCATGAATCAAAAATTTGTAAAAAATACTAAATAATATACTTTAAGTAATCTAAAATGTAATAAAAAATATTAATAAGGGCTTGTCAGGAAGTGACCCTGTCACAGAAGTGTAATTTCCTTCCTTGATGAGGGATATGGTGCCACAACAGACAGGGATGAAAGGAGCTCCCTGCTGCCGGGTCGGAGAGCGGATACTCCTGCTGTGGGGCAGTCTGTCACACTGCTGGCTCGGTGCTGCCTGCCATGCTGTACAATACCCACCTCCAGGAGCCATGTAAACTCAAGGAAAACCACTATACTCAGGAAAATTGTCTAGTTTTCTAGTGTTTGAGTGAATTCAGCAGTTTGAGGAAGATAAAGCTTTTGTTCCATGGGGATAAGACCACAGACCTTCAGGCTATAGCAGAGAGTGTTAGAGGAGTGAGCAGGGAGTTCTCTCCCTTGGGGAGCAGCAGGACATTAGAGACCTTAAACTGTATTAGAAACTTGGCTGTTTAAAAGAATAGGGAGGCAGTGATCTCCCTTCCAAGGCTTTTGGTGTTGCCAATATTGCTTTCTCCTAAAGTTGGAAGAGTATGGATACACCCTTATCATCTTTATCATCAGATGACCACATGACAGGCTGAGAAGAAGCTGCTGTCAAAGAGTACCTCCAAATGGTTTGAAGTTAAACTGTGAGATTGTCTCTAATATTAATTCAAGTCTTTGAGGGAGATGTCTCTACAGAACCTCACATCCTAGTTCAGTGTCTTCATTAATTATCTGAACAATACATATTTAAACCCCAAGTAAGCTGACACTGGCAGAGGTGTACAGGTCTTTGACGATGGTCAAAATAAAGTGTTGGTTGGTCCTGGCAAATTGAAGAAATAATTAGGAGGCAATAACATGAAATTCAGCAGTGAATGAGTGCCACAGCTGAGGAGAAATTTAAAGCATAATTGCACATAGCTAGTTAGTCAGCATTGTGACAGGCAAAGAGGAAAGTGTTACATTGTTAAATAAAGTTCAATTTTCATCCTGTGATGTGTTAACATCCATACAAGCTGCAGGTAGATAGTCTGTGTATCTGTCACGGGTGCATTGCCATGACGAGATTTGACCACCATGTCTGGGAACCATGGAATAGTGGTTTGGAGACTCCAGATGAACTTCAGAACAGAGAGGACTGAGAGGGAGGACATTGTATCTTTCATCATATAGAAATAGTCATTAAAAAGAGGAAGGTATTGTTCCCTTGGAGACTGGAACAGGTTTTCACAGATGTAGCATTGTTTATTTACTGAAGTTTGCATCAGGCAAAGGCAGTCTGTGACAGGATCAAGGAGAAAACTTGGGCTGAAGTTCATCAGCCCTTAATATTTTACAGAGGATTGTGTAAAACATCAGTGGCAGTGGTAGTTTACTAGTGTACAGTTAATTTTTTTGCTATGAAAATTGTGTTTCCACAAAGAAAAGTGCTTAGTGATTTGTTGAACTCTCCAGCTCAGTCAAGGGACTTAATTTAGTAACTGAGATGGAGGGAGGAGTGTTGTTAATTCACTGATGTACTTCATTTATGTGATTGTTTCCTAAGACGGAAACATAATAATTAAACCTTTTGTGATAAAGTCAGTTTGCAAGGCTTACAATAACAGGGAATGTTTAACTTGGAAAAGTTTTACCCTAAGATTTATAATACTGTAAAGCAATTCAAAGAAAAATGCAAACAATATATTCAAAGTTAATGTTTGGGGCATGTGTGAAATAATATTTCAATGGATTTTTTTACATGTAGCCTCCTATATAATAACCCTGAAAACATTTTTTATTATAGGTCAGTATAGGGGCCCAGCTGGAGTGGTTTAGTGACTGAGGAAAGCCCTCCTCATGTATCAGTTTCTAAACAAACATCTTTTTTGCAAGAATTGATATTTCGAAGGATTATTTACATCAGCAGACAAGCCATGCGCTTCCTGAAAATGGATTATTTCTGTGTTTTACTACTTACTGCAATAGATGGTATGCTGACTTCTTATTAGAAAATATATTTAAAAGATCTTACATTAGTCTCTACCTAGAGTACAAATTAGCTGTGCTTCATTGATAGAACTGTAGCTGGAAAACTGAATTCAAAATCGCTCATGCGAGGAAAAAAATGTTCTTGATTGTATTCCTTTCTCTGAAACAGAAGCTTTTTATTACATACATTATTTGTCAAGAATATGATACATATTTCTTGCTGCATACTTGGCTGTTGGCTTTTGTCTTGATAATGAAATACATACACACATGCTCTGAATGGATCTTGGCAGTGGAGTGAACTTCATTATTCCACAGAGAGGTGAAGGAATATTGGCTCGGTTGCACAGTGTTCATCATGTGGACACCATTGCTCATGGCAATGGGAGCTTGTGGAGGATGACATTATTCATCTGGAGTTTTGCCTGGCACCCATCTTTATTATTAGTGCACAGCAAATAATGTGATGATCTTGAAGAACAACCAGGAATGCATACATGGATCTTGTGCTTGCATCTGCTGTGTACTTTCAGAGTTGTTCATTTTACTGAAACAAAAACAGGAAGACTTTTCTCACTGCCTCCAGATTTTCTTCTTAATCATCACTTCAGATAGCACCTGTCTGTAATGAGAGTGTGTGTCCTGCAGCAGACAAGGGTGTGTCTTTAAAAACCCCAAACAGGTGGTGCATCTCTTGCAGCCATTTTTCTCTGACTTAATAAATGCCCCAGGAAGCAAAATCAAGTCTCAAGGTGAATCCCTCCCCTGTGATGCAGGAAGAGGAAGGTTGCTTTGTGTGTTGCCTCTCCATGGGGAGATGGAGTATGCTGAGTTTTCTCCTTGGAAAACACAGGTGTATAAACCACTCCTAGATTAATGGGAAGGTATCTAAAGGGTATTGGTACAGACAGGGTGATGTATGGAGGAAGAAAACTGCTAATGCAGAGCATGCTGTGTCAGATTTGCTTGAAGCTGTTCACCCTGCTCTGGAAAGAGAAGCAATGAAGACAAAGTGCTGACCTCTGTGAAGCTCATTCCTCTTCTAAGAAAATGTACTCAGTCTTTCTTGCTTGCTATTATTCTTTGTCAAGAAATTGTACCTCTCCAGGTAGAGCAGGTTTTGGCCTCCAGGAATAGTTGCACCTGCAAGTGATTGAAAAATGTTGTCAGGAATCCACTTCACCTAAGCCCAAAACACCGTTTAGTTGTGACCATATTGCTTTTCTGCCTCTATGGACAGATTAAGCCTCATCACTAGAAAACAAACTAAATTATGAATGGAGTTCTTTTAGCAATACTTGAAAGCAGATTTTTTCCCTTTGGTTTGTTTGCTTTCCCACTTGCTCCTAATATTAATTGTTAATGAAATAACATCCTGTGTAATTACAGTGGAAGCATGGTTCTGCTTTTAAAGTATAGTTATGAGGAGAAAATATTTGTAGTGTTCTGTTCTTCATTTACAAGAATAGCATTCAGAAGAATAGCATCCTGTGTGTAGCTTCAGAATGAAAGCTTTACAATCAGTTCTGTCAATGCTAATAATTTCAATCTTTGACCTGCAGTTCTGTTTCATAATGTACTTATTTGTGTTTTGCAATTTGTATTGAATTGCATGTCTAAGAAGGTTCATGCATAACATTCTTCTTTTAAATCTTTCATTAGTTTTGTTTTGTTTTATTTTGTTTTTTCTTGCCAGCAGAACATGGCTGAATGCTACAGCAGCTGCTTTACAACTGTAACTCTTCTGCCTTATTGCTGGTATGACAGCCAGCAATTTACTGTGTGTATTAAATTTGGTTCTCTGTTGTTGTATAACTGAAGTTTTTAGGAAAATATTTTCACAAATGTAGGACAACAAATGTCAGACTGACCTAATTACTGTTCTTCTCTGCACTTTCTATAGGCTCTCTTCTCTTCTGCTAGCTGAAGATGAGTGGTTTGGAAATGTATTATCTAGCAAAATATTCAGATTTGTTGTCTTGGTCTTATGGCATCATAGTTCTCATTTCTGTTCAGCTGGTAGTGAGGGATTATTTTATTTACAAAAGTAAGTGGCAGCAGTGAAATCTGCTGGTGAGATCCATGCTCCCCAATTCACAGCAGCTGCAGAGAGAAGCATCCTCTGAGAGTTTCTCAGGGAACCTGGCAAAGTTTCCTAGGCAGGGAGCTGGGGAAGGAGCTATAGGACAGAGTCAAAGCCCAGTATTCAGGGGACTCAGATCAAGAGGTCAAAAAGAAAGAAGGTTATAGTGACAGTGTAGACACAAATCATGGGAAGATTTCTGACCTTTGGAGGTATTCAGATGTTATTCAGTCAGCATAATCTGTGCTGACCCTGGCCACCAAATAACAGATGATAATCTCAAAGATTAAACATAGATTACTGCAGCTAAACAGAGGTGATGTAAGTATCTGTGGGGCCAAAGTAATGTCCCATGGTGAGAAGTTTTTGGACAGATGGAGCTGTTTGTCTCCTTGGGGGAAACAGGTGATGTGAGGCCTGAAGCCCATCTATGTGCTGGCACTGAGTCAGAGGTGACAGCAGCACCTCAGCCTCTGACTGACATTCAATTTGTGACCCCAAAGACAGCCTGAACCTTAGAGGCCAAGGAGCTGGGGAAAAGTGAGCACTCAAGGTCTTAGAGTGGACACTGAGTCATCTTTGAATCTGCATTTGAAGTATTTCTCAAGGCAGTTAGAAACCCATTGAATCAGAAGCACTGAGCACTCTTTGTGTAGTCTGTAAAAGGATAACAATGTTACCAACTCCTCCCCTGAATATCCTCTGCTTAATGAGACTCTCTGTCAGTAATTATCTAGATGATACAGACCCCATTTGTTTGAGGTGGTGCATGTGGCCAGTGATGGAGAGAAGATCAAGTGAAATGACAGTTTCACTGGGGTCAGTAGCTGCCATTTCTGACAAAGATTTTTTTGATTGTTTGTGATTAAGGATTTGCTTTTTCTGTGGTGTTTTTTTGTGTTGGTTTCTGGTGGTTTTGGGGGTGAGTTTTTTTGTAACCTCTTAACAGTAAAGCCTGTCTAGGTTAGATTAGCTCAGTTGGTTGGAGCACATTGCTAATAATGCCAAGGTTGTCTGTTTGATCCCCATAGAGGCCATTTACTTGTGGGTCTCTTCTAACCCAGAAGATTCTGTGATCTTCTCACCACTTAAAGAGTTCTTATTACTGTTCAGCTTACCTTCAGTTCAGGATTTGATACACCTTTTTTTGTGTGTTCTAATGTAATTCTGAAGTGATAGGACTATCTCTAGCACATTTTTATAAATAATTTGGGCATTATTGACTACCCAAATCAATTTCTCTAAATCTTGATATGTTTTGTAAAATAACCATAACACTTACTTTTTTCATGTATTATTAGTCTAGATAAATGCAAAGGAATATTGTTTTCTGGAGACAGGAGTCTTGGGGTTTGAGTTAATGCTGTTAGATTGCTTATATGTTATTGTTTTCAGTTCTCAGGGGTTTTTTGCAGTATTTTCTTTTTACATATCTATAGGTTAGGGTGACTCTTCTTGATACATGTGCAGGCAGTGGGGCAGTGCTGGCACAAGAGTATCTGGGCTGTGTTTGCATCTGGATCCAGGTGGGAAAAGCTTTCAAGGCAGCTGCAGTCTCTGTTGGTGGGTCACCTAAAAGCTGGCTATGTACCCAGTCCAGCCTGAGCCCATATCATCTCCCATTATCCTGCTTTTGAATTACTCCCAAAGATCCCCTTCTGCTAACTGTTCCTAGAAATGTATCCTGTAATAATCCTAGAAATGTAACCTTCCAGCTAGAGGAGAATTTTAGTGTGCAGCTCCTTGGGTGAAGGAGGTTGGCTGTCTCACTTGCACTGGATAGGGATTCTCGTTCCCAGCTCTGAGATCAGTATGGTTTGCTCAGCAGTTTCCATTATGGCCTGTGTAAAGTAGCAGAGCTCCATGAAAAACTGGTTATCTGTATTTGCCTTCAAAGTCAGGTGCAGAGTTCACATACTTAGCTTAATTTCATTGCAATTGATAATAAACCAGGAAGGTTCATTTCTCTGGTTTTCTACAGCCTGCCCATCTTTACAACATCAAATTAAAAGCAGATGTTATCATGGGACAGTCAAGTGCTAGACCTCATCAGTTTTCAGCTCCTTCATCCTCCACTGAGAAGTACTTCCCAGTGTTTTTTCTGTCAGTTCCATATTTGAAAACTGCTTTCACTGCTTCACAGTTTTTACTAGGAAATATTCTTGTGCCTCTGGTGCAGATTGGGAGAAACCTAATGTCTGCCTCCCCATTACCCTCCATCATAGGGTAACACAGCAAATTATAGAGCATTAATAAATGGCAATGATGCATCTAAGAGAACATTTCCAGGATCCCAGAATATCTTTGACTGCATATTAGCCTCTTCAGGCATAATTTTTTTTTCCTTCTTAAAACTTAATGTTCATGAAATCTTTGACCACTGGCAAATGGATGAGCTGCTTTTTGTAGCTACACAAGCTCCAGCCTCCCTCCCTGTCAGCATGAAATCTTTTCAGGCTTCTGCATTAATCCCCAAAGACAGACATAAATGAAATATTAAAATTACCTTTTGTCCCCACTTTCTGCTTGTGTTTGAAGCAGTGTCTGTGCATAAGGGTAGGGTGGGGGCACTTGCTGACAGTACTATGAAAGAGCTGATCAAAGGAATAACATTCATACACGTCCTCAGCTCCACAGCAGATCACAGCCATATCATTAACTGTGTGTCTCATCTAGTTAGCCTCATGTGAGAGCTCTGTCTGCTTGAGTCAGTCACCAGGGGCAGTTGGTGGCACCCTGAAGAAAAGCCAATTCCATCAGGATGCTAGGCAGAAGTATTTTTAGAGACTTTGCTAAAAAATCAGGAGAAGGTTACTGTAACTATACTTCCACTTATTCAAAATCTTTGCAACTCAGAAATGTTCTGGAAATGACCTTCATGAACTATTCAGTCTGATCTGGTGTGTGAACAGTGGCAGGAACAGAAAAGAAAAACCACTGAAACTCGAGGTGCCATTTCCTTGCAGTGCTTCAATACTAACACCTCTCATTTGCCCACCTGAATCAATTCAGTGTCACACAAACAAAGCTGCAGCCAGAAATACTGCAGGAGATCCAGAACAAGCAAAGCTTCTCTTTTGTGTGGGGTTTATGGTGGTGATTGCAATTCAGCTGCTGTTGGTCTTTTTTCAAAGTTCCCAACTGCTGCAAATATGCCCGTGGTGCTATACAGTAGCATGTAGTATCTTTATCAGAAGGGCCTTTTTCCTCATCAGTCATTTCAAAAATCACCCAAGCTGCTGTTTTTCCAGCCTCTCTATTTTCAGACCAGTGGTTGTGTTTCAAAAGCAATCCTTTATTACCTTTAATGAAATTGAAAATTTCTCCTTGAGTTTAAACTTTGCTTATGATGCTATACTGGGCTTAATTAAATCAGTAAAGCAAAAGTAAGCTCTGGAAGATAATTCTCTGCTTTATATCTCTCTGTCTAAAGAGGGGAAGAAAACATTAGATAGTAATTCTGTTCAGATACTGCCCCCATATGTTCTGAGAGCACTTCCTCAAAGATAGTTATGGGATTTAATGAACTGTTGTTATTCATAGAAACATAGAACCAAATCAAAGCTCAGTAAAAGCCAGGAAGCCTAAAGCTCCTATTTTAGGGACAGTTGGTACTATTTTACCTCCAATCTATCTTTTTTTCTACATTTAATTTTCAAGGATTATATTTTCAAGGGACAACTATGAATGCAGGTAATACCCATCAATACGATAGTGCTAAACTGACAGAGTTGTTACAAGTTGTGTTTAGAGGTTATTTATGTTTTTTCTCCAGCAGTTCTTACTTATTACTAATAGATTGAAGGATTTTTTGCTGCTGTTGAGCTCCACATGTCCAAGATCCACCCCTCCTCATGACATGAATGTAGCTCAGCTGAGGTGCCGCTCTCAGCTCTGCTTTCTTGCTTTTGCAGCACTCAGGCCTCAGCCTTGTGAGGCTGCTTGGCTGTTAGATTTGTCTCTTCAGTATGACTTCCAGCTGGTAATTTGCTCCTCGGTTTTATCCTTCTGAACACCATTGCCTGCAGGACATTTCCAGAAGCTTTCATTTACTTTTTGCTTCAGGATGCTCATTTCTGCTGACCCACCTGCTTAGTTTGAGTGCTGTAGATCTCCTCTAACAATGATTCAGATAGATTTCCCTTGGATTATGAGAGATAATTATAAGAAGGGGAAGCCTTTTCTTCAGAGTCTTCCATCTCTGTCCAGCTCACCTCCTTTTCATAAATTTTCTAAATATGAGAGAAAAGGCTAAAAGGGTCTCATCACCCACATAAGGACTCATTGCTTTTTTACAATACAATTTATTTTAATGAAGTTTAGCAGTGTGGTAAGAAAAATAAGCATGTGTTATGAAATTACAGTGGAAACTTCTATAAACTGAAAGTAGAGCACTTTTAGAGGTTTCTTTGTAGCTGACTCTTCACAGCTTTCTGGCTCTCCATTTGAAGAATGGAGTTTCATCTTAATATTTCCAAAACAAAAGTGTAGTTTAAAATTTGAGTGTGATTATAGAGAGATTTGGGACTTAATTTTGATACAACGTGGCTGCCGCATGTTTCAGCACAATGATCATTTGAACTGGTAGCTTACATACATTTATCTAGGGTAAAAGTTTTCACAAAATGCAACACAAGTTAAAAAAGGAAGAGTAACTGCCATAGGCTAATGTCACAGAGACAGGATTTACTTTCTGAATGTTGATGATTTTATAAACATTGAAATGGGTCATGTTGTTAAAGTGGATAAAAGATAAAACAATGCCTTACAGAAACATTAAATGTAAAAGAGTTGGTACATTTAAAATATATTTTAATAAATTTTAATTATATTTGATTAGCGAATTAAGCATATAAAATATTATACTTTTTTTTACTTCTTGAGAAATTCAGAAAGACTTATCAATATCCATTTCAGCTACTTTGACATCTTTTTCTAGGCACAGTATAGAAACTGTCTTTAGCTGGAGCAACCACTAAGTTTTTATTTTTGTCATTTATTTTCTTAACCTACATCACTTTCTTGCCATCTGATGATCAACTCATCTTAATTTCAGTTTGGTTTACTTCTGCATTAATTTCTTCCAAGGAGCTAAGTCTGTAACTTACATTACACATACATAAATTTTAATTTTCAGTTTTATTAGAACTTTTATCTAGGATTAGTGTCAGCTTCTGCTATTTGCTTTAAGAAGCTTTGATGCAGTATCAGGAATCACTGCAGAGAGGACCTGGAGCAGTCACCAGTGAAACAAGGTAAATTTATTCCCCCTCCTGTGGTGCCTTCATGAGGCATCACTAGGGTGAAGGAACGCTTGTTGCTTAACAAGACACTGAAATTCATGATAAAAAATGCAGAAGCCTAGCTCAAAGCTGCATTCAGTAGGTCACCAGTCATTTCTGGGGCTGCCACTGTGCCAGCAGCAATATGTCCCCTTTCTTCCCTTAATTTTACATCCCTGACACCACAAGGTCAGTAGGACCTGGTCCTGATTCCTGTTGTGGGCTGACATTTGCCTTGTTTTTGTATGATGTGCCAGTGGGTTTGGCACTGAAGGTCGGTTTGTGTGATGTCTCCTGCATGAGATGGACTCCTCTCTCCAGCATTCCTCTGCCTCTGTTCAGTAGTTCAGCAAAGAGCCTTTAATCAGTCTGGACTATACAGGGAGGTGCAGGGTGCAATATGTGCCATTCCCTGGGTATGATAATAATGGCCAAATTTCAGCTGTTTCAGACAGGTGCTTCCTGTCAGTGCACCTACTGTGCATGTCATCCAGCACAAGTGCTTTCCCAATTGCATTTCCCTCATTTTCTTCCCACAGGCCATCAAAGCTTCTCTTCCCTTTCCACAGATCCTTTAGTTCCACTGTGTGTATCCCTCTTGCAGTGTAATGATTCTAAACACTGCTATGCAGTTCACTTGTTTGCAACATACCCCCTTTGTTTCTAGTGCAAGTGGCTTCACACTCCTTTGAAGTTCATGTCATTTTTCTCTTACCTTGAAAATTCATAGGTGAGATTATCTCCTTCCTTCCTCTGCATTAATGTTAATTGCAAGCAGTTATAAAAATCTTTGCTGGCTACAGTTTGACCTACTGCTACCCTTCTTTTAGTGCACTTTTTTGTTTGTAAGCTATCTTTTCACATTAAGCACTTGCCTGCCTTTTTCTCAGTCTATCTTCTTTTGCGGGGGTTTAGGGGAGGGGGCGGGATTTACACTCTAAATAAATCAATTTTTTTTCTGTCTCAGCACAGCAATCTTTGACCATTTGGGCCATTTTTCTGTCAGCTAGCTTTTATTTCCAATATTGTTCTTTCAGGTATATTCAATGAGTCTGTGCAGTAATATTCTCATGTGAAAGGATTTTAAAAATATTTTAAGTTTAACAACTTTACCCTTTCAGCTTTTCTGATGTTTTAGGAGTCTTTGTCCTTTTAATGTTTTGACCATAAGCTCCTTACTGCTTTCCACAGTAATTATTCACATAATATTATGCTGTAATAGCTCAAGTCTGATTGTTTAAGCATCTGAGTAGGACATTTCATGAAAAAATTACTTCTACAAACACAGCTTTGTACTTGACATTTCTATACAGAAGCCACTAAACAAGAGATTAATTCTTCTCCTTTGGGCTCAGTGCAGTTCTTTTATCTGTGTAAGTGATCCTATTGATACGTAAGGACTTTTCATATCGGCCATGATAGCAAGACTGGACTCTTGTCTTCATATTTTGGAGACAATTTAAGGCCTGTTCAGCAGTAGCTGCTTGTGGCATGGAGTGGAATTCTTGCTGTGCCAAGTGCTCAGTTTCACACAGCTTATTACTAATTCCACTCTAATGAAAACCAAAAGGCCATCCTGCTTTTCCTCTTCATTGCTCTTCCTACAAAACAACAAATGTCAGAACATCTTGTGGAATAGGAATTAATGGGGCAACATTACATTCAATTTCTTCCCTTTTTTTTATGAGGAAATGCAAAAATTGTGAGTTTGCTACTGTTCCAGTCATTAGGTAGTTTCGTTAATTGCAATAAATATTCAGAACTTTAACATCTAAAGAACAAATAGTTTTGTTTACTCAGTATTTATCACTGGAAAAATCTATAGATTCAAATATAGTTTGTAAGTATTTGCCAATTATTTTGCAGTTCTAAGTCTCTGATTTTTTTCATCTTCCATCTGATTTACCTGTGCCAATTGCCTTTTTTATAGGCCATTCACCACAGAGAGAGAAATGCTTAGGAAAGATATGTATCTACGAGAATTAGAGAAATCCTGCATTTTCCCAGGGATTTCTGGGACTACATTTCTTCTGTCAGTAGCAATTTAGTTATAAGCGTTCTCTATGTAAGTCCTTCTTTATAAAAGGACATTATGTTTTGATTATTTAAAACCTGAAGTCAAAAAGGACATGTTGTAATTAGATTTACTTGGGTAGGAATTGAAAATGTGTTGTAGTAGTCAGAAACCCCAGGGGAAGGTTTCTAATAAAATCTCCGTTGAATTTATTCATATGTGGAAATACAGTCAATATTGAAATATGAAATGTCAATAAAAGTAAAAATGTATTAGCATTCAGTGTATGTTACAGTTCACAGCCTTGCTAGTTTGGATATTTTTTTCACAAAGCTTTGTTTCTCAAAGCTTCTATGTGCTTTTAAAAATATAATCTCTCAAGGAAAATGAAATTAGTCTGTAAGAGTCATGAAAATGGTTAGTTTTATTTGGTTTTTTTAAGCTACCATATAGAAGTGAGAGGAAAATTATCCATAATGTTTCTCATTACCATAAATGCAAATGAGGGGATCATTTTCTAACATTCATGCATAGGGATTCAGTGGCTGCCTGATGGTGGCAGAGACCACTCAGCAGTTCCCTTGTTTTTTATCATCTCTACTGCCTTGGATAAAAGACAGCAATATAAAATAGTGCTAAGGCAGAGAAAATATGGCAGAATGTTCCATTAACATGATGTCCTCTTCAATAAACTTTTAACTTATGTGCAGATTCCTGAAATATTTATCAGTCCCAAGTTCACGGCCAAATCCTAAATCAGTGGCAAAGTGAGAAGTTTTTATTTTCCACTCAGGGATGATACCATCTGCTTCCATAGCCCCAGGCAAACCTCTAGCAGTAATTCAAAACTAAAATACCCCAGGATGGAAAAGTTTTCCCTTGGGGCCTCAATGTTAGATGGCACAGGGCATAGAGTCCAGTTTCATGTCTGCTCTCTGCTAAGGAAACATTGTCTGGAAGCCATCCAGGTCTCCCATGGCTCTGTCTTTTCTCTCTCTCTGACCAGCTATCAGCATGATAGTTCCTTCTGGCCTCTTGCTCTAAAACTTATAAGGCTGGTGTTGATCTGCACTGATGGAATTGCATTGTTGGGTTGGACTTTCTTGAGCGTGTTGTTTCCCTCCTGTTCAGCATAGATGCCTTTGTATTCCCCTTCCACCCCAACTTCAAGGAATCAGTGAGCAATCCAGAGAGCTGACAATGTATTTCCTGCATTAGAAATGTGGTCTTCTTGATACTGAAAGAAGAAGAAAAGAGAAAATACTTGTTTTCCAGTACAAAGTTCCTGCTTATAAATTTACAATATGTTTTTGCCATTATTCTCTAACAATAACTCTAAATATCTCATTTGTTTTCTATATTGTCTGTGAAAAAGACTTAGCTAATTGAAGAAAATTCCACATATTTATTCATGGAATATATGGAAACATGGGAAGCACAGCAAATTATTTGCCTATAAGTCACATTACCACTGTGAGACACATTTGGGGAGTTTTAAATGCTTAGCAAAGCAGACATTTAACTCCCAACAGCTTCTCTTCAGCCATCCTCTTTCACCTTTCTGCCTTTCTCCAACCAGCACCTATGAGACTGAAAGGGATTGAAAACTTTTGCACACTTTCAAATGCACATTACTTCACATGGACTGCTGAGATTCATTAAGTACCTTGGCAGAGTCCCTTTCTTTCTCTGTTATGTAGCAACAAACAGAAGTTTGGTGGGGGGCTGTTGGTTTTTTGGGCTTGGTTTTCTTGGGAATTGTTTCAAAAAGGACTTAGTGCCCAATTGTCTACCACTCTCTAGATCTTCCCCACTGTCTGTTTCTCATCAAGAGCCCCTTTTTGGATGAATAAAGGTTGGTTACACTGGTTGTACTGGTTTGGATTAATTGTTTGGTTACACTGCTGTTCACTTGTGCCTTTCATAGCTTCAAAATTCAAACAACATTCATGCAACCACACCCAGAGGCACAGGCACACATGGTCCAAGCATCTTCATTTTTGTTTGTGTTGCTTTATTCACCCTTCAGGTCTCCTGTAATGGCTGGAGGGCTATTTGCCGTTAACCGGAAATGGTTTTGGGAGCTGGGAGGCTATGATCCAGGATTAGAAATATGGGGAGGAGAGCAGTATGAAATCTCCTTTAAGGTAAGTCACCAAGCCACTTTATAGAATACTTCCTTGCTGGTGTTATCACAATGCTTTCATTCATCCGGGCTTCTTGTAACTAAAATTAATTTAATACAATACTGTTTTTCATTAGGAATTTCCACAGTGCCATAAACAAGTGCTCCAGAAGCCATATAAAAATCACACTGAGTGCAGCTCCCTCTGAAAATGTGGTAGCTTACCACAGTCACAGAATGAAGTTCCACCTTTTTCCTTTCATCAGGTCTTCACTCACCTTCACTCAGATGCTGTGTTTGTGCTCAAGTGTTGAGCTCAGTTCAACAAGCCAACAAATACGTAGTCCAGCAAAACAGAAGATGGAATAATTTTTCTGTCCAGATCAACAAGTTGGGGATAGGGTCCCCTGGAGTCAGCTCAAGAAAATGGGTGGAAATAGAGAAAGTCATAGGAAGAAAGACTCCTTTCAATAGCAGTGTATCACTAGAGCAGCTCAGCTGGCATGAGCTGTTGTCTGCAGGCCAGCTGTTCCAAAGGAGATTTTTTTTAATTGCATTTAAATTCTTGTAATGATATATGGGGAGTTTCCAAGTGCTCAGGTTATATACAACTAGCCATGTTTATCCTCATATCCTGTATGTGGACATGAGTATTGAAATTACTTACTTGGCATTTACATGTAGAGCTGAAAGTCTTGTAACTTTCCACATTTGTATTAGTTTGCTGAGGATTAACATGTCTGCTTTTGAAAACTGAGTTTATTTTCCAGTATGCCCAAGGACATAAGAATTTTACGTCATGGTCTCTACATGTAAAGTTTTTCAAGGACTTAATACAGTTTCATGACATAGATGATTTGAGTCAAACCTATTTGGATAAAGCTTGGAACTGGAATTGCAATTCAAATTTAGCTCCAGGATCTTTCCAGCCTATTTCTAAACTCTGTCAGTTTAATAATCTTTAAAGAAATGTAGCATATCAGCCACGACTAATATCAGATATCTTGCTGAATCTAAGTTTCAGGTGCAATTAAAACAGTGCTGAGGCCATTCTGTTGAATGAAATGGACAGTGTTACCCAGCACTGGGTTTCCAGACTGTCTTTACAGGAGTTCCGAGAACAGCAAAATATGTTGCATTAACTGGCTTACTCTCATGTTTCTCCACATCATTTTTATACCTCAGCAAAATAAAACAGAGAGGCAGGGGAAACTCAATAGCTAGACCATCTGTTTAGAATATATTGATTTACCTTCTGTTCATTTGGATTGTTTCAGAGGCGAATATGAGTAGTTACCTGTAGCTGTCACAATGGTCTCTGACAGGTCACCCATGATTTTATTATCCTATTTCAAATATTCCTTTTATTCATCATCACAAAGAATATACTTGTTGTTCTCTCCAGACTCTGTACAGAAACCATGGTAACACAACTGGAAATTGAGATCCCAGATTGTCCCAGTGTGTTTTGCTCAAGTGAGATTTTTTTTTTTTTTTTTGGAGGCAGCTGTGTCACACTGGGTCTCATTTCAGTCATATCTCTGTATCTATCTCATTAGCATACAATGACCTTAGGGTCCCTGTCCTTTCTTACTAGTATTAAAAGGAAAAAAATAGTCTTTAGAAATTACCACCAGATAGGAGTAAATTCCTATTGGAAGAATTTAAGAGATGTAAATTTTAAAAAGAAGATTGCTGTTTGGTTTGGAATAACAAAATATTGGAAAAAAATCACAGAGGTGGAAGAGAGAAACAGAAAGAACTGGGGTTTATTAAGTCAGAATCACCACTATCACCTTGAGAAAGGCTTCTGCTTTAACAGGTTCTACTGTAGCTATAGATTCAGTCATCTTAAAACTTATTTAAATGACAAGTTGGCCAGACAGTTGAATTTACCAGATTTGTTCTCAAAACTTGGTGAGATGGTGGACTTGCAAACTGTTACAAAGTCACTGAAAGACAGAAAAAGACAGACAACCAGACTGGTTCAGTTTCCTTGGCTTCACTTGAATGAATCTGAGATGACAATTTATTCTTTCTTAGAGTGTCCACATCTATGGCCTGTGGAAGTGTTGGCAGGTGGGCACCCTGTTGTTGATGCCACATCTTACATTAATTTGCTTGGCAAATAATTATTTGGAGTATTCTGGATAGTGACACAGCCACAAACTGTCTCAAAATATGACGTCTTCATTAAATAGTTTCTTAGATTAATTTTTACATAAGAAAGCGTTCAGGATTTTATTTTTTGGCAACATTGGGATCAATTCTTTTAATTAGAAAGGTGTATGACATCTTGCTGGCAGTACTCTTCAGTGTGTGCTAGACTTGTGAAAGCTGGCAAAGCACTGGAATTCACCTGATTAATAGCATCTCTTCACAATAACAAGGAAAGAGACTATTTGGGAAATCGTAAATTTACATCTGTTAGACAGGCACAGTTTATGTAGCAATCACCACAACACAGAGTGGCAAAAGACCCTAATGTCCGGTGTTTCCTGAAGATCCTTGTGATTGACCTTGGCTGTATGCCAGGTACCCAGCAAAGCTGCTCTAACACCTCCCTCCTCACTTGAATAAGGGAAAGGAAATACAGCAAAAGGCTCATGGATCCAGAAAAGGAGAGGGAGAGATCACTCACCAGTTACCATCATGGGCAAAGCTGACCTGACCAGGGGAAAAGCATTTTATAACCAATCATATCAAAGTAGGGCAATGAGAAATAAATCCAAGTCTTAAAATACTTTCCCCCCACCCTTCTCTTCTTCACTCCTTATTTTCTCCTCCTCACTCTCAGGGGAATGGGAAATGGAAGCTACGATCAGTTCATTACAGGTTGTCTCTGCTGCTTCTTCCTCCTCAGGGGGAGGACTCCTCACACTCTTCAGCTGCTCCAGTATGAGATCTTCCAGGGGCAGCAGGTGGGCAGCAGTTGATTTCTGCTCCACCATGAACCTTTCAGGGGCTGCAGGGACACAGCTGCCTCACCATGGTTTTCTCCATGGGCTGCAAGGGAATCTCTGCTCCAGCACCTCCTCCCCCTCCTTTTTCCCTGACCTTGATGCCTGCAGATCTGTTGCTTTCACATATTCTCACTCCTCTCCCTGGCTAAAACTGCACAGCAACTTTTCCCTCTTCAATCTGTTTTCCCAGAGGTGCTGCCACCATCGCTGATGCCCTTGGACAGGGGCAGGTCCATCCTGGAGCCAGGGCCTTGGCCCTATGAACCTGAAGGAAACTTCTGGCAGCTTCTCACAGAAGCCACCCTATAGCCCCCCTGCTCCCAAAACTTGGCTATGCAAACCCAATGCAATCCTTTGCACTGGACATTCCTAGGCATTGTAAATCATACCTAACAAAAATGCTAATGGTGATCCCCTAGCCTCTTGAAGGTAGTCACCTGCATCTACAGTTGTTTGTCCTTATCCATGCCAATACAGCTTCCAAATTCTCTTCATCCTTGTTTTCCCAAACACACCTCCAAGTTCATTAATCCCTTTATCATCATTATCATCATAATCATAATTCATTCCCTCCACAGCTCTCAATCTTGGCAGGAGATAGGGAGTGGAGGAGCATTACCACTTGTCAATGCAGTTGTAATCTGTATGAAGGACTGAAAAATGTAGAATATTGCCAGTTTTCTCAGAATTTTAGAGGTGCTGGTGAGTATTGTTGAAATACCCACAGTCATCAGTTCTCAGTTTACATGGTACAGGTTTAATATTTCCTGACAGGAAATCCCACTGCACCTCTAGTAAATGGTTTTGCAATTTGTGAACTCATTGACTGCAGATTTGCAGTCAGTGATCCTATTTTTCAATTTTTTTTTTTTCATTTAGCTGAACATTCTCACTGCATGTAACAGTTCACAGGAAAATACTGTTCTTTCTTCTTTTCTACCAGTGCCAAATCTGTACTTTTGGCATGTATTTCAAGAAGAGTGACTGGAAAATCCCATAAAATTTTTTTATATTCTTATTTTCTACAACTTTTTCAGCCCTGCTGTAGTACATTTCTCCTGTTTGTAGTCCATCCCTCTTGCACAATATGAAGAGCACCAAGTTGTCATCTTTGCATGAAATACTTTATGTTCCTCTTCCACCAGTTTACTGTTTACATTTTCCACTCATTTCAATGTCTCTCACTGTTGTCTGTCTTGTTACTCTCAGCAGCAGTATGTTTTCTCAATTAGTTTTGAAGCCTGATCCAAAGTCCATTCAGTACCCTCTAAATCCTCTGCATAATTTGCTGTATTTTTATGTTCCTTTTCCCCAGCAACACATCCTTCACTGCTCAAAAACCATGAGTCTCTTACTACAGTAATTATGATTACAGTGTAGCATATGGATTGGAATCTGTCTTGCATGCACAGTATTTACATTTTCCAGATAGTCTCCAGGCTGGATCACTCATAAACTGGAGAGATAAGGTGGTGGAACCACAAGAGAAGGCAGAAGTCAATTTAAAAGACAAAGAAGTGATGTGAAAAGAGAGTGATTCACCCAAAATCCCACAGGAGCTGTAGAACAGAGCCAAAAAATGCATCTGTGACATCTAAACTCCAGTCAGGAACAAAGCAACATAACCACAGCTTAATTTCTTTTAAAGCTTGTGTTAATGCCTGCCTTTTGCTTTCAACCATCCCTATAAAGTGTTTTGCAATATTCTCTTGGAAGGAGCCATATAAAGATAAATTGTGAGATAGTCTCTGGTTGACACATAAACTCCTCTTTTGATCTTTCCAATTGCATTATTTTGGTTTCATCTTTGTTTTTTATACCTCAGCTACAGACCAGATTCATTGCTTTTGTAAGAAGGAGACATTAACGATCCTGAGAGTTTCATTGCTTCTGGTATAATTTTGCCAAATGTCCCACACCACCTGAATTCCTTTCATGGTACACTGGAGGTCTGTAATAGTTAACACAGAAGTCATTCTCCAATTTCTTGCATTTAGTGCATGTGACATAAAAATGCACATTTTAAAGACAAACTTGCCACAATTGATCTTCTCAGGAAAATATAAAAAATGTTTTTAATACCATTCTGAAGCTGAAAGATAAACAGGAACAGATGCTAAATGTCCTTCAAGGCAGCCCAAGATTCATTTCAATTACCCTGCACAGCATACCTCAGGTGCAGCACAGCATTTTCAGGTTTTATATCTATCAAATACAAGCCTAACACAGTGTTATTTCCTCCCACTTGTTATTGCCTCAGCATATCTGACTGGGTTTTTTTTCCAATTCCTTTTCTCCTTTTTTTTTTCAACTGTTATCCTACTGCTTTAGAGGAAATGCAATATATGTCTTCTGCAGCTTTCATTGCCTCAGTTAAAGTAATACTGGCCTATATATATACATAAAATTTCTGCTTTCTTGTTTTTAAATTTGTTCTGGGGCTGACACCTTCATTTAAAAAAACAAGAACAAATAGTAAAAATAGATCTGTGCTTTCATTGCTGCACTGGATTGTTTGAAGGCAGCCACAGAGAGGAAATTCCCACTAAAAAAAGTACAAGCGGTGTAACACACAAAGGAAATATTGTTAGAAAAGTGAATATCATTATTTTAACACTATTGTTTTTATGATATTTTGCTATGTTTATGTACATGTTTTCCAGTGAATTAGCTGTCATGAGATGGAACAGGTGAGGATTTCAAGGTTTATTTAAAAGGCAAATTTTACAAATCTTTTTTTTAAGAAGATGATCCTCATGTCCACATGGCATGACTACATGCAAGATTGCTCTGGGTGGTGATAAGCTACTTTGGCGTGGAGGCAGAGCATTCATTTGGGTCTCTATTCCCAATCCACCAGTAAATTCCTCCCTGAGAAGGACTGTGCTCACTAGGAGAGTAGATGACGTGTCCAGAGGCCCACTTCCACTGGTTTCAAGCCTTCCTTAGACACTTATGTTAGTGTATTTAGGTTTGCCCTGTAATGAGGTTAGCTCCTCAAGCATTTCATGATCAGGTTTCATTTGGATTCCATGGCTAACTGCTAAGGGTTTGTAAGGGCTGATTCACAAATGATCTCTGAGAAGCAGCTACTTAAATCACTTTGTAATTCAAGCCTCCACTCTAACCCCTATTTTCTCCATTCACAGTATGAATAGCGCAGTCAGTCAGGGGCTGAATTCCAGGACCAGGCAGATATACCCACTATAACACAAACAGGCAAGCACAATGAAAGTGGCCAAATTTATAGTACCTTCCAACTCAAACTATTCTATTCTATTCTATTCTATTCTATTCTATTCTATTCTATTCTATTCTATTCTATTCTATTCTATTCTATTCTATTCTATTCTATTCTATTCTATTCTATTCTACTCCATACATTTTATCATTTTCTTTTGAACATACTCTGCTTTTGCACAGTGAGATTCTGGGATTCTACCATATCCCAGTTACCAGGAGGCCAAGAAGGCCACCATGACTGTGGGAGGGGTCAGCACAGAATGTCGTGTTATTTTCACACACACATTAGTTAAAATGCACTCTTTTTTCTGCCTCATTTGTTTCCAGGAATCGTTCTTTCACTTGCTTTCTGTCTGCTTTCCAGGTGTGGATGTGTGGAGGTGGCATGTATGATGTTCCATGCTCTCGGGTTGGACATATCTACAGGAAGTATGTTCCCTATAAAGTCCCTTCTGGAACCAGCCTAGCACGGGTGAGTAACTGGGTTTGGCTGTTTTTCATTTCCATTCATTATCAGTCTCTTCATTCCTTGTGAACCAGCTTCCAGTAAACTATTAAAATGGAAAATGAATGTTTCTTTATTTTTCTGAAATGAGATGTGCAATTACTGCAGTTATTCTGCCTTTCAGAGATAAGATTGCCAAGAATAAAATGGAAGCTTAAAATTACAGGGTTGGACGTCTCGGCACAGAAGCACGTTTCATGCTGATTCAAAAGAACCTAGGAATAACCTAAGGCTTGAGGTTCTCAAATTGCACAGTGTTGTCAGTCATAGTTTTTATAAGCAGGACCAATTTGAATGCACATTTTCTTATCAGTCAGTAGAACAGGCAGAATCTCATGGAAGGGTTGTTTTCTGAGGCAAAAGGACTGAATAACAATTATTTGAGCCACTGCCTGATTATTGTGTAAAATCCAGTTGTGGAATACAGCCAATTTGGAGCTGTGAGAGTGAGAAATTACAAGACCTCTAGACATTTCTCAAAGACTACTGAACACATTCATACCCATGAGGGGCTTTTTGCTCAAGAGAAAACGTTCTGTAACTTTCTGGAGATGTTCACAGGATGTCAAAAGATGGGAGATGAAGGGCAGAGATGTAGCTTCCAGGAAGATACTAGTATTTATTCATGCTTGAGTTTAATCTTTTCTGGTTTAGAGGATTTTTTTTTAATAAAATGGCATTAATATTAAAGTCTGCATATTGCCATGGGGTAATATTTTATGAATCATAGTTTTTTCTTAATAATGAAAATGTGGTATGAATAAAAGAATGAATTTCATGCTTTAAGGGGGAGATACTTTGGTTTCAGCACCACAGGACCAGGCTTGCTGTACTAACTGCAGCAGAAAAAGGAGGCTGTCTGTGCTGCCTGCCTGACAGCTGGCTAGACAGAAAGAAGAATTTGCTTTAACAGGGCATCAGTCACAGCAGACACTGTGACACATAATTCAGTAATGGGATTATTGGTGGGGGCAAAAACTGTATTGACTAAATTTTGAGAGTAATATCTTCCCCAAGTATAGCTCTATGTCTGGTCAGAGTTGCCCCATCCAGATTTTTGGACTGCCTGAATTAAACTGCTTCATTTATGGTATTCCCTGAAAAAAATCACACACAACTTGAAATAAGAAATTCAAACCTCAGCCTCTGTTTTCTTCTGATACAGCACATAGTATCTCACTAGAGAATATGCTGTCTCACACACTACCTGTAGGAGCAAAATACAATAATTTCTATTTGTACTACTGGCATCTTGCACAGTTCAGCACTTAACTGGCTTTCATGGTGGCACTGCAAGTGCTTAGAACCATCAGGTAGCCACGGCCTGCAGCCTCCCTGTGCTGTTTATTTTAGCTTGATTTCAATAAATCACTCATGAGATGTTACTGAAAAATTATTCCAGTTATAAAAATATCTCTGCCCATGCACAGACTGATAACCCTATAACTTGTGGGAAAAGATCTAGTGGTCAGTCTTATCCTTCCATTCAAAAAATGGATAGGTTTTTTCTGTGTTGTGGCAGTACAAAACATGATGCTTAAGTAAATTTGTGCCATATAGTTATCACTAAAAGAAACTTTGAAATCTCAAATCCACAGCTTCTTTCCAGTACAGTATTCTTTACATTGCATCAAGGCTACCAAGAGCACAAGAGCATCTGTATGTTTTGGTGTTTGGGGCTATTTCAATAACTAGCCAAGGAAGAGAATTTTATCCTTGACCCATCGTATTGTGTGTAATTTTAAATCTAAAAATATTCTTTCTCTCATCCTTGCCAGAAAACGAAAATCAAGGACAGATTAATCTTCAGTGTGTCAGCCCCAAATGGAGCTTTTAGCCAAAATAATTAGGCAACTATTCACAGGAGTGGCCTGGATATTTCAACTCTCTTTGCATTATCCTCCAAATGTTATATCATCCAAAGATTATAATCTAGACCTTTCGAGTTTTTTATCTAAAACTTCCCTCTAGTTCAAATATATAATGAATTACAGACTCAAGAATATCTGGAAATATTATCCCCACTGCCAAAAGCAGTACTTTTCACCACTAAGTAGATTCCACAAAGGTTTTTACTAAATCCTTTTCCACCTTCTGTTGTTCAAGGGAGCATGCCAGAGATGCAGTTCACAAAGGAATGAGCCCTAGAAAGCCCAACTCCAATTGTATAAATGACTGCAAGAGGCCTTCATTAATCAAGGGGGAATTTCCCCTTGTGCAGATACTACATAAAATGTTCCCATCATATTCCCCAGCACCAGAACAAGGGAAATGGGGACTGGAATTAGGTAGAGAACAGAGCTTCCAGACAAATTCAAGCATAGCCTAAATCATGCCATGGGTTTCCTTTCAAGCTGTTTCAACTTACATTTACCCTTAAAAAATAATCTTTACAGGGATTTCACCTCTTTATCTTTTAGCAGTGAGTTTCAACACACAGTTTCAGCCAGCTACATAACACTTAACCAATCTCAGTATCTATTTAGAAAGCTGTGACCCATCATGAGGATCACGTATGCTTAAGAAATCAGAGATGTCATAAACTTTGTTGCCTTCCCATCACTAAATAATTATTATTGTACCACACATTAATAGTATGGATCAATTTTCTATGTCCTTCTTATCTGTCCCTCAAGATCTGGAAAGCTTATGCATATTTGTTGCTGCCACATCCCACATAAATTGAAAAGCATACACATATGAAACACTGTTAGTAAAATTGTTTGGTGGTGCAGAGCAAAACTAAAGCAAGCAGTACACATGCATAGGAGATTGTAGGACCATCAAATGTAGATTTAAAAAACCTGAATATTTTTGTCTGATGATGTCTTAAGATGTTGCTGCTAGCCAAAAGCAGTCAGTGTTCAATTTACAGGCAATTGCACATAAAGAAATATTAATAGGCATGCAGATGTCAACAGTGATTCACTTTATAATCTGGAAGCACCACATAATTATTCATTCATTCCAAACCTGTCAATCTCTGCACAAAAGTGCAGTGACTAGTAACTAATTTTGCCTGTTTGTTTTAAGTAAAGCAGGTTTAGAAGGCAAACCCCCAGGTCCTAAAAACTGCTGAATTGTTTAACTGGATTATTTTAGTTGCTTTTTGTATTTCTGATTGTTGCTTCCCTTTAAACAATTCTAGCTAAGCCATTTACTTTTAGCCAATTACCTATGAAATTTGACTTCAGAATATTCTTAGCATTTTCTTCTCAATTTATTATTTATTTTCTTTAGTTTCCTATTTGCTTTTTGGATTTTTTTTTTCTGTTTGTGTTTCTATAAAAGCTGTAAGAAATAGATCCAAAAAATCTCACGGTTCCATAGGATATGCAGAGATGAACTCAGTTTCAAAATGCATCTACAGAATTTGTTTTTCTTGCAGGTATTATACACTGCATTTTAGCATTAACTACAGAACATCAGTGCATTAGGCCTTTTTGAAGGGAAGGGCCATCCCACTGAAGTTCAAATTGGATGCTAACCCAGCAGGGTGGTGAATCCTAACCTTAAGCTGAATTCCTCCCTGCCTGCCAGGAAATGTGAGCCCACAGCACGGTGGTGCTCTGATCCATCAGGCACAAGCACAATGACATTTCTCTCATTACACAGTGTTGCTGAATTGGAACTTGTACGAGTTTGGGTTCAGGAATTCAGCTGGTAAAGGTGGGCTCTTATTCCCAGCTGAACCATTGGCTCAGCCTTTTTGTGTGACTTCAGAAGGGATCTTCAAACAAAATTATTGTACCTATACCATCTGGTGCTCTGACCACGGTTAGAATTTTGTCAGAGCTTCCTTTAATATGACTGGTTTGGTCTATTTTTTTCATCTGCAAACAATATTTGGGAGTTTCTTCATTTTCTATTCTTTTCCCAGGCAGATTAAAGAACCAGGAGAATCAGTTAGGTAATGGCTACATTTTATCGTGGCTGGAGTGTGAATGGATAGATGTGGCATGCTGTTCAGGGAACACTGCTGTCACTTTTACAATCACCTTTGTAACACCAAAGACTGTAGCAAAAAGGCAGTTATGATTCAGCAACCACAGTAAGCAGGTGCAACGTCAGCTTAGAACAGGCACATTATTTAGGAATCAAGCAGGAATCACCTTCTTAGAACAGCACAGCTATAATACATGATTATTACCCAATATAACTGTTATGTTTCCATTGTAATATTTTTCATTAGGAGATTTATGAATTCATCATTAACATTATTTAAACCAAGATCTCAAACAGAGTACTTACCAAAGAAAATACTTGAATTATTATCCATGACTTTGACAGGGCTTTGGACCCTGTCTCGCACAATGTCCTCATTGGCAAGCTCAAGGAGAGTTGGTTAGATAAGTGGAAAGTGAGGTGAATAGAGGGCTGGCTCCATGTGGAGGAATGGCAGATCCCAGAGGGTTGTAATCAATGGCACAGGGTCTAATTGGAGGCCTGTCACTGTCACTGGGCCCAGTATTGTTTAACTTATTCATTCACTCAGAATTACTTGATGAAGGGGCAGAGGTCTCCTCAGCACGTTCACTGCTGACACAAGTCTGGGAGGAGTGGCCAATACCCCAGAGTGCTGTGCAGCCCTGCAGAGGGACCTTGGCAGGGTGGGGAGAGGGGCAGAGAGGAAACAAGTGAAATTCAACAAAGGCAAATGCAGGGTCCTGCACCTGGGGAAGAATCACCCCATGCTCCAGTCCAGGCTGGGGGCTGAGCTGCTGGGAAGCAGCTCTGTGGACAAGAACCAGAGGGTCCTGGTGGACACCAAGCTGTCCATGAGCCAGCAGTGCTCTTGTGGCCAAGAAGGCCAATGGTGCCCTGGGGTGCATTAGGAAGAGCATTCCAGCAGGTCAGGGGAGGTGATCCTGCCCCTCTACTCAGCCCTGGTGAGGGCACACCTGGAGTGCTGTGTCCAGCTCTGGGCTGCTCAGGGCAAGAGAGATGTGGAGCTCCTATTGAGAGGACAGCAAAGATGATTAAGGGACTGGGACATCTCTCTTCAAGGAAAGCCTGAGGGAGCTGGGCCTGATCAGCCTTGAGAAGAGACAACTGAGAGGGGACCTCATCAATGCCTGTAAGTATCTAAGGGAGGATGCCAAGATGATGATGCCAAGCAATAGGACAAGAGGCAATGGGCAGAAACTGATGCACAGAAAGTTCCATCTGAACCTGATGAAGAACTTCTTTACTGTGTGGGTGACTGAGCACAAAGGCAGATTGTCCAGAGAGGTTGTGGAGTCTCCCTTACTGGAGATATTTAAGAGCTGTCTAGATGTAATCCTGTGCCATGTGTTCTGGGATGACCCTGCTTGAGCAGGAAGTTGCACCAGATGGCCAACTGTGGTCCCTGCCAGCATTACCCATTCTGTGATTCTATGATATTTTAATCCTTGAATACATAAAAAGTCAAAGTAATTTTTGGTGGGCTTTTTTTGTTGGGGTTTTTTTTTCAATCTGAATAGATTTTTGCTTTTAAGTTAATGAATGATAATGATGGGATAGACATTAGCTATCCAAAAAGGTCACAAAGAAGATGGAGAACTAGATATTTTTGGACAATAACTACATCAAAGTGGTGGTAGCTGTTTGTAAGGATTGAGGCCATAGTCTAGCACTGGAGCTCAAGTCACAAGGCTAAATAAATCTGTTTGGAGTCAAACCCCTGAGCTCTTCCAGGCTGAGCTGCAGGGATGGGCTATGGTCTGTATGCATCTGTAAAGCACAGCAGCAGCCAGCAAATTTGTGCAGATGTTCTTAAAGTGTCACTCTGTGTTCCACAGCCACAGAGCTGGGGGCAGGCAGCATCCTCACTAGGACCAGAAACATCCCTGCCCCCAAACTCTGCAGGCTGGCCTCATGTGAGCAAGAGGTGTAGATTTTCCAATGCATGGATCTTAAATTGTTTTTGTGTGCCTGGTGGAGATGCAAACTTTTATAGAGAGAATGAAGTCCTGTTTGTTTTCAGATGATGTCTGTGGAATTTCAGTTCTAGGTATTTGCAGACTACTGGCTGAAAATAAATAGGCTCTTTCTTCTCTGCCAGCTGTGCTAACTCACAGAAAATTTATTTATATACCACACCAGCTTTGTTACCTAGTTAGAATACTGTCTTCCATGCAGATGCATTTCTTTTATTTTTTTTATGTCTGCAGACGTATCTTTATTTGGTTGGGTTTTGTTGGGTTTTGGTTTTTTTTACATAAATATTTCTGATATGAAACCCAGTTAAGTTTTAAACACAGTAAGGTGTAAAGAACCAAAATAAGATACACAAGAAGAAGAAATATTGACAAATAGTAGCACTGTGTAAATTAAAAGAGAGTCAGGAGAGAAGGGGAAAGGAAAATGAAACCCCTCACTGAGGCTTAACTGATGTGAGCAGGTTAAGTATTGAGACCTGAACATCACAAACCTGTCATTAGTGTCCAGGAAATGTTTTATTGTTTTTCCACTGTAGAAATACACAGAAATGGTAAACGTTGTGTTCTGATACTGATGGAAGGACCTTTGCACAATACTGAGGGTGCCATTTTTCTCCTTGTGAGTGCTCTGAAGTTTTGTACCCTGCTGCTTCTGGCATATTAATCCATAATTGTTGGATGAGCTCCTCCAGTCATACTTTGTTCTCCTCTCTGTGATGATTCATTGTAACATTATACTGTCCATATTCCAGAGGAACATAGAGTTGTCTTGACTGGATAGATCCCAATGCACTTTTTAAATACATTTTGTGTAAAACAAACTGTATATTATATTCTCTCAAGCCAAATTAAATACAGCTGCTTCCAGAGGTAAACAGGACACCCATTTTGAAGTAGCAACAATACTGTGCTTCACAAAACAAAAATAGAAAAATATAAATTAGACGGATGATGTAGATGAAGTGAAAATAATCCCACTGGAATTTTACTAAGAAGATAGAGAGATTCACATGTCAATTCTTTCCAAGACTGTTATGTTATTCTTGGCAAGTTAACAGTAATATTCCCTCTTACATTTCACAACCAAAAAAGAGTCAGACCTCAGACATGCCGTGATGGTTGGTGTCATTGAAAGTGATTTTTGATGTCCTTGCTCAGATGGCAAATATCAGCTGGTGACATCCTGCTTCCTGGAAAATGTTCAGAGTAAATACAGGACAATAGGAACTCATAACAGGATTCAAATGTTCCAGTAGTAGTTTAATATTGACAAAAGTAAAGTGTGTTGATTGAGATCAGGATCAGTTTCATGCAGTGAGATAGACACAAAAGCAGAAAAAAAAACAGGTTAAGCAGGTGAAGTGAAACAAACAATAGAACCATTGTGTTTCTTTAGTGACACCTGATAAAAATCTTTAGAACATCTGGAGAAACTCAGAATAGGAATTACATTGTTATATTAGTTCAACTGCTGCATCTAAAATGTTAATTGGCAAAGATGCACCTGGGGGATGGAGGTGTGTGGCTCACAGTATAGCTCAGGAGCTCTCTTCTAAGTGCTGTCATCTCAAGCCAGCACACCAGCCACTTATGAAATGAGGAACTACCCCTCTCATATTAGGGACTAATGCAGTTAAACCTTGCTTTGAGCCAATATTTATGGACCTGTCCTTTGACATGTCCCTGACTCACCCTGCTGTTGCATTCTCATGGCCAGTGTCTGCTTTCTTCTCACTGAGTAATATCACGTCTCTTGAAAATGACAGGTGATCTTACACACTTAAAAGGAAGGGACAGTCATTTGATCACAGAGATGTATCTACCCTGCTCACTGAACAAAATGGCCCATGAAAAATTTTCTTTTTTTTCAAGTGCAGAAGTGCTCATTTATCTCTCTTTTTCTCAAGTCAAGTTGATTTAAGCTCTTTTATTGAAGTCTAGTGTGCTGGCTTTGGCTGGGATAGAGTTAATTTTCTTGAGAACAGTAGTATGGGACTGTGTTTTGATTAGTGCTGGAAACTGTTATCAACATAGAGATGTTTTCCTTATTGCTGAGATTCTTGGGTCAACGCCTTTTCTGCTTCTCACTCCACCCCCCAGCAAGCAGGGTGAGGAGCTGGGAAGAGATGCAGCCAGGACAGCTGATCCCAACTGACCACAGGGATAATCCATATCATATGACCTCAGGCTCAGTATACAGAGCTGAGGAAGGAGGAGGAAGGGGGAGCGTTTAGAGAGATGGTGTTTGTCCTCCCAAGTCACAGTTAGGTGTGATGGAGCCCAGCTTTCCTGGAGATGACTGAACACCTGCCTGCCCATGGGAAGTGGGGAATGGCTTTGCTTGCACAGCTTTTCCTTTCCCTGTTAAACTATCTTTACCTCAGCTCTTGTGTTCTCACACTTTCACTCCTCAGGTTCTCTCTCCCACCCCTTTAAGGGGGACTGAGTAAGTGGCTATGTGGTGCTTACTTGTCAGCTGAGGTTAAAACATGACATCCACGTATCGGTGACATTGTAACTTACTGTCTTGTCGACTAATACTGAGTAAAAATACAAAGAAAAATCACAATCTTAAAAGTGTGAGTTCATATAAACTTAGGTAAAACTTGTCTAAATTTAAGCCCAGTGGTAAAGAATTTGCCAGAGAGTAAAATTATATCAAGAATGTGTAAATGAGCAACTGATGACAGCTGATGACTCAGTGTGTTGCTGTCACTGTTGTATTCATCTCAGAGCTTCTTTGTGACAGCTGTTACAACCTTACTTATAGAAATATGCATCTACTGAAATACCACTGGGCCTTATTTATTCTCATACAGGAATTTTTCACTGAAAGTGACAAAAGAGAGAACAAATTGTCATTGGTCGCCTTGGATACATCCTGAGAAACTCCTCAGATGTCCACCTAGAGTCCCTATGACTTCTTTATTTTGTGTGTCAATTCATGTAACTAGTTAATATTTAATTGATCTTCATTTAATTGTTTTTATTTAATTTTTTCCTTTTTTTTTCCCCTATTAAGAGTAACCAATCTGGACATCTGTAGCCTTGCAATGAATTTGTCAACCAAGCTAAGCTACGCCATTTTCAGCTGTAGAAACATGTTGTCAAGCATTGGAACAGGCTGCCCGGGGAAGTGGTTGAGTCACCGTCCCTGGAGGTATTTAAAAGACAAGTAGATGTGACACCTAGGGACATGGTTTAGTGTGGACTTGGCAGGGCTGGGTTAACAGTTGGACTCAATGATCTTTGAGGTCAGTTTGAATCTAAATGATTCTGTGATTCTATTTTTCATTTTTTTCCTTTCCACATGCATTTACATGGGATGTTCAGATTGAATCCAGGCAAGAGTGATCTACCACAAAGAAATGCCAAGGTGATTCTTCCTGTAATGATATTTGATGCCATTTGAGAAACTGGCATTTAAAGGAGTTTTCTGTAGAAGATTATGTAAATAGTTGCAGGAGACAGAAATCAGGAAGATTTTAATCTAATCCTTGTTCACTCTAAGTTATTTGAAGATTAGTTTGACTGTGAAACTTAACAGCTTCATGATGATGAGAATGCAATGAGTGCTTAAACAATGCTCTAAGACATTCACAAAATGCGACCTAATCTGGTAGACTCTTAAAGTTCTTTGACATGCAAGCTCTGTGGCAATATACACACACAGAGTAAAATCATACTAAAGTCAAACTGCTTAAAGCCTGGTTTACAGCTAAATTTAATTTACTCTGTCAAGATTGGGTAATATTCAAAACCATTCCCACTTGTGGGGCTTATAATGGCACGCTCAGATTGTATCTAGCCTCACCTAAGGGTCAGGCAAGGAGGAAGTGACCATCCTCCTTCCTCCATCCACTCTGTCAGACATCCACCCAGATTATGGGAATGGCAACTCTGGAAGACTTGAAAGGACTTGAAATCACATCCTTACCTTGCACTAAGTCATTTGATTGGTAGGCTTTAAAGTGCTCAGAGATGAGGGCTCTCGGTTTGGTTGTGCTCTTCAGATAGGATGAGTAAAAGCCCAGCAGCTCCTTGCCATAATTTGCAGAGAAGAGTTATAATCTTAAGAGGTTCTCTGCAACTTTTCATGCCACTAGACAGCCATAGAATGGGGATTTTCAGCTTACAAGTTCACCCATCTCATCTTGGACAGCCTACAGGTGAATGCTCCAGGAGAATGCAAATAAGGTTTGCCTTTTCTGTGTAAGGTTGCACCAGACCACTTTCAGTACAGCAGCTCTTCCTGACTGCATTCAATTCAAGTATGGGGAGCTTTACTACTAGTCTGGACACCTTTATGTTAAAAGGAAGTATGGTGATTACTGAGCTTGTATAGTGGTAAGAAGGATAAGAAATGCTAACCCAGGCTAACTGAGGTCAACAAATCTCTTTAAAACTGAATTGTTTAGATGCTGAGTGCTTGCTTCAAAACAGCTTCTCACTACTTCAGAACACAGTGTTCCTTTTGGTCATGTTCATAAATAGTCTGGAGATTTAGAGCTAGCAAATCAAGAGTTTGTATTTTTAAAAAGAAACCAATTGA
This sequence comes from Notiomystis cincta, assembly GCA_013398075.1. NCBI lineage: Eukaryota > Metazoa > Chordata > Aves > Passeriformes > Notiomystidae > Notiomystis > Notiomystis cincta. Next base: position 147,410 of record VZRX01007484.1, on the reverse strand, counting down.
AATTCAAAGGGCTGCCTCATAAGGGTTTGGCTTATGACATCAATGTATAAACATAGTAAGGATAATGCACAAGTTCATTACAGGCAATTTTTACCATATGATGGAAAGAATAGTCTTGGAAGCATAGGGAAGCAAAGTTTTAAATAGATCTGTCCAAAGTGTCCTACCTGATACATGGGAATGGTGGAAAGAACTGACTCTTTTTTTTTTAATACAAAGTTTGGTGGGTTTACACACAATCACACACAAAACCCAAACAGTTATAAAGTCTTTTTGGAAAACAAAAAGGGTTTGACTGGTGAATTAGAATTTTGAGTTAGTGACAAGATATAATATCAAGATTTTTGTTGGACTCATGTTTTATCAGTAACAATCATCTAATACAGAATGCAGTCCTTTTAGTGCAGCCAAGTAACTAAAGAAAAAAAGTCCATCAGAGACTACTCTTAATATTGGTGGGGTGAGCTGCTGCAAGACTTAACTTGAATTTTCCTTTCCTAAGAGAATTTTTTTTCTGTACTTTTACTGTATGGCTCTTTTTACAGTATGGTTTTTAAATACGAAAATAGCCTATCAGATGAAGTGATTGAAAAAAACTATTTTATAGAACAGTCCTAAACTACATTTGCATTGTAGCAAATGAGGTATGCAGCATTGCAGTAAAAGATATGCTAGAAATAACACATATTTTCATTATTTTGGCTTTTTGTTTAATGTTCCTAATAATTTTTTTTTGCCTCATGTACAAAATTTCATCACATTTTTACTTGTCAGAAAAGATCTATGTTCCAGATTTTCTGCCAGAAAGGTGAGATTGTCATTTAGGTGATGTTCTTGAATTTTTTCTGGTTTTCTTTGTCCTACCCAGTTCCTATTCTTAAATTCTAACTTCTCATAAAGTTATTTAGGTCTTCATTACAAGACAAGTCAAACTTATGTGGGGCACAAGCCATTTTTGAACAGGAATATGAGGGTTGTGAATTCTTACACTGCTTTATTGTTACTTGCTTTATCCCTGCAGGTTTTAACATATTTGCTTCACAGAGAGAAAGCAGAAAGAAACTTATCTTGCAGTGTCAGCTAAAAGTGCTTCCTTTGTTCTGTGTCTTGCTGTCTTTGTATTCAGATAAGCCTTATTAGTTCAGAGACATTTAGTTTACGTGGATTAATAAAATTCAGGAAAGGAATTTTCCAGTGAATCTTGAAGGCAAGTCAGAGTATGAATCTGGCTTCCTTAGTTGCAGAGAATGTTCTGAAAAGAAACATTACCTTATGTTGATGATAATCAGATGTATGTTGTCCTCCAGTTTATTACAAAGTGAATCTCAGCATTCTGCAGTTAGTGTTCTATAAAAAGAATATTATAAAACTTGATTATCTTGTTTTTACAAACAAAGCAATAAGAACACCCTAGTGTCTCAATGTTATCCAGAGAGATGTTGCTTTGTTGGTGGGATAAAAGGTTATTGGGCAGCTGAGGCAATACAGAATAGACTAAGCCCATACTCCACTATAACATCTGCATGTAAATTTGTGTGGATTGAGTTGCAGGAGGAGTTTTAAAAACAAACAAAAATACAGAAAAAATTGCCCCCTTGTTGGTGGTATATAACAGTAAAATATATCTCTTCAGTCTACCCAGCATTTTTCTTTGCAATGGTATTTATTTTATTTTATAGTTTGAGGCAGCTAATTTAATTAATTATAAGTTGATTAAATTCTTATGCAGCAAAATAGATAATTCTGTTTCCTGTAAAATGCCAACAAAAATAAACTTTGTGGAACACAAGCCAGAACTGGGTTTCATTGAACCTAAATAGTCTTAGATATGTTCATAGGATGAGCGAGTGCAGAAAGCTACAGGTTGTTGTACCTGTCCCAGGAGGTGTTTTGCTTCAGGTCAACTCCCTTTCAGGATATGTGCTGTGTCTTTGCACAGAACTTATTAGCACAGCAACACAGCAAAGCCCCCAGTCCAGAGATTGTGCAAAACCAGCTGTGAGGTGGGGCAGAGCAAGCTCATGGCTGCTTGCCCCCAAACATGCACATGTAACACCTGACCCTAAAATTTAGATAGGAATTGCTTGGTGACTAAGCAGTATCATGACAGATTGAAATTCAGATGCCTTTCAAATGCAAAGTGAAATATATCAGAAGAAATAATTTCAACCATTCTTCCACATTAGGGGATCTGGAGTAAGAGGGAAAAAACATGTACCGATGTAAGCACCTGAAAGGAAATTTCTTTCCAACATCCATCATTAATCAAAAACCCATATGAAGAATATGCTTAAAGAATGTGAAGGAAAATAAGATGTTCAACAGACAGAAGACTCACAGACAGTATCTCACAGAGCCAGCAGGAAAGCAGGGTACTTAATACTCTGTAGTGTTTGCTCAACACTGTAATGAAGATAGCATATGGTTATTGGAACTTTTCCAGATTTTAAGACTGAGAAATGAGACCAGCTAAGCTTAAAAGTTGTGTGGAATACTGATTTCTTGTTTTGTTTTGTTTTAAATTTTCCCTGTTATGAATATCATTTACTCAGAGCATGAAGAAATGAATGTTTGCCCTTTTTTGTGCCGCACAGAACCTGAAGCGAGTGGCAGAGACGTGGATGGATGAGTTTGCAGAGTACATTTACCAGCGACGGCCTGAGTACAGACACCTCTCAACTGGAGACATCTCTGCCCAGAAGGAGCTGCGCAAGCACCTCAAGTGTAAAGATTTCAAGTGGTTCATGGCTGCAGTGGCTTGGGATGTCCCCAAATACTACCCTCCTGTGGAGCCTCCACCTGCTGCCTGGGGGGAGGTGAGGAAGAGATCAAATTTAAATGAATCTAACATTTTAGACTGTGGGAAATTAAAATTATTAAATCAGAGTAAACCTGATGATAAGTAGTGTTATTAAGGAAGTTCACAGTGGTCGAAACAATCCCTAAACTATCCATTAAAATGAGAAACTGTCATGTCTTAGAACTATCACTGTTGCTTTTGTGACTCATTACAACTTTGTGTGTACAGGGCATACAATGTATGCACAATGAGGACAAGAATGAGGAAAAGAGTATGTAGCACTCTTCTGCATGTTGCAGAAGATCTTAGATTCAGGCAACCACCTTAGTAAAAAGGAAGTCTGAACTCCATGCTTGGGGTTTTTTACATATCTGCTTGTATACCTCCTCCTTTCCTTTCAAGGACAGTTGTGTGCAGATGGAGATAGGTTTGCTCACATGTGAAATGTGGCAAGCATGGCCTGGATACTTTCCTTTTAAAAAGACTGATTTTGCATTCTGTAGGTGCTGTCATCACTGAGTACCAGTAGCAGACAAATACAAATTCTCCATTGATGGATGAAGGGGGGAGAGACCGCAAAAGAGAAGCCAATATCTGAGCACCATCTCCACCTGTGATCAAAGATGTTCTGCTTTCAGACCTCTCTGAAGAGCAGAGCTGTAGCAAACCTTGCTCTGACAGTTTGTTTTGTGCACAAGAATTGAGAACACAAGGAGTGCAGGAAGAGGAAATTACTTCCTTAGTTGCAGTGAAAAATTGCTGTGGCCTTTGCCCCCAAGAGCAACAGCAGCCTCAACCCATGGATAAGGTCACGTGCAGAGGGCTTTTTCCTCTCAGTTCAGTAAGATATATAAAGAAGGCTTCACTCTTCCAGTGTATTGTGCTACTTTTTTTAAAAACTATAGAAATATATCTACTGTGAGTTCTAGCCTCCTGTGATTTTTCAGGAGATGTTCTTGGGGCTGTCAGAAAATTAACTTTCATATTTGAACCAGAGGATGAAGTTTAATCTTTGACCAAAACATTTGGTAAGATCAGACACAAATCAGCATATTCCCAGTGGTCAAGACTGGACCATAGACTTCTAAATATAGGTACCTCTATAGGACCCTTCTCCAGAATTTCTTTTTAGAAAGGCAAATTACCTCATAGTGAGATCTTTAAAATAATTTTCTCTAGTACTAGCAATCCTTAACCCTTCCTTATAAGCTATCAGTTACAGATGTTCAAAAAACCTCCAATTTATACATGTCTTACTGTTTGCTACTTCTTGGCAGTAATGAATTCCTTTGTTGCTAAAGTTTCTTCTTTTTTGATGCTGCTGCCCACACTTTATGAGATTAATGTGTGCTGAGAGGTAAGGAATTTATCAGAAAAGTCAGGCTAGATCAGATTGCTGTGACTGCTGCTGTGATCTTCCTTCACCATCTTCTACATGTGTACATGGGTGTCCTTGGAGGACTGGGATCAGTCCTCAGTGTAATTTCTCTGGCCAGCTGAACAGTCCTTAACTCAATCAAGAGGGTCTAAGAGGAGGAGTTTGTGATTCAGGTATTCATTCTTTTCACAGCTATATTAATATTATCTTTGCATAAACCCAGATATTTTTAAAAGTAAATAAAAGATCATATTGATGGTATGAAATCTGTGCCTTGACAGCATTTACTAAGTTCTTAGGAAGGATGTGAAGTCCAAAGATTTTCTTTTTTGTCTAAAACATACTTTCTCTAAAATAACAAGAAGAGAATTTTCAGTCCTACTACTCTTCTTTTTCCTGAGACTGTCACATTCCTGTGCAGTTTTAATTAATTTGTTGGCACTTGTGAGGACCTTGAAAAACCTTGAAGGTCAATGGCTGTGAGAAGCTGAAAGAGGGAAGCAGACTGTAATGTTACTGCTTTGTAAGAATCACGCAGCTCTAGAAACCTTGCTGATTATACACACCAAAACTCTGTGCCAACACTAACTGTCATTTAGTACCCTCTCTGCTTCCATTTGGAAATACTTTACATCTGCTTGCCTATGCCAGTCTGGGGAAGAGTAAACAATGAAGTACGCAGACACATTTGATATCTAGCTATTTTGATATCTAGCTAGTAAAAGCATATGGTATGAAAGCAGACGTCTCATAAACAGCCTCTGCTCAACTCTTCTTCTTTTGCAAACACATTTATTTTAAATCTGACTCTTAGATTTCTTGACAAAATCTGTTTATGATAGAAAAGAAGGACATTTGGAAAACAAAAAGCAATCTTTTTTACTACACTTGTCATGTCCTTATCTCTTATGTGTGTTTGTGCCTTTTGTCCTTGTAGCTGGCAGGGTGTACATACCCTTGATAATCTGTTCTGCCTTGTAACATCTGAAATATGTACAGTAGAGCAATGTAACAGCAAATCCAGACAGATTAAGGTTAGTGAGACTGTCAGTTCTGTGTTTAAGTGATTTAACTGTATTCTTTTCCACTTGGAAAAGGGGAAAGTTTTCAATTAGGTTTTGTTCTTATTCTTTTGAATATATTGGGAACTCAGGTACCAGTTGAAAACAGTAACACCCATCCCATGCTCTTCCAAAGACAGAATAGTTTATTTTTAATGTGTATTTGAAGTCCTACTACCTAAAACAATTGGTGTGAATTGGACATCAGGTGTTTTCTTAGGAAGTACTCATGAATCTACACAGTGTGATCCAGCATAAATATGTTGTGCAGATATCACAGCTTCCAATCTTTGAAAACACATTTTACAGTAAATTAATCACAGAGTATCAGACATTGTCATTTATTTTAGATTTCATGAATATATAGTCAAGGTGGTGCAAAAGAAGTTGGTTTACTCAGTCAGAAGGGAATTATTTAATCTTGGTTTTACTTGATGTTACGTGAACTTCAGTAATTAAATGAGGAAGTATCTCAGGCACTGCAGCAGTGCTAAGCTGTAGAACCTGAGAGTATTCCTTTCTCGGCCCCAAACTCATGGATTTTACAGAACTGTTTTAAAGCACTGACATGAAAATGTCACACATAAAGTCAAGTGGCACATTTGAAAAAAGATGAAAGCCTAAGAACTAACTTCTCTTTCGGTTATTTTCCTTTTTTTAACATGTGTCATCCTCATACCCTTAATGAGTCAATTTGAGCCCAGCAAGTGTCACACATGTGTTGTACAAAAGCAATGTAACCCCACCCTGCACAGACCGAGTGCCTCACAGCTGGACTGTTAAAATGCTTTTGTCAGGATCAATGTCACACTGAATAAGAGTCCCATGTTTCTTCAGTGAGGTTTTTTGGCAGTGCTTGACTTCTTTACCTTTGACTTTTTTATGCCTCACACAAAGGATAAATACTTCTAAAATTACTGTGTATCAGTTGACAGAAGTGGCTCATTTTTCCATATTTGATCCATAGACATTGATGGCCCTAGGGTTATCTGAGATTGACAGCAGTGCACTAAAACTGTGCAGGCTGTGAGTGCTGCTTAAACAAAAAAAAGTAACATAAATGAATATTGCTAATGTCTTCTAAGAATTACAGCCATTTTCATATTTAAGGCAGTATATGAAGGCATTATATAAACTGATAGCACCAAGGTGCTTCTGTTATTGCTGTGTCCGTAAGGATTGCCCTAACACCATCTCCACAATCATTGTTCACACATGACCATGTTGAACACACAGTTGTCTTTAGGTTGATACGCTTTCCCTCTTTCTGCTTTTGGCACAGACAGTTTCATGTCATGATGAGCATGCAGGGCAGCTCCCAGAACCCCTGGGAGTTTGCATCTCCCACTCCGGCTCACCCCTCCCTGGCTCCAGGAAGGCTGAAGTGTACCTGGGTGACAGCCTGGCTCCAGTGCAGGCAGGGCAAGGCTGCAGGAGCCAGGACATTACCCACTACCTCAACAGCAAGTCTTGCAGGAGCTCATCTGCCTGGGAAAAGTTGTAGAGTTTTAGCATTATCAAAGAGAATTAGTTGATATATCTGCTGGGCCCTGGGAAGCTGTATTCTCTATGCTTCTACACCTCATCTGCTCTCTGTAAGGACTCCACTGCCCATAGTCCCAAAGTGAGTTAGGATGGCATTTTCAAGGACTAAGTATGTATAATGACTTATAGGTAGTGTGCTGTGCTTTTGTCAGCATTTGCTTAATTCTGAAACAGCCTTTAATATCACCACTAACCATCCTTGTCAGTCCATACATCGAAGTCCTTGGAAGCATGCTTTTCCTGTGCACTTATCTGTGTGTACAAATGATGGCATTTAAGGCTGAGAAAATAAGTTTTGTATGTAGCAACTCAAAGCCCTACCTGCATGGCTGATAAAATCTGCCTCCCTGTTCATCACAGGTCTTAAAATTGCACAAATAAGAATGTAGAAGCGTGTTAGGATCACTAGCTATTTGATTTCTAGTTGCAACTCATAACCTCAAAACCCCTAAATCCACTGTGCTGTGTGACTGGAGACAAGGCAGTTCAAATGCATATGGGTGTATAAAGGAGAAAAAAAAAGCCCTGTGCTTCTGCTTTCCTTCCTTTGTCCATGGAAGAATCTTAGGGGATTTGCAGGCTGTGTGGTGCTGATGCTTGGCAGAATGTTCCCCGTGGCTCTGGCTCTGGCATGATGGCTCAGTTCAGTTTCTAGCACCTGCCAAGGCCACACAGAAGCGCCAGACTTGACTGAAGAACAAAAGCACAGACTTGACTGAAATGCCTTATTACAAAAAGAAAACAAAAAACAAACCATGACCCCTCTGCAGCTGAAAATGAAACAAAAAAAGGGTGAGCTAACATGTAAGCTGCAAAAAACAGAGGAAAAACTAACTCAAGCAAACCTTTCAGGAGCAGAGGGAAGAGGGGAGGAAATAAAGAACATGAGACAGATTCCAGCAGTGAAGGAGCTAAACGTTGCTTCAGCTCATTCCAGAAATGGACTGAACACAGTCCAAATAACAGAGACTGGCATGGAGCGATGCCATCGAGGCAAAATTATGAAAGCCTTTTAATGCAATAAGCATTAATTGGACATGGCATGTATTCACTGTCACTTTACAGTTCTGAATCGCATAAATATCCCCAATTATTAATGGCAATTGTTAGCAGTTACATCTTAATTAACTTGCATGCTGTAAGAACTGAACTGATGTATCATTTAATTTTCTATTACACCAGAAATCTTTATCTCTACAATGGAAATTTAAGTGCATTGAGAAATGACTGAACATTCTCCAAAAAAAATTATACTTGGAGAAGGTATTTCACATGAAACTTTAAAACTATGACATTAAATTCTATTCCACTCATTATTCTTTCCTGCCTCTTTTGCTGGGTGGTATGAAAATGAAGGTTGTTAAGAACTAATTACCTTTCATCTTTTTTACTGTGAGGCTACCCAGTGCTAGATTTGCTAGTGTTTCACCTCACCTTTAGCAATTTTCATTGTATTGAAAAAAGAAAAAATATCCTAGGACTGGCCTGGTCTAATTTTTTTGTTGTTGTTGTTCCTCTGAGCTCTGGTGAAGGATCAAAGGTTGCCCAAACTGATGCTCTCCCATTGTTTTCCAGGTTTTCTAAGCTAAATAAATGCACCACCTGAAATCTTTCCTGAGGGTGATGGCTTTTACATTTTCTCACTACCTGTTGCTTTCCCATCTGTGTAAATCTCTCTTTTTTATAAAAACTACGAATGACTACTCAATTGTATCTCCACTCAGCATCTAGCTTTCTGTAAAAAACAATCAAAGTAGCATCCAGAATGTCAAAATATGCACCTGCTTTCTATATATTATACATTTAGAATTTGTGTGTTTCTACGCACAGTTTGTGTTTAATCTCATGAGAGGGTAAATTTTTTTAAGAAATCCTTTTCATTATGGAGGTGTATAAAGGATTTTTAACTAGCTCAACTAAGGTACTCAAGGAGAAATGTTGCATGGATTTACAACATAAAGGTAGGATTTTGCTCTTTTTTGGTGGCAGTGGGCAAATCTCTTTTTCAACCCAAGGTTTCAAAGAAAATATATGTGTCAGCAGTAGTGCATAACTGATATGATTGATAGTCATAGATTAATTATTACTCAGTCACTTCAACCTCAAGAACAAGATTTTCCTTTTAAGAACAAGTTACAGTGCAGTGTTTGCTGCAGGCATGCACAAGGAACCTCCATGGGTAAGCAGAGGTTTCAGTACAGATTTGTTAAGTACTTTTTAATTTTATGCACTTCAGGGAGTAATGTGTGACCTTATCTACAGTGGTGTTATTGTGTCAAAGTAAGGGCATGGATTGGAACAGGGCGTGCCTGAATTTTTAATCTGTACTGACTGCTCCTATGCCTGGGAGAGACTCACACAGAAATCAGTTCCTTCTGATACTATTGATCTCTTTTGCTCTCATAGGATGGAAGAAGCAGTCAGGCAAGCTTTGAACTTCTCAGGCTCTTTTTCTCTTTGGTTTTTTTTTTTTTTTTTTGCATAAAGATATTTCATAAGACCTACCTTTCATTCATTAAGCAGAATATTTCAAACTTCCCTTCATCTGAAGCTGTTCCTAAAAAGAGCAGTTCATTCCCAGACAGGGGTCTCTACCCTGTAAAAAGTAATTCTACCAGTTGTACATAACTGCTGGTCTGTCTCAGGTCCTTCAGAGCTAAACCACTAACCCCCCGACGCTGGAAGAAGCTCTGTTGTGCAGCCCAGTTGAACGGGAAATGTCGCTGCTTGGTTTTGCAGATTCGAAATGTGGCAGCCAACCTCTGCGTGGACAGCAAACACGGAGCCACGGGGACTGAGCTGAGGCTGGACATCTGCGTGAAGGACGGCTCAGAACGAACGTGGTCACACGAACAGGTATTTCAGTGGTGGAAAGAGAAACTCGGGGTAACCTTGTTGCTGCTCTTCTCCAGGTTTTTAACGTATTTCTCAGGGCTTCTCCTTTTCTTAAGGTAAAACTGAGTGTAGAAATAACCTGTGAATTATTACTGACCTTAATGGCCTTAACATAACCTCAGAAATTCCAACAGCCACGTGGGCTGTCTTCATTTCCAAAAGGAATTGCAATGCCCAGAGAGATTTTTGAGGCCCCATTCTCTCCAACTGTGTCAAGAAAACATATTAATTTTGGTTGAGTTACCTGAAAATATTTTAAATATAGTACCAGGCCTTGTACAGGTCCAGTCATTGTCTGTTTTTATGCTTTCATCTCATTAAGCAGTTATATTTTAAACAAGTTTGATGTATAAGTGAGATAAATGGGTAAAAGCAAGCAAAAAAGCTTTTATTTAGGTTGGTTAGGTAGAAAAATATTAGTTCTCAGGAGTATGGAGGAAAAAAGCTCTGATTTTTACTCACTATGAGTGCCATAGGAAGAGGATCATGACTCACAGGCCATGGGTCTGGCCAATGTGAGCAAAGAAAATCCAGATGAAAAGTACAACCTAACCATTTATTAGTAAATTTAGTGAGCGTGTCTTTCACAGGAAAAGGTCCCAGATTAGTAAAAGATTCCTAATGCTGAGAAGAAAAATTGACCTGGCAGTCACATATGGTACTTTGTAAAAACTTAAAAGCTCAGGAGAGAAGAGTTCTGAGGGGTATTTGAAGTGCTGAGGTCAAAAAATCAAGCTCTGAGGATACTGAGAAATGCAGGAGGAGAGCTGTAAGTGCATGAAACCGAGAAGCTGAAGGATTATCTCAATTTAGGTAAGTGCCAACATGGCAAAAAAAGGAAGTTGCTGAAAGAAGACTTCTTCAGATAGCTACCAAAGATACTGCATTGGGGTAGGGTGCCAAGACTAAATAAATACAATTCTGTTTAGTTTCTGAATGGCATTCAAGGAGTTAATTGAAGGAAGTTGTATGGCCCAGACTAGACCATCACAGTGTTTTCCGGCATTAAAATCTACAAAGCTCCAAACCCTCCTCATAAAGGGGGCAATGTTGAGGCTGACAGAGATGAGAAAGGAGAGAAAATAAGTTGGATGAAAAGGTGAGAGAAGAAGAACAGTTAGCAGAGGAAGAGTTGAAATATCCTTTGAAAGAGTAAAGGCTTGAACAAAGGGGAAATGACACAAAGGGAGAAGGGTGTCAGGGAGGAATTCTTGTCTCAGCGTACTCCAGGATACTGCAACGTTTGGGATCAGACTGGATGTAAAGGTCTTACTCTGTACTAGAGACACAGAGCGACTTCATTAGAATCAGTAGGTGAAGCTAGCGCGGAGGGACTTCAGCCAGCCAGCTCATCAGCTCCCAGAACCAGAGCCGGGAAGCCTCACGCACCTCGGCGCCCGACGCGTGCCCCAGGGACAGCACGAATCGTCTCTGCCGGGCTGCTGGGGAGCAGCGCGTTCTCTCGCCTTGCCGAGAGCGTGGAAAACTTCCCGGGAGCACCTCCTCGGTGCGGCGGCCGGGCGGCAGGGGGCAGCGCGGCCCAGCGGAACGCGCCCGCCGCGGCACCGGC